>VDFB02047397.1:45226846-45718384 GCA_007258455.2 Sequoia sempervirens | reverse complement strand
AGTACTTTGGCTTGGGAATTGCTATGGAGCAATATATTGACACCCAACGCACAAAAAAAGTGAACTTGGGATTTTCACATTTTTTGGCGAGTTCAAAACACTACTTTTTTCATGTTGCCACTTTTTGGCCCATCATGATCCTGCACATACCCAGGTCTAAATCAGGTAGTTGTTATTGCTAAGGTGGATCACTCCTTTCTTCAAAGGCCATACACTTATGAATGGGTCAAGTGTTCTTGTCTTTAGAAAATTCCTATTGCCTTTTTGATAGGTTAATTATGATTTGATTAGATGGGTTATGAAGCACTTATTTCAAACAAATATATTTATGAAAGAAGTATATTGGCACGAAATTAAATATGATTTGTATTCTAATGGAAAAACTACAAAAAATGGAAACAATTCTTTCAACACATAAACTATTATATAGTAGTCAACTAAAATGAAAAAGCTTACTCTATATTAGTTAGGATATACAACTAAGAAAATGATCTAAAGTGACTTATTTATCCTAGAGGAACTAAGTATATAGTATACAAAGAAAACCAACAAACCCACAACTACCCCTATTTTGAAGGAGTTTAGTTTTCTCCCTTTCCTGATCTCACTAATATTGTATAATTATTTTAAAGAGATGAAGGGTCATAACACAAATTTATTCAACCTAGTAAATAGCTTTGTTAATGAAAATTGACAAAAGCAACAAAACAATTGCTATATTTGGAATTTCCCCATGTTGAATGAAGAGTGGTGATATTAATCTACTTATAGTGTAATAAAACACTATTTTTATAAGAAGGCTTGACATTAGAAAGATAAGTGTTACTTATAGTTTAATAAAACACTATTATAGTTTTACTAACATATACTATTGTATGCTTGCATGGCTTCTTAGTTAATATACAGGAGATGAGATATAGAGATATATGGGAGAGAAAGAGAGAGGGAGATATATGGGAAGAGAAAGGAAGAGAGGTGGAGATAGAGAGTTGATGGATAGGGATAGGGAGGGAGAGATGATAGTATAGAGAGGGAGATAGAGAGGGGGAGGGAGAGAGGGATATGGATAGAAAGAGATAGAGAGAGGATTGAGAGGAAGATAAAGAGAAATAGAGATAGAGATGTAGAGTAGGAGAGATGGAGGGAGAGATGGAGTGAATAAAAGAAATGGGGGAGAGGGAGAGATAGCTCAATAGATAGATGGGGAAGAGGGAGTGAATATATAGTGGGAGATATAGAGATATAGAGAGCGACAAGGAGAGATATATCAATCACCCTCCCTATATCTCTATCTATTCATCCTATCTCTTTTATCTCTACCTCTCTCTATCTCTTTTGTATCCCTTTCTATTTGTATGTTTGTCATTATCTCCCTCTCTATATTTTCTTCCCTATATTTATCTTTGTCTCCTTAAGTGTGCAATGGGTACATTGAAGAGGTCTTAAAGGAGAATTATCATATCTTTAATCAAATGGCATGCTACCTTGAGCATAACTCCCCAAGGACACATGCCATCCTTGGATTGTTGACATGAAACAACCAATCAAACTTTAGTTTCTCTCTCTCATATTAATATATATTACTATTATATTAAATATATATTATATTAATTATATTTTGTATTATATAAAAATATACTTATTATTAATTATTAATTATAATAATTTTATACGTATTTAATAATTTTGTTAAAGAATATAATATATAAGTATAATAAGTTGAATAATTATATTATTTATTATGTAAAATATAGCTAATATATACTTAACTATATTGTAGAATATTAAAAGCTAGCTAAATGGCTCCAAAAGTTTCAATTTAATTAACATATTGTAAAACCTAACGAAACCAGGTTGTAGCTCATCAAATTGGAGAAGTGAAAGGTCAATTCCAACTTTGAGGAAGAGTTTGTAGTGAAAACAAGGTCAATGCTAGCGCCGAGGAAAAGTTTGGAGTTAAAACAAGGTCAATACTAGCACCGACGAAGAGTTTGGAGGAGTGAAAACAAGGTGAATACTAGTGCTGAGGATGAGGTTGAGGGAACTCAGGGAAAATCAACAACCAAGGGGCAATGAGTACTGTAAGTTTGGCACCCCCATTCTCTTTAACCTTCAATTTTCATGCCAAGATCTTCTCGTACATTGGCACCCCCATTCTCATAAAATGGTATAAGATAAGATAGAAAAAATAAAATAGCTTAGTCTTTCACATTTTTATCGACCAGCCTCAGGTCTTGGAAAAACTCCCATAATCTACCCACATCTTGGTTGAGGTATAGGATTTCATCACACATAGCCTTCATTGCATGAGTCTAAAGCAATTGTAGACTTAGCCCAAGTATATGCTAGGGTAAGGTAGATCTAATGAATGGAAATAAAGGCATACAATTCTTCTTTAATACCTCCACCACAAACATATGCAAGGTGTTGGTTGTTTTTATGGTAAGCAGGTTGATCTTGTAATCTACCTATGGAATTTCAAATTCCAATAAAGGGCAGCTCGAAGGAGCTAGACCAACTAATGAGATTTGAAAGACCTCCTACACTTTGGGCTTGTAGACACCTAAAATATACTGATTGACATTGTGCATCTGATCTTGACCTGCTAACATTGTTTCTTCTTGAATCATCCCTCGGTTTAACCATTTAATCAAATCTCCTTATCTAATTAGATTCATTCACTTTCATCCCTTAATTAAATAAACCATTTTATCTAATTAAGTTACTCCCTCTTGTTAATTAAATCAATTCATCTGATCTAATTAACCCTATTTAATTAAATAATCAATTTATTTGATTAAATCTCCAAAGTCTATCCATTAAATTAAATAAATTAAAACCTTATTTGATTTAATGCTAACATCGTCTCTTTTAATTAAATAAATCAAAATCCTTATTTAATTAATCTCTTGTCATATTCCTCTCTTGTTTGATTTAAATAAATCCATAAATTTGAGTCAAATGAGTCACATTATCTAATCTATCTCATTAAATTAATTAACCCTTGATTAATTTAATCTCATCTCATGTCCCATCCTCTGGATAATGCAAGTTGCACATGAAAATAGATTTAATTCATTTATAAAATCTCTATTTTCCTCACAAGGCATCTTTTGGAATATTCTCTCAATTTGAATTCAAAAATTCCAAGTCAACATGTACATCCAACAAGAAAATAACTTCATCTTACATGTCCTTTTCCTTGAGCCAAGTGGCATTTATTGCATTTTCCCTTCCCTCTTACAAGTCATTTCAACAAATTTGAAATTCAAAATTATGCATTTATTGGCACAATCCCCAAATCTTGCACATCCTTCATCCATTCATAGATTGACAATTGGCATCATGCTATTGGGTGAATGTTAGTCCCACATTGCTCAAATTTGGACATTCATCTATCTTGGAACCCTATAAATAAAGAGCTCATATCCTCATCTCATCATCCACAATCTAGGCAAAGTTACCATGCTCAAATATCTCTCCAATTTCATCCATTATCATTGAGTCATAGCTAGATTTTTGCAGATTTTGGCTTGGAGTTCTCATTCTTCACCAACAAAGTGGATCAATCATCTTCAACACATCAAGCTTGCATCATAGTAATTGGGAAAGGGCCAATTTTCACATCAAATTGGCACCAATTCCCCCATGGGATCATGTGTTTTCTTTTCTAATTAGGATCTAATCTTTGTTTTGTCATTTTCATTGAGTTCTTCACTATTTTCTTCCTAATTTGAATGTTGTAAATGGATTTCATGGGGAATCCTTGTTTTAGCTTACAATTCTTTGTTTAACTTGTTTATTCATGTTGTTTTGTAGGTACTAGGAAAAGTGTTCGCACATTTGACACTAGAAGGAGGCAGCATCTCACTTTTAATTAGTTTTCCCTAAAATTTATGTGTTTTTTGCTCACACAGAAAATTCTAACGATGGAAGCTCAACATTGTTGTTTTGGCACCACGGGAAATTAAAAGTGCAACGTTGGAGTCATCCCACCAAGAAAATTTGAATTATAAACTCCTCCGCTGGGCTCGTTGACTCATAGATAGTTTCAAAAATAACCAAACTATGACGCTGGAAGAAAAGTGCAACATTGGGCGAAAAGTGCGACATAATTGAGCTCTCTGTCCCAACATAGAGCGATGTTGATTGGCGAGCGGCACTGTGAGAGCACCACTAGGAAATCAAATTCTGATGTAGTCACGAGTTGCGACGCTGGAAGGGAGTAAAAGGGAGAAATTTAATTTTAGCACATGTTATTTGGTTAATGATTAATTTGTTCTCTACTTTCTGCTTTTTTGTGTCTTTATTTTCTAGAATCTAACTGGTTTTTCTTCCGTGTAGGTTGGAAATCAAAAAAAAAGGAAAGGAGAAGCATGAGGAGGATGTTCATTAAATCAAAGTGTTTTTAAACACTTTAGTGTTTTCTTAACACTTTGTTAAGAAATTGTTATCTTTTTCTTCCTTAGGACACTAGTTTTTATTTGGGTTTAAAAAAGAATCTTCCAACTTCTTCGTGCAAAGGCTAAAATGAACCTTAGGACCACAACTTACTAGATTTTGTTTCTTGGATTAACAATTGAAAAAAGTATCTTTCACTTGTGTTTTGTGTTTAAGAAGAACTCACATTTTTCTTTGTGGATTTAAAAACAACAAGTGTAACTTTTTTTTTCATGAAGGCTTACTTGAACTAACATCATGGAAAAAGGACGTATGGACTTCTCTCATGCTTTATAGAGATCTTGAGAATCAAAAGGCCTTTTTCATGATTTTAGGGTGAGATAATGCAATCACCTCCACACTTTGATTTGGGTTTAAAATTGAACATCTTGTGCGAGTGGGAGTGGGGGCATTGTTGCGTATATTCTCTCTCCTTGTTGTCAACAAGGATTGATCAAGTTATGAATATTGTTTTTCATTCGCTTTTTTTATCCTAGAAGGCCTTCCTTGGGGAAAAAGTACTCACCCAAGGGAATGACTCAACTGGTAACACTCTAAAGCCAAGATTATTTCCAACCGGGATATAAATATGGATATTGGAAGAAATGCCAATATAACGCGGTTGATTCTGACAAGATGGATCCGAAAGGGGACTCTTATTGTATGGGTAAATCTCCATGAATGGAAAGTCCTTATTAAAACCCATGTGCTAGAATTGGCCAAAATCCTTTAATCTATTTGTTGGTGCAAGAAAGGTTGTTCTGAAGCCACCCCACACTTTTATGGTCTTTTAGTAGAAATGGAAAACATGCCATGGGAGTTTCATGGGTGTTGATGCTTGGCTGCCCCGTATAAGTGAGTGTCGTGGAGGGGAGCCAGTGGGGTCAAGCATCTAACCATTCACTAGAGATAAGCATAGCTGGACTTGTCCAAGTGTGAATCCAACAAATATTTTCTTACACATCCTTAGGGTTGTACTTATTCTTGGGTTACAAAATGCACTGCTTAATCGAAAACATCTTGAAAACCAACACTTAACATCATCATCCAAATTTCAAACCCTTTTGGCAACAAATACAATTGAATCAATCCATATGTTATTGCTTTCCCTTGGGATTCACATCCTTAGAGGTTTCGAAACATTGGATTATATCTCGATTTGTCTCCTTAAGTAAACAATAGGAAAACCCTTTCCTTAAGTTCATCGAATTTCCACATAACATATCTTGTGGGGTTTCAAGAAATTAAGACATTGGACATCTTAGTTTGAAAACTTAATCAAAGAAAGTGTTTTTGGTAAAATAAAGCCATTAAGCAAAGCTAAGCAAAATGAACTTTCATGTGTGTTGAAAACTCATGATTCTCAAAAATTCCAAATCCTAAAACAAAAATCATTGGTTGGAATCCGAAAATGAATGTTCAAATGAAATCATTTCTTGGTTACAAAGGTCCATAGAAGCATTGTATACTCTTCGATACCTAGGTCTAGGCAAACAAAGTGTCCTTTTTAGGTTCATGTTAGGATCAAAATAGGTCAAAATCTTCATTCATCCATCCTTCGAACATCAAAACAAACATCATCTCACAATCAACTTTTAGAAAATCTTGAAATCATCCTTAATGCTCGACTTTTTGGAAAAATAAAAAACATCAAAATCCTTGAGACTAAATCCTTGAAAACATTATCAAAATCACCTTTGGCTAGGTATATGTGGATGCATCCTTTTGCATATGCTTATTCAAAATTATCAAAATAATCTTGTTTAGCTTAGTATATGTAGATAAATCCTTCTTCATATACTTAGTGAAACTATCATCTTGTTTGAATAGGTATGGGTAGATGCATCCTTCTCCCACACATATTCAAATTATCACCCTTTGAACGAATCTATCCTTTAGATCATCATCTAACATCTTAGGGTCTTTTTTGTTGAAAATCAAAATCAAAATCAAAATGAATCAAGGACAAATCCCAAATCTAAAATCAAATCCAAATCAAAATCTGCAAGTCCTAAAAGCCTAGTATCTCATTCAAGATTTATCAAAATCCAAAAACATTTGTATCATCCATCCCTAACATCATCATCATATCATCACCTTTTGATCCTCAAGACATCCTAAAGCTTTCTACTTTGGACATAAAATAAAGATCAATCCAAAGAATCAAGAGATTCATCTATCTGATTCTTGGAAATTGATCCTTGTTTTATGGTTCTAACTTGATCTCAATACAAGAAGAGTATGGAAGCCAACAAAGAAACACCTGCTTCAAGTGATCTTAGCCAAACAAACGTTGAAATGAATCCCACCAAATCAAGTAATCCTTTGACCCTCTCATCATCGCAAAATCCGCAAGAAGAAAACCAAGGAGAGGATCTTACCTTTGGAATGTCTCGCGAAGAAATGACTGAAATGCTCCAAAATCCAGAGAACCATAAAATCATTAACATCATGGTGAGACTTAACCCTTCATTATACATGCTTGAGCTAGCAAAACAAGGGGCCAAGTTACCTTCGGATTTCGATGTGAGTACTATAGTGGAGACATCTTTTCCGCCAATCTCATCCACCATTCCCACCTCATCTACACCCCCATCTCAAAACATCACACAAAATATTTTGCAAATCACAACATCATTTGCTCCAACCCAACCCAATGTTAATATGGGAAGTGAATTTCTCAATGCAATTCAAACACACCCCCTTGTTAATAATCAAAATTTGGATGCAAAGACAATATTGGAATAAAATATACCCCAAAACCCATTACAGAAGAATGTTCCTCTCACATTCCATCATGATCCATCATCATCATTTTTTCATGCAACACCTCAAACACCTCTTCTCACAAATTCACAAGAAGAGGGAGATGTGTTCAGACCAGGGGGCATATTCAACACCACAAAATTCTCGAAAGAGCTCACACCCCTTACATTTCCACCACTTCCACTTTTTCCATCATCATCCACACCACTCCTTTGTTTAGGGCTTCCCCCTCTATCGAGTATCGATCAAAACAACATCCCAAATATCAACCAAAGCATTATGTCAAATGCTTAAAAATTGTTATTGACATCACAACAACAGGCGATAAACACACAAACAATTGCAACATCATTGAACACATCCCTAACATCGCAAAGCATGGTTTCTCAAGGACCAACCATCACATCAACACCACTTTCCAACACTTAAAACATCAACAAAACATCATCACCCACCACAAACGCCATTCCAAATCCACCACCACCCCTACTGCCACCAACATCCACCACATCAAGTCAATACAACGTGGCATTGCAAGCCACTTTTCAAATGGGATTCCAACAAGTGCAGAAACAAAAAGTCGTACACCTAGCTACTCAACAAGCCACTCAAGTTGCACAAGCTGCCCAAGATGCACAAGCCACATTACAAGCGCAACAAGCTACACAAGCCCAAGATTTATTGAAACAACAACAGCAACAAGCTTTGCAAGCATTACAAAAGGCCACTCAAGAACAACTTTTATTGCAACAACAAGCAGCACAAGCACAAGCAGCACAAGTACAAGATCAAGTGCAAGCTCAATACTAGGCACAATAAGCCCAATATCAAGCACAACTCCTTGCACAAAGACAAGCAGCGTAAATACAAGTATATCAACAAGCATTAAAGCAATATCAAGAGCAAAAAGAAGCAACACAATTTCCAACCCAACAACAAGCACAACAGCAAGGACAACAACAAGCACAAATCTCAGCGTAGCAACAACAAGATCAACAACAAGCGTTGTTTAGACAAAAGTAGGTAGAAGGCTACCTCACTCGTCAAAACGTACAAATACCATCAAACAACACACCAAACAACCCACCCATCCAACCCATGATTGAAACACCCCAAAACACTTTCATCCCACTCCCTGATCCCCAAAATGATGTAATGACACAACTTAGGTTGCTCTCGCAACAAGTGCTTGACCTTCAATCAGGGTGAACAACCAAAACACCAAGCAACTTGTGTCCCTATCCATTTGATAGGAGCTTAATAATGAAACCATTCCCCAAGGGATTCAAGATCCCCAAATTTGACAAATATCGAGGTATAGGAAACCCTGAAGATCACATCAGGGAATTCCAGATTCATTGCATGGAAGTCGCATATGACGATACTTATATGATGTGGCTATTTCCTAGGAGTTTGTCAGGCCACGCTATGGAATGGTTTTCTCGCTTACCTTCAAGTATTAGGAAATTCCAAGAAATTATAGACACATTCATAAAAAACTATGCATGCAACATTACAATGGATGTTAGTCTAGAAGAACTTTCAGCTCTGAAACAAGGAAATGGTGAATCTTTCGCTTCATTCCTACAATGATGGTGATCCAAGGCCAATTAGAGCAAGTGGACCATGCCAAAAGAACAAAAAGTTTGTACCATCATAGCCAACCTTCAAGGCCACTTGGAATTTTATCTCAAGGTTCAGGGCATCACCACATATGATCAGTTGATCCCCAAGGCGCTTAACATCGAAAGAGCCCTTGTGACTCAACCTACGGAATCAACATCATACCACAATCAACAAAATAACTTCCCACCATCCAATTACAATGATAAACGTTGCACGTGTGAAAGGAACAAAAACATTACTAATGATTGTGTCGTTGATGCCAAGGTGGTCATTAGTGCTTCCCGCCAACATACACTCACACCACAAATCCAAACACAACATCAAAACACTCATCACACAACACACCAGGAAAATAACAATCCAACCATTAATAACCTCAATGATCAAAGGGGACCACCCCAATGCAAAAGCTATCCCAAATGAAAATAAACTACTTTGGGGGAACCACTTGAGGACATAATGAAAAAGTTGATTGACGAAAAACTCATCAAGCCTCCTACATTTGAGAATTACCAAGAACCCAATGTCAAACCTCCTTGGTATAATGAGAATCAAATTTGTGAATTTCATAAAATCAAAGGCCATACCACAAACAATTGCATGAGACTCAAAAACATCAGCCAAGATCTCATCGATAAAAAAATCATAAATGTGGAACAACCTACAACAAATCAGGATCTTAAGATATATATGAATCTAATGCCGAATCATTGCAACAAAGGGAATAAAAATGATAAAGGAAAGGGAAATGTAAATCATGTGTATGAAACAGTCATTTCCTCCCTAAGTGAAGAATGCATGTTCATCACCATCAAGGGCGCCCATGCCAAAGATTGTGGAGTCACCATAAGAGGCGGCAAAGTAACCATTGCAGGATCATCCCAACCAAACAGAATCTTTGCGTCTAGATCCATTCCTAATGGCTACAATGTCCTAGATCAACTCAAGAGAATGCCAACACACATCTCCATCATGAAGTTGTTAAAAATATCATCAACTCATAAGAATATCCTTGAGGAAGCATTAGCCCCATCCACTATCCCCACAGATCTCGATGCATAGAAATTCCAAGCTATGGTCAAAAATATCATTACGCCTAATTTTCTTACATTCTCTGACCAGGATTTCCCTACTCAACCATCTCAAAACCATGCACTTCACTTGGAATCCATTGTACACAAGAGCAAAATCAAAAGGGTCTTGGTGGATGGAGGTGCGGGCTTGAACATATGTTCCCTAAGCCTCATCAAGCAATTGAAAATATCAGAAGATTCCATTGACAAAGGGAAGGGTATCACGATAAGAGCATATGATGACCAAGAAAGTGTGTCTCAAGGTACAATTAAACTCCCTATTCAAGTAGGGCCCACCATCATGGAAGCCACTTGTCAGGTCTTGGACCTTGACTTGCCATATAATATCCTCCTAGGACGTCCATGGATCCATGCGATGAAAGAAGTAGCATCAGCTTTCCACCAATGTGTGAAATTTACACATAATGGACAAGAAGTTACCATCCATGGGGATCCCAAACCTTTCTCATATTGCAAAAATCTTGAAGCAAAGTATTACAAAATCCCCCAAGTACCAAAAAATGATGAGGGCCCATCCACACAATACATCGATCCCGCCACCCTCGCATCCACTTCAGTGACAAAGACACTTGCCACTCTCGCCATTCCCACCATCTCCGACATCAAGCTCATCATCCAGGAGGATGGTTGTGGAAACTAAAAGCTCCCTAATAATGCCTTTGTGGTAGGAGAGTTACCACAATCTCCTAGATCACAGGGACATCCACAAGAAAATCAAGCTTCCACATCACAAACATCTCCTGAGACTATCCCAAATTCACAAGATGGGGAGACCTTGGCTAGGAGGTTATTGAGGAAGATCCATCACACATGCTATATCAAGATGAAATACTAGCAGCTAATTTACCAATGGATGAAAGAAACAAGGGTCTACAAATGATGCTTGCAATGGGCTACAATAGAAATCAAAGATTGGGACAAAATGACAATGCGCTCATAATACCTATCATGCCAGGGATGCGACCAATAACAAATATTGGCCTTGGATGTACCCCTTTGAGTATAACCATACGTGGCCATAGTCCTCCATTTAGAACGGTTAACAATCCTCCTCAGCCAACCCCTATAGAACTACGCCTACCCGTATCTATAGGTTGTGTCATAGATAATTTTACATTTGATGTAACTGATGTCTATTGTAGTAGTGATGACGAGGATCCCACACCCAACTTACCCATGCTATTTGAGAATACCACCCTCTACATGATTAGTACCCTATCGTTTGAATCTGACTATCAAAATCATGACATTCATTTATTCTATCCCCAACTCATCGACTATGACCAACGAGGACCACCAGTTCTTGATACATTCGAAAGTGATGAGGAACTCTCAAAATTCATGGAATTACGAGATAAAATTCTAGAAGGAGATCACAAAGCAGGGTTTATAATAAAGTTGGACACACATGCCTATTATGGGGAAACAATTGAATCTGTCAATCACAAAAGTGAGAAATTAAGAATCATATCCAAGTCCTTGAGTGAAAACCACACTGTGGCACTCTCCAACATGAAAAAAGTAAAAAGAAAATACGCATCCAACGGTGAAAACCTCTCTGAGGCACCTGAGGATGGGGGATTCAATCTTCCTTTAAGAGCCATTCATCAGGAAAAGTCAGCAATCTTGGCAAAAAAATGCAATCTTGTCAACCTAGGAACAAAGGAGACCTCGCATATCACACTCTATGTGGGATCACTACTATCAGAAGAGTAAGAGCTTCTAGTAGCATTCCTAAGGGAAAGACAAATAAACTTCGCATGGAGTTATGTTGACATGCCAGTACTTGATCTAAAGACTGTGGTCCATCACTTAGCAGTGTATCCAGAAGCAAAGCCTGTCAAACAAAATATTCAAAAAATGCACCCTCAGATCACCCTACTAGTAAAAATGGAGCTAAAAAAGTTATTGGACGCAAGATTCATCCGACCAATAGACTATCCAGAATGGGTATGAAACTTGGTACCTGTTTCAAAGCCTGATGGAGCCATTAGAATCTATACGGACTTTAGAGATTTGAACAAGGCATGTTCAAAAGATGATTTCCCACTTCCCAACATTGACATGATAGTGGACATGATAGTGGGACATGATATGTTGTCACTAATGGAAAGATTTTCAAGATACAACCAAATCATGATAGCAAAAGAGGATCAACACAAGACAACCTTCACTTGTCCATGGGGGACATAATGTTGGAACATGATGCCATTCGGCTTAAAAAATGTAGGAGCAACATATCAAAGGTCCATGACATGATCCATAAGACGGTTGAAGACTATGTTGATGACATTCTAGCTAAGTCAAGAAAGAGAAAAGATCACATAGCAACCCTAGGGGCCATATTTGACAGACTGGAGGAGTACAAAGTCAGACTAAACCCAAAGAAGTGCGTATTTAGCATACAATCAAGTAAATTGCTAGGATATATAGTGTCCATGAGGGGTATCAAGGTGGATCTAGCAAAAGTGAAAGAAATCCTTGAGATGGAGGCACCGAAAACATTAAAGCAACTGAGAGGTCTCCAAGGCAGACTCCAATCCATCTGACGATTCATAGCACTAGCAGATAAATAGAACCCATACTCTCACCTACTCCATAAGGAGTAGCGTACAAATGGGATACCAAGTGTGAAGAGGAATTCAACAAAATCAAGGAATACCTACTAACACCACCAATCTTAATGCCACCCATCCCAAAGAAACCATTGATCTTATATGTGTAAGCAACAACAGCAGACCTTGGGGCTCTCCAAGCTCAGCATGATGAAAATGGAATGGAGAGGGCTATCTATTACATCAGCATGATAGTGGTTGGTCATGAGCTAAACTATTCATTCACCGAGAAAGCATGCTTCACAGTAGTGTGTGCATCACAAAAATTTAGACATTACATGTTAGCACACAAGATAAAGCTCATCACCAAAATTGATCCCCTCAAATATTTACTATCAAAGGCAATGCTTATGGGGAGAATGGAAAAATGGATAATGATATTATCAAAATATGGCATTGAGTATGTGGAGAGAAAAGCAATCAAGGGTCAGGTTATTGCAGATCAACTGGCAGAGGCGCCAATCTATTCTGAGAATCCTCTTGTCTCAGAGTTTCTAGATGAATCTATTTTCAACCTTAACGTAGCTGACCACTGGAAACTATACTTCGATGCTTCATACACACAGCATGGATCAGGAGCTGGTGTCTTCTTCATCACCCCACAGGGGGATTTCATACCAAGGTCCTACAAACTGGCATTTCCTTGCACTAATAATATTGCAAAATACGAGGCTTTGAATATAGGTCTCAGAATAGCAGTACAATGGAACATCATAGCTCTCAAAGTGTATGGAGACTCCCAATTGATCATAAATCAAGTGAACAATGAGTACCAGACCAAGGATGACAAGCTCACTCCATGCAAGAAATTGGTGGAGACTCTCAAAGAATCTTTTATAGAAATAACATTTGAACAGATTCCTAGAACCAACAACAGAGCAGCAGATGCCATGGCAACAATTGGATCCTTGCTCGATATTCCCCACAACATTCCAAAATATCAATTCCTGATAGAGCAGCTTCTTGTTCCTGCATTCAATGTACCAAAATCAAAATATGTGTGTGAAATCATTGGTCCTGGCGATCCTTGGTATCATGAAATTTATACATACTTTTGTATAGGAGTCATACTCGCTGACCTACCTTCAAACCTAAAATGAACCTTTGTAAAAAAGGCATCCATATTTGTCATCCTAGGTGATACCCTATATTGTAGGAGCATAGAAGGAACCCTATTACACTGCCTAAATGCTGAGGAGGCATTGACCGCTCTAACTAAAGTACATAATGATATCTGTAGTTCACACTCGAGTGGAATGACCATAGTTAAGAAACTGTTGAGGATAGGGTATTATTGGCTCACAATGGAATGATAAGAACATGATCATGCCAGAAAGTGTCTACAATGTCAGCAACATGGGGACCTCATCCATGCTCCAGCTCAAGAGCTCCACCCTATCATCACACCGTGGCCCTTTTTGCAGTGGGGACTTGATCTCATTGCAAAAATCATGCCCACTTCATGTAACAGCCACAAATTCATCATAACCGCCATTGATTACTTTACTAAGTGGGTGGAAGCCATACCAATGATGTACATAACTGGGAAGTAGATTTAAAAGTTCATCCTGAACTATCTCATTTGCCGATATGGTGTTCCACAAGCTATTATCTCAGATAATGGGACACCATTCAAAAATTAGGAGGTTCGTGACTTATGCAAGAAATTCAAAATCCAACATCACTTCTCCACCCCGTAGTACCCCCAAGGTAATGGCCAAGCAGAAGCTACAAACAAGACCATTTTGAAAATCCTTAAGAAAATAGTCAATGATGCAAGTTGTGACTAGCATTTGTAGCTTAATCCCGCCCTTTGGGCCTATCGAACCAACATTCGTACACCCACGGGTGCCACTCCCTTCTCCTTGGTCTACGGATCAGAAGTCGTACTCCCCATTGAGATCGAGCTCCCATCCCTTAGGATATCACTGCAAAACCTCATCACAGATGAAGAATACAAAGTATCAAGACTAAATGAGCTAGAGCTACTGGATGAGCGATGTATGGATGCTTTGAATCATTTGCAAGTCTATCAGAATAGACTCAAATGGAGCAATAATAAGAAAATAAGAGGCAAGACTTTCCAAGTCAAAGAATTGGTGTTAAAAGAAAATTAGAAGAATGTCCCAAACCCAAACAGCAAAGGAAATTTTGAACCCAATTGGTTAGGACCTTTTGTCATCACAACAAGTTACAAATTAGGGGCATATCAGTTATCAACACTCGAAGGGGAACCTTTGCAAGATCCCATGAATAGCTCTCATCTCAAAAAGTTTTATACCTAAATATTCCAACGTATAGAACCAAAAAAATCCAAAAATCAGAAAATGTCCTAAAAAAATGGTTACTTCAGTGAAAACCTAGAAAATAGGCATCTTAGTGACAACAAAAAAATCCAAAAAAGCAAAAAATCCAAAAAAAATCAAAAAAAGGACAAAAAATAGTAAATAGAAAAATATTTCTCTAGTGAAAACCACTTTGGTGGCACTTTGGGCAAGTACCTTGGTGAAAACCTAGCATAGAGGCGTCATGCATCAATAAGCACTTTCCATCCACCAGGATCTTTATGGCTTGATTTTCATCATCCATCCATTTTTTTCCATTATCCATCGCATTTAGGTCTCCATGTATCACTCATCCACTCACATCTGCACCGTAAATTGGTCCTATGTTCATATCATGATCCCTCCTAGTACTACTTGGCCCATCCTCAAGGTCAGTTTGTCCTGCCTTTATCAGAGTAGTCTATTGATCACGCTGGGGGCATGTTCTTATTAGATCAGATTCGTGTATGATGTTAAAATCCTCATATCAAAAAATCCAAAAACATCAAAATATCAAAAAATTCAAAAAACATCCAAAACATGTCAAAATCCCAAAAATAGGTCAAAAAGTCATTCAAAAAGTAAAAAACAGAGTCATCTTGTTGAACTACGTCATCTTTGAGCTTAAGCGTAGGCAAGGTTGATCTTTGATCATCCCCCGAGATACTTAGGTCCATCCTTTAGGGGTTTGTCATAATAAATAGACATTTCATCATGTATATCATCATTTGTAAATTGGTCAGGTTGTCAATTGAACTACGTCATCTCTGAGCTTGAACGTAGGCAAGGTTGTTCTTTGATCATCCCCTGAGACACTTAGGTTAGTCCTTTAGGGGTTTGTCATAATAAACGAACATTTCATCATGTATATCATCATTTGTAAATCGGTCAGGTCGTTAGTCGAACTACGTCGTCTCTGAGCTTGAACATAGGCAAGGTTGATCTTTGATCATCCCTCGAGACACTTAGGTCAGTCCTTTAGGGGTTTCTCATAATAAATAGAAATTTCATCATGTATATCATCATTTGTAAATCGGTCAGATCGTCAGTCGAACTACGTCATCTCTAAGCTTGAAGGTAGGCAAGGTTGATCTTTGATCATCCCCCGAGACACTTACGTCAGTCCTTTAGGGGTTTGTTATAATAAACAGACATTTCATCATGTATATCATCATTTTTAAATCGGTCAGGTCATCAGTCGAACTACATGGTCTTTACGTGTATAACGTAGGCAAGGCTAATCTATTGATCAGCTCTCGAGACCCCTAGGATAGGTCTTTAGATTAGTCTCTTGGTCAAAATCTCAGAAAAACCCAAAGCATTGGAAAATGAAAAAAATCAAAACATTTGAAAATCTCAAAAAATACCAAAAATAGCCTTAAAACATTGCAAAACTCCAAAAACATCCAAATATTTTGAAAAAAATCTATCCATCTCATCTCGCTTGCACCCGCAATAACACCATTCATAATAAACCGATTGTCATCTGCAACCTTTGGTGAAACAATTGGAAACAAGTCTAGCAGCTTAAAAATAAAACTCAAAGTGTTAAGTCTCAGGTTTAAGTCAGTACATAAACAAGTTGGTCAATTCTTTGTGTCGATAGTCCATCATCCAAATCGTCCCATATCAATCATCTGATTACATCATGTCCTAGGATGAATCCTTCCTACAAGGGGCATTATATATTAGAAATAACACTTTGGATAAATGAAATGACGTGTTTCCATCCACTAACATGTCCTAGGATGAATCCTTCCTACAATGGGCATTATCTTTTGGCAATAAGTTTCGGTTCTTATCCTTAGAAAACACATCCTCTTTCCGGTAGCAGTATTGAAGAGCATTAGTTTGTTTGTTTACTTGGTCTTTATCTTTTGACTTATCTTATTGCACTCAGTCCAATGACCTCTCAATGATATCCAAATGAAGGATTTAGAGAGATAGGAATGGGCCAATGATCATTATCTTTTGTCTGCTATGCTTGTTGGACGTTCTTGTGATATAACCTTGGAGAATACTTGCTTTGATTAGGTATGAATGGAGGAGGTCTAGGGAAACTTGTTGACTATTGCATGGATAGGTTTACTTTTATGTGTTTTGGTACAAAGTGTTTGAAACTTCTAAAGCGCATCCTAGCAAGGTTTCCATATGTCAAGTGTGAGCAAGAATACTCCTATCTTCTTGTCAAATCAAAGTCCATCTCACTAGGTAGAACGCCATCCTGGTTTTCTATACCTTGATGCATCGTACCATGTGTGTTATCAAACATAAGAAAATGTGGCCCTTTGAAAATCCCAATTCCTCGGCAAGTAATCACCATCATTATCATCATCTGCATTATCATCATCTGGTGTCTTGTTGAAATGACTTCTTCTTTCTTTGCTAACCGTACTAACAAGGTACTATGACATTTGATCATCATCATCATCATCATCAGTTATCCTGCATCCACAACTCATTAGCATATTGAATACACATACCATATAGGAAATATATGCACCACATTTCCATCATCATATAAACATATCATCATAAGCATTCTTCAAATATAGATGCATCCATTTCATTGCATTTCATCCATCACATTTACAAAAGCATGTCATAATCATTTTTGCATAATCATACATAATAGGAATAAAAACATTTAATTCATTTAAATACTTGCATAACATCATGACATCATCTCATCACATTACATTCATTACACATCCTCATATCACTTCACATCACATACATTACATCATCATTTAAAATGTTTAGGATAATAACATTTGTTATTCTAAGCATCATCATACAACTATCTCATTTGCATTGCATCATTTCATATCACGACCATCGCATTTATATTACATCACCCATAATCATCTCATAAATAACATCATAAAACATTTATCATCCCACATAAGCATACATGGAATAGTACATCACATACAAAGCATACATCCATTAATAAACATGTTATAAGCATAATTCACAATCATTTCGTATATATACTTTACATATTAAAATCCATATCACATATCACATTTGCATAAAATAGATCATCATATAGATAACATCATTTAACATCATATTATAGGTTAGCATAATATAGATCTGTTAGTCATAATCATAATGCATACATCACTAGAAATAAATGCATCCATAACATATATAAGTAGAATCATACATTCACAAATAAATGGTACACATTGCATCGCATCAAAATAATCATCGGCTCATATATATATATATCATCAATTGTCACAGTACAAGGAATAAATCGGATCACTGTACATATGTGTCAATTAGTACAAAAGGCCCCCCATTAGGGCTATAAAAAATGATCCCATAAGGCACAAAAAAGTATAATAAGATCTTGATCAAGCTCGGTCTCTGTGAATGTTGCCCTCACCCCTGTCACCGTGACCCTCTGCTGGTCTATGGCTAGCTCACTTTGAGAACTCAGGGACCTACTCAGCTCTAGGTATAGCATCGTGATAAGCCCGTTGGTAATACTCTACCTCTTAGACAACATCCTTGTAGGATCGACCTGGTACTGTACCCTGGGAGGAGGAGGCTGTCATACCCTCTATTTGCTATCTATGACCTAGCTTAGTGGTTGCCTGTAGCTCCGCAGCCTATCTCTGCCGCACGACCTCATCCCTCTCAGCCCTCACCTGATCTCTCTCCACTCTCAAGGCATGGTCTTGGGCCTGTAGCTGCACAATAACACATCTCGAGTATCTACCTATCCCGCTGGCCGCACCTATGGCTACACCCGAGGCTGATCCTCGTCTTGTGGTAGATCCTACTGCTGATCCTGCATATGAACATCCCCTTGCCCTAACTAGACTAGAGGCACAAGTGGCGGATCATGTCAAACCTCAGCAATCCATCCTCGTCCTCCCCCTCTGCCTCTGACTCTCAACACATCAGGGACTGCACCTGGAATCGTCAATCGAAGTGGAGACTGGAAGCAATCCCTGTAGGCCTGGGTGGTGCCTGGATCCGCTAACCCCTAATCATAAGCCCGTGGCTGGGCTACTGGCTATGAAAAGTTGTCCACTACCTCCGAAGTGGGAATATACCACCCCCATGAGACCTATGTCATGGTGCGGGTGAAGATAGCTACGTAATCGTCATCAAGATGATCCTGCGGCTCTCCAAACTGATGTTGCACGCACCAAGTAAGTACCTCTCAAGCATAGTATGCTCCCAACACTGCATGAAGTGATCTTGACAGCAATAAAACATTTGGTTAGCATCATCGGCCCATATGGGCCAACCAAGGTATGGGCACCAGGTGAAAACTTGCATCTCATCCAGAACCCTCCTCCAGTAGGGGATCCCATGCTTGCCGGTGTGAGTGAAAGACACACTGCCTCTATATTGTGCCACGAGGGGATCATCTGGCCCCATCAAAATTGAAACGACATGTGGACGTAGCACATAAATGTGCTCCCATGCCCAAATATGAAGAAGGTTCACCCTTGCTCCCAGTGCTCTCCCATCCATGTAAACATACTCATGGAGGTCTCTATAAAGCAAAGCGAGAAGAAAAAGCCCCCATGCAAAACGAACCAGCCTATCTCAGACCATTCGCTCCCAGTAATATCCCCAACTAGGACTGAAATATCGCCCTCGCCTGTTAGGGGCAACAAGGCCCAAAATGATAGCTGCAATCACCTAGCGGTAGAGAGGTGCCAAGATCTTGTGGAGCTCAAGCTCTATCTGCCCTTCACAAAAGACAATCTCATCTTTAGCAAGGACTCATAAGAAGGCCTCGCATCCCTCGTCCATGTCAAAGATCACCTAGCGACTGTGAATAGGCAATCGTAAGATCCACCAAACGTCCTCCAGAGTAACAGTGGCCTCACTAGTGGGAAGATGGAACAAAGATGTTTCATTGTGCCATCTCTTCGCCAATGCTGACAACATCCCTAGGTGAGTGTGGATCGGTGCCACGTATGCAATGTGCCACAACCCCACAATCGAGAGTCGGTCCTGGTCCCTATCGCTCAGGTTCTGTAAGTAGCCAGCCAGGTCTCCTGACCTATGCTCCCTAGAGTAGAGCTCCCTCGTCCCGTCCTGCATCAAGGAAAGTCATTATGTTAAAAATTTTGAAAAAATTCTCCGTCAAGTGGTCAAAAAGGTTCCCCAGTAGTGCAACCCGTGATGGCATCATAGTTTGATTTTAATCAAACTCTAATGCTAGGGCTGAAAAGAGCCAAATCGCACCACCGCGGTGCAATTTTTCTCCTAGCAGCACACTTTGAGCCAAATTAGCAATGCTACATCGCACTTTGTAAATCCCTCCGCCTGCCCCGAGCTCAATGTCAGAGTTTCTAAACTCCATACTACACCGCGACGACACTATTTAGAACCAAGCGGCACAGTTTGACCTTTGAGCGGCTCCATATAGCGCTGCTACAGGTGGACCGACTCTTCAAAGCATTAATTGAATCATTAAATGAAGGACGAAGCTAAAGTAAGGACCACTTACTGGTGCCCCGATGCCAGGTGGCCATTAGTATGTCTGAACTCAATCCAAAATTTGTAGGGGAAGCTGTCCTTGCGCCATACCATCAGGAGGTCTTAGCTCAAATATTGCGATCACTATTGGAGGTGTTTGAAAATGACCCCTTGGGCCCATTTTAAGGTTGAAAATTAGGGTTTTTTCACCTTGATTAGCTATCTTGTTAGGATTTTGGACCCCCGAACCTGTTTTTATCCAGTTGAGGCTTGTTTTTCATCATTTTATTGCATTTAGACACGTTTTTAGCCTCCAGGAGACCTTTCGAACCTATCAGGTACTTTGTCATCTTTTTTCGCGAGATCGCCCAAAAATTGGAATTTTGGTCCAGTCTCTCGAAGGGGCATTATAATGGCATGTTTTCTCTCACCATGTAGCAGTGGGGCAAGGTTTTTAAAATAATGAAATTTTTGGCTTTGATTGAGATCGTTTATTCTTTTAACCAATGCAACGAGTGCATTGCTTCAAAGAGGTGCAAAATGTAGACACGTAAAATATACTGATTGACATTGTGCATCTGATCCTAACCTACTAACATTGTCTCTTCCTGAATCATCGCTTGGTTTAGCCATTTAATCAAATCTCCTTATCTGATTAAATTCATCCACTTTCATCCCTTAATTAAATAAATTATTTTGTCTAATTAAGTCACTCCCTCTTGTTAATTAAATCAATTCATCTTATCTAATTATCCCTGTTTAATTAAATAATCAATTTATTTGATTAAATCTCCAAAGTCTATCCATTAAATTAAATAAATTAAAACCTTATTTGATTTAATGCTAACACCATCTCTTTTAATTAAATAAATCAAAATCCTTATTTAATTAATCTCTTGTCATATTCCTCTCTTGTTTGATTTAAATAAATCCATAAATTTGAGTCAAATGGGTCACATCATCTAATATCTCTCATTAAATTAATTAACCCTTGATTAATTTAATCTCATCTCATGTCCCATCCTTTAGATAATGCAAGTTGCACATGAAAATAGATTTAATTCATTTATGCAATCTCTATTTTCCTCACAAGGCATCTTTTGGAATATTCTCTCAATTTGAATTCAAAAATTCCAAGTCAACATGTACATCCAACAAGAAAATAACTTCATCTTACATGTCCTTTTCCTTGAGCCAAGTGGAATTTATTGCATTTTCCCTTCCCTCTTGCAAGTCATTTCAACAAATTTGAAATTCAAAATTATGCATTTATTTGCACAATCCCCAAATCTTGCACATCCTTCATCCATTCATAGATTGACAAGTGGCATCATGCCATTGGATGAATGTTAGTCCCACATTTCTCAAATTTGGACATTTATCCTTCTTGGAACCTTATAAATAAAGAGCTCATATCCTCATCTCATCATCCACAATCTAGGAAAAGTTACCATGCTCAAATATCTCTCGAATTTCATCCATTATCATTGAGTCATAGCTAGGTTTTTGTAGATTTTGGCTTGGAGTTCTCATTCTTCACCAACAAAGTGGATCAATCATCTTCAACACATCAAGCTTGCATCATAGGAATTGGGAAAGGGCCAATTTTCACATGAAATTGGCACCAATTCCCCCATGGGATCATGTGTTTGCTTTTCTAATTAGGATTTAATCTTTGTTTTGTCATTTTCATTGAGTTCTTCACTATTTTCTTCCTAATTTGAATGTTGTAAATGGATTTCATGGGGAATCCTTGTTTTAACTTGCAATTCTTTGTTTAACTTGTTTATTCATGTTGTTTTGTAGGTACTAGGAAAAGGGTTCGCACAGGGCTTTGCAAGACCCGGGAGGGTGATCCCTTAATGTGTTTACAACCTCTGCACCATTATCATAAACAACATTAACAACAACAAAGAATCTTATTTAATAACTCAACATAATAGGATAATAATGAATAGAATTGGTTGTTTATCAATAATATCAACTATTTGGAGCATGAGATAACTACAACAACATTTCACAATATAAGATAGTCATTTATTTTCAATTTGTAGCAAGCTCTAGATAAAGGAAAACAAATACTAAACCATACGAATAAGTACAACTTAGATCAGTGCCATATATCTGTTGGAGGAGTCAAATTTATAAGCATCTAAGGGTTTATGACAGATTTAACACATAACATATAAGATCCTTGATAACATTGCTTTACAATCTCATCAATATGTATTCTAACCCAATACTACTTATCAAATCTTTATACATACCATATCCACTTACAATCCCATTCAAGCATTGTAATTAATTCCTTGAATTAAAGCTAAAACAAGAATCATACACACCACAACAGTGAGATGAACGAAACAACCCTTGATCATTTTATTCAAAATTCCTATATGCTTGTATAATGGAGAGACATGAGTTTGTATTAATCATATCAATTCAAATGCCAGTACTATCATAAAACATCAAATCCCCATGAATTCAAAACCTACTATAGAATGACTCAAAACCTAAATTGCATTTTCCCTAAAACCATCAGACTTTACAATTTGCTCTGCAATTTCATCTAGGCTTGACCAAAAATATCTAACTTACTAACCCGTACTTTTTTCCTTGAAATCCTTCTTATAGAAAAAGAAGGACCAAACAAGCATCGAGCCAAAAAGCACACATGTCACCAGCCAATTGGACTGGCTTGTGATATTCCAAAAATTTGTTACAACAACAATCTCCCTAGAGAATCTTCTTGTTCATCGTGCCCACTGAAAATGGTTGATGCAAAAAAAAAAATTTAAGAATTCCATGCCTAGAATGTCACCAAAAAATAAAACTAGAATCTGTTGTAACTGCAACAGCTAATTTGTCAACCATTAGCAGCCTTCTCCTTTTCACTCTTCCTTAGTCAAATATACATTTACCCATTTCTAGTACTCTTCATCAGTTGGCCAATCAAAATTGATCACCTCATTCACCTTGACACTATAAGTTTTCTACTTAACTACCACCTAATTCGCTTCTCTTTCAAAAGACTCCAAGAATGACCTGGTGCTAATGATTTTGTCTATACATCTCACCAACAAATCATACTCTAAGTTACCTTGTTTTTTAGGGTTTTGTAGTCCAAACATGATATAAAGGGGCTCTTACACTTCTTGTGATTATTGTAGCTTGTGTGAGAGGCCCCATGGATATTGTTGTAATTGTATGATGCATGAATAGGGCGTAGGATGAGAAATAAAGAAGGTACAACTACTGTCCTCAATAGTTTTGTGAAAAAAAGCATGTGAAATTAGAGGTTCAAGCCTAGGTTTCAACAAAATATGTATGGGAGATCTGATTTTATGAATTTTTATCCATGTGTAGACCTAATGGGTTGTTTTTGAACACTAAATATAAATGATATACATATGCACACACATATATGTATGTATGTATGTATGTATGTATGTATGTATGTATGTATGTATATGTATTTTTAAATGTAAATGTAAATACAATTACTAGATTCTCTTCTAGAATAATAAATGCAACATATCATTAAAGAAAATCTATATCTATGTATATAAATGTGTATTTCTAAATGCAAGTGTAAATGCAAAGAGCATATGGTTTTGTAGTGTTATAGATACAACATATCCATAAATTAATGTAATTGAAATTCTAAAGTCTTCAACACATATAATATGAAATCGATCAAACTATTAAACTACATGAGAAATAAATGAAAACAGTAAATGCATAGGTATGTGTATTTGTAAATGTAAGTGTAAAATAAATAAGAATAATGAAAATTATAAAAGAATACAAGGAAAGGTCTCCTCCCTTCTTGGTAGTGATAACCTCCTCCACACACAACCCTTAAAAAATTATGAATAGAGGAATATAATCTTTGAAGAACTCAAAATTGATTCTCTCCTACTTGATGCAATTAGTCATTTTATCTTTACAAACATTTATAGTGATTACTAGAGGCACACAGACCAACTCTTCATAATAGAAGAATTTGATCATACTTTTCCAATGATGCTCCTAGCCATAATCAGGGTACTACAAGTGTTATCCAAGGAGTAGGGGTTGGTACAAGTGTCCATCCTGATCTTCCTACGCATACATCATATCATCTGACTCCATCATCCATGCCTATATTGTCATCTAAAATGTTGGCAACACACACCATGTAGGTATCCATTAGTGCACCCTTTGGCAGTGAACACATGCCAAAACATGTGTTAGAACATGTACCTAGGGATGCAGAGGCCACTAGTATTGGTGATATTTTAGCAGCATTTCCTGGATCTTCCCATAGTACTAGTACGTGAACAATGTCGATCACATTTGTGGTGACCGAGGATTTTGTTCCCATAAAGATAGAGGTCCCAGGTACTTTAAAATGTTTTAATTATTATTATATATAATCCAATTGAAATTTACTTATTGATTGCTCTTTTTAGACTATTGATCCCATGATCATTTTGTAGGAAATGATGTTTTTTATAAACATCTAAGTGATATTACATTGGAGCTCTTCGGGCCCACTATACATACATGGTGGAATGCCCAAAATCAAGATTTAAAAGATGAGCTCATCAACTGTTTAGTTGTCCTCTTCGGTGATAAAAAATTCAACCGAGCCAAGGTCCTTAAGAAAGCTGGTAACTATGTAAAGTATGTGAGGGAACAATATAGGTCACATTTAGAGAAGAACAAAAAGTATAAGTGTCCCCCCATGATTCTAGAGAGGGAGTGTAAGGACCTGGTGTTGGATGGAAAGGAGAAGGCTGAAAAGAAAAAAGGAAAGACACCATCGGGCCAAGGAAGGTATGTGATACTATCAACAATGTAATTATATACTGATTACTCTTTCTTTTTACATAATCTAACGTATTTCAAACTTTTCATAGGTTGCTCGACACATCGAAGGAAACAAAGGAAAGACTAGAAAAACATAGGCAATACAAACTTGGCTCTGGTGGTTATATGAAATTAGCAGCATGAATTGTAAGTATCAATAAATGAAATATTGTATCCAGATAATAAATTGGAAATTTTTTTGGTTTTATCACACCATAGAAGCAAAAATAATGATCTTATGCAAAAATGTAGGGCTTTGAAATCAACGGAGTTCCCACAAAAGATGACCTGAAGATTTCCTTCCAGCAAGTCTATGCAGACGTGGTTGAACACCTAAGAGTCTTGACTGGGCAAACACAATCTTCCACTGTATCCGACATGTAGGTAAATAAACTCAATAAAATTTATTTAAAATTGAATACTTGTACAATCTATTCAATATTAATTTCCACCATAAATTAATTACATGCCTATTTGTTTTAAACATTCAAGCAATGATAATGTTGCACATGACATTGGAATGCAGCCTGGTGAGGGTGGAGCACAACCTACAGATGAAGGTCATGGTGTGCATCCTAGTACTTTAGAGCATGTAGAGTGTGATCAACATGTTGAGCATGATCAGGCTAGAGAAGATTAGGAACATGATGTGGCCCCATCAAGTAAAGAGGACCACTCTAAAGTTCTTTTAAACATATTTAATTACAATTGGTATATTAATTAATGTAACCTTTCATGTTTAAACTTTAGAGCATGTAGAGTGTGATCAACGTGTTGAGCATGATTAGGCTAGAGAAGATCAGGAACATGATGTGGCCCCATCAGGTAAAGAGGACCACTCTCATGTTCTTTTGAACATATTTAATTTCAATTGGTGTATTAATTAATGTAACCTTTTATGTTTCAACTGCAGATCAGGATTTAGAGGGTGTTTAGCATGTTGAGCATGAGTCTATAACAGAAGTTCAAGAACATGATGTGGACCCATCAGGTAAAGAGAACCACTCTAATATTCTTTTAATTAATGAAAAACTTGTAACAATAATAATAAAACATATCAGTTTAACAGTTATTTGTTATTGCAGTAGACCCCCCCTTGCAGTGGCATCCACGTCATGAGCAGATGACTAGGCTTAGATTAAGATCATGAGAAGAGGGAAGAACAACTAAAGAGGGGACAAATGATTTAGAAAACGATACTCCACTTCAGATTTTTTTAGCTTTAAAAAAGAAAAAGAAAAAAAAGTGATTGTAATCATATAATGACAACCATATTTTTGATAATATGTAAAAACTGAAAGAATGAATATTATATGTTAATGAATGAATGTGAATATGTTAATTAATGAATGTTATATGTTAATGAATGAATGTTATATGTTATTAATGGATGAATGAATGATTAATGTTATATGATTGGGTATGGGGAATTGAGAGTGATGTGAGCGGGCGGGAGGGGGGTGGATGGGCCAAATGAGCTTCCACCGTCACGTGGTTGGCCCTGTTAAGTAGAGAATATTAAACTATTCTCATAACAAAGAGAAGGTCAAAATTTTCAATATAAGAAATGCATCTTTTGAAGCATCAAACCTATATGCAAAGATGAAAGAAAGCGCTAACTTTTCACTATGGTGGAAAAAAAATGATTCTTTATACCCTGAATCCATGCTCTGCATCATAATTTAAAGTTGTTTCCATTCCAATGTTCTGAGTTTAGTTTGATTGTATGGCTTTGTATGAATACCACATTGTGTTGTGTGTGGATTTGGTTTCAAAGGTTTGTTTCTTCTATTTTTAGTGGTGACATAACTCTAAAATTTTACTTTTGCGCATAACAGGTTAGTGGAAAAATTAATAGCTTTGAAGGGTTTAGAGGCTCGATTGAGATAGATACACAGATATTTGGATCTTATTGCTGATGGGAGGCTTCCACTTAACCATGAAATTTTGTACCATCCCCAGGTATGCAAAATTTTCTCTACTTACATTCATTCTTGATCATAAATGTTGTAAATGATATTAATGCTTCAAACTTAAGATTCGTTTCATTATTATAATGATCAAAATGTTATACTTTGCTATACATTCAAGTAGTCTCTTGCCACCTACCCTTTGCTCTCTTCCCCCTCCTTTTAAGAATTTTCTTTGTCATAAAAGATTCACATTTCTGTCTCATTTACACAAATTTATCTGAAGTGCTAGGAGTGAATAAAGATATGTAAAAGATGATGGATTATGTCTAAACAACAACTTTCCATCTTATAGCTAATTAAATCCTTAATATTTGAATAGTTTAGAGCCCAAATAATGCTTGTATATGCATATGTAGCAATAAGGGAGCCTATGTGAAGATTGAAATTTAAAACATCACTTTGGTATTTTTCCTTAGGCAGTGAAATGATATTTTGAGTAATACAAACCTACACACACATTGATATTTTTTGGCATTGCATTAAGGAAATTTTTCTCTTATACCTACCTCCGACTAGACATGGAGGTATATAATATTGGTTTCTCGGTTTATTATGTAAGTATTTAATTTCATAGAGGAAGACTAAAATCTTCTTAATGTCCTATCAGGTGTGAAAGCATATGAATCACTTGCTGAAGGCACCATTTTGTATTCATCCAAAAACTAGTTTTTTCTTTTTTTTTTTATGTTTCTTGCATGTGTTTTTTTAGGCTCTAGAGATGTAGCTCGGCTCTTTCCTTTGCACTTTTCATCTATTTTGATGATTATAGTAGATTGTCCTCATAATTTTCCATGTAGATCTATTTGTAACCTTATTTTTTACCAATCAATTTGCAAACCAGTCACATATTAAGGACCATTTCACTAACTTGTAGTCATCCATTACTTCATATGTTGTGGGTTGTGTCTGTGTGCCAATAAATCCCAATGATTGCGAGAAATTTAATCCTACAAGTGTACCCAATCTTTCTCAAGTAAAAAGGTTACCTTATTTTATAGTACTTTAAATGGTTAATTGAAGGTGTTTCTTTAGATCTGAGATAGCTGAACCCTGGATTAAAATATGGTATTGGATGGGCAGTATAATGATAAATTGAGGTCCATTGAACACAAATTACGAACATAATTTACTAGACTATGAATAGTGTTACAATTATAATCATTTCTCCTTTACCCACCTCTGCATTAATGAAAAAGATAGTAGATATTGGAAGTTCATTACATGTCTCATGTATGTGTTAGTATTTTAATTTTGTTTAAGTTGTTCAAGAGCTTGATTAGGTCAAGAATATGTTCTACAAGCTCTTCTCTTGACTGGTCAACATTTTCCCTACATTTTCTCTTCAATCCAGATGTTTTTAACTCCTTCCTTTGTTAGCGAGTATGCGGGATCATGATGGGCCAAAAAGTGGCGACATGATGGATATATGTAGGGTATGTGGCTAATGACTTTTTTTTACCCAAAATTGATGAAATGAAAAGGGTTTTAAAGGATATTCTCAGCTTTCCACCAATATAAATTATGCTTTACTTTTAATTTAATAAATAATTATTATTCATTTTCTATTTGAATTACGACTAAAGTCTTGATTGATAGGTTGATTGAAAAACATCTATATCTTTCAAACGGTATCACATTTTTGAATCTGAAACATGCATCACATTATATGCTTCACATACTATAGGATTAAAAAATAAGAAGAAAAATTTCATGACGTTTTAACCAAGTTAAGGTGGTCAGACATATGAATTTTTATATCAATTTTTAAATTTGTAATAAAAAAATCATAATTAATTATTTACTTGGAAAAAAATTACAAAAAAATATGCATCACATCGAGACATGACTCCTCTACTTATATCTAAAATCATATAAAAAAATATTATCATTTTTTTGTGGGTAGGGTGGTTAGACAGACACCTACTTCTTATTTTTTCCCATAAATTTAAGTACCACTGCATTGAAATTTCAAATTTTCACTAAATATATTTTTATTTTTTTTAAATAAACCTAGTAGTTTAGAAACTATATTCAATTTGCTACAGATTCTATTCTTACATATTTTTGAAATACAATAGATAACTTATTCAAATTTTTACGTCAAGTTGCCTAACTCCAATTTTTCTAATTTTTTTGCCACTTAAGGGCCTATTTTTTCCATGATGATCCTGCACATACCCAACCCTTATTTGTTTTCAAGTGTAATGCTTTTTCTAAGCATCTTGCAGTCTGTATGTATGATCAGTCATCTCTTATGAAGCATGGATAACCTTTCATGGAATTGTTGTTGTAATTAGACAATTGCCATTGTGAGAATAATCATTTAATTTGTATGGAAGTAAGTTTGTTTCATATCATTTGACTTGGTATTGTAAACTTGTCTTTGTAGGATTCTCTAGGGGGGATTTGTAGAACTATGATGATAGGTAGAGTTGTACAACACCATAAATCATTAGGAATTATCAATATATTGCTTATAGAATACTTTGTGCAAGTAAAATGGAATGTGTAATGACAATTGGTCTTGAATTCAAATCTGAATATAAGTACATTATACACAAGAAGATGGTATCTATTCTATGATTTAAAGAACCCAAAAATAAGAAAATTAATAGGTTCCATTTGTTTACTTTCTCTTAGACACTTGTTTAATTGGCGAGACCCTCAGAATGTCTTGCTGATAACCAACAGTGTTCAAAACTCTTGAAGAGGTTAGATTGATGTGACATTGGATCTGTCTTGCCGATGGAATTCATCGGCAAGACATGGACTATCAGAGTGAGTTTTCTATCCTATGCCGATGATTGATCTCTCACTGATTGGTTGGCTTCGGTGGTCATTGCCAAGAGTTTCCGCAATGGTACATTTCAACGAATATTTTTTTAAAAAAAATTGCATTGTTTCATCGCAATTTCGACGAAGGCCATCGACAAATCACCGAAAAGGTTTGAAAAAGTTACTATAGCTGCAATGAAAGCTTCGTCGTAAATCCTTTCCCATTTCGTCGAAATGGCGATGAACTTCTAGTGTTGTTTCGATGCTTCAAAAGAGCCATTGCAATTGCATTTTGGTTGTAATTCGTCGGTGGATACATGAAGTTTTTGGCAATATTTCAATGAACATCTGAGTCATTTTATGATGCTGATGATCAACGAATCTACTTCGTTATTTGGACATTTAATTCGTCGTCAAAATTTTGACAAAAAACTAGCGACAATATTTTTTTTGTGAATTCGTCGATTTTCTGATAAATGTTTGTTGAATGACTGATGAACGTTCGTCAGAAAATGGAGTCAAATTCAGTAGTGTGACTTGTTAAAAAATGACACCTTGGAAAGAGAAGAAGGTAGATCTGAGACAATGTTCAACTAAGGAAGCAATTTTTGAACTCGTTTTTGCTTAATAAGCTTAATGGAGTCGTGGAGTAGGACTTTGGTGAAGAGAGAAACCACATGAAAGCTAACCAAAAGGTCATTATTGTCCAATTTCTTTTCTTTGATGAAGTCAACAAAATGAGAAGATTTTTTGATGAAAGAGTTGGAATTCCCAATGAGGGGAGAAATGAGTTTATCTAGATGAGAGGCTAACTTGTAGGAGGGGGAATTAATGGTGTCAACAATAGGTCTAAGGGGGATACCAACTTTATGAATTTTATGAACCCCATAGATCCGAGGGGTAATCTCTTTGGAGGGATAAAGACACTTTTTTGTGGCATCATCAAAGGAAGAATTGGAGATAGCAACACGAACCCTTTTGGCCAACTTGGAAATGGGATTCGAAGCAAGAGGCTTGTAGCTACTGCTATCAGATAAAAGGTTGAGCATCTTGGAGGTGTAGTTAGGATTTTCCATAATGACTGTGGCATTTCCTTGCTTTAGAAATGACAAGGTCATTATTGCTCATAAACCTTTTAAAAGCCAAGAGCTCAACTTTGGGAACATTTCATTTGGGAGGTTTGGCATGCTTGAGGGCTACATTGCAGTCTTGTTGAATCTCTCAGCTAAACCTTCGAGAAGGGAATGAAGAGCTTTCTTGATTTCAATGGGAAATTATGACACAGGAATGAAATGGGGAGAGATAGCAAAGCTTAGAACCCTTTTTAAAAAATTGTGAATGAGGGGTTCTAAGGGAAGACTTGAGAGGTTAACAACTAATTTGTTGTCCTAGTCAGGAAAGGATGGATTGGAGTTTGGGGTAGGCTTGGAGATGCCCGCAATAAGAGATGGGACAAGAGAGTACAAAAGAAGAGGTTGGGGTGGCAACATCTGAGGAATTGATTAGCAGATAAGTCTGCAGCATACCGCGGTTGGGAGAGAAGATGGGGCATGAGTTAGCAAGCAATGCTTGAGATCCAGATGGGAGATCTGAGAAAGATTGAGAGGGATGGTTTGTAGCAAGAGCTAGGATAGGCTACGAGAGATTGAGATCAAAGGTTTTTAGATGCAAGGAGGAGTCCACCCTACGATGAAATTTTTTAGAATTGTCAGCAGAGATCAAAGAAAGATGAGATGAAGAACAAATTGAATGCAAAGACTGAGAAATTATTGCCCTATCTAATTATGATTGATGATCATTTTGTTTCTTTCAAATTATTTCCCTATCTAATTATTATGGCATATGTTCTATATGTTTCATTAACATTATATTAATTAAATTCAAAAGGTGGAAGGAAGGTTACTTTTACCTTATAAGTGTTTGAATATTGAAATCTATGTTTGGCCTTCTAGAATTAAAATTTCATTCATGGTATATATTTTTTTTCTAATTTGAATATATTGTAAAAGGATAATGATCATAGACATTTGTCTCTATATATATAGATAGATAGGAAATCATCATTATTAATATCACATTTTTAAAAAGAAATATAATTTAAAGAAAGCTAGAATTAGTTGGAAATTTTGAGTGAAGAATGTTGGCCCTCAAAGTTGTTTCCCTTGATGTCAAAGACACACAAATGCACTTGATGACAGGTATTTGATAGGAATACAGACATTTCAGTTAGTATGACAATGCATGATCATGAAATTGATATGTATAACTTAATATTTCATTTGATACATGGGAATGACATGTTTGGTTTCATTTGATTCACCTGTGTTGAATCTGTACCTAGATGTCATTGCCATTAATATAACAATGGGTGATTTAGTTTGTTACAATGATAGCTTGGTTGGCTTCTTAAGTCACTCTTACAATGACATTGTGATGACACTTTATAGTTCTATTTCAACTTCATAAATACAATGATATTGTGATGATAGCTAATACTTGTGTTTGATAAAAAATGGTACTTGTGATCATGTTGTGATGGCACTTTACAATTCTATTTCAACTTCATAAAGACAATGATATTATGATGGCAACTAAGACTTGTGTCTGTTAAAAAGTGGTACTTGTGATCATGTTTTTTCATCATGGTAATTACATGTCTATTTTCATACAACACTATTTGCATGTGAAAAATGCTATATTGGTTTATTTGGTTACCGTCATTACACAAAGGAAATTATGGTCCCCAAAGTTTAAATGATTATTTAAAAAGAAAACATTATTAATTTCAAAAGACATTATCATGTGATGGCATGAGGTTGATATGTCAAACACCAACATAAGTGTTTATATTATTACTTGTAGGCATCATTATGAGAATATTCCAAGCATGGGTTTATGTTAAGATCATTGTTATTAGCTAGGGCATCGAATTGGTTATTCTCAAAGCATTTGTAAAGTACATTTTTATGGAAGGCCCTCAAATTAGGGAATGGGAAAACTAGGTTTGAAGATTACATTGCATACATTGTATTGATCATGTATGAGTTAAAAGATAGTTAGAAGGTGGTGTCACATTGGTGACTCGACATGAGGTAGTTTGATACATTTTGAATATGGTTTTCTTGTTGGTTATAAGCTTGAATAGGTTGCAACATTTGATGACATCTACATTGGATATTTAAATAGTGTCTTTACACTATTGTGTGGCTAAAGGTTTTATAGAGGGATTATGATTTTGAAAGTTTAATCAATTTTTCTATAATTGAAGTTTTTCAAACATGATGCAAAACAGATTGTATCACTAATATATTTTGTATTTTAGAGATTCTAGAAAAATAAATCGTTAGGATATTAAACGTATTAGATTGAAAGTGAAATATGATTTTAAGAGAAATAGAGTAATCCTCTATAGTTAATGATTTTATTCAAAAGTGTATAGTGAAGTTAAAATGATCAAGTCAGTGAAACAAATTGATCATTGCTAGTGAGACACATTAATGTTAGTGAGACACATTGCTAGTGAGGCATTGGTTTATTGCCAGTGAGGAATTCTTTTAACCAGTGAGGTTAATTGGTTAGTGAGGCCATTTTTTCCAGTGAGGCATTCTGTAACGAATGAGGTTCATTTAAGCCAATGAGGCAATTTACAAGTGGTTTTTCTACCCCCAAGAGGGTTTTGCACTCAGAAAATTCGTGGTGTTATGGTTCTTTATTTGGTTTCATTTGTGATCTTACTGCTTCATAGTTATACATTTCTGCACTTATATTTATGTGATTAAGAGTCAACAATTCAGATTGGTAGACATGTTAGCTCTTGGAACATAATTCATATTGTTCTCAAAGAATTTTAAAAGAGTTTTTAAATTTTAGTAAATTGAATTAATTTGTCTAGACACTGATTCACAACCCCCTCTCGGTGTCTCATGTACTCCAACAATTGGTATCAGAGCCAAACCCCTATCTAGAGTAAAACTAGGGGATTCCTGGTGGAGTACTAGTTGTCATGGGAAAGAGGAATATGAATAAGAAAGAAAAATCACAGCCTGAAAAAGTAGAAATGCCTAAGGAGAATCCACAACCTGTAGAAGAAAAGATGTCTAATATAGAACTTGATAAATTTGTGGTTGACGTGAATGATTCAGATATTGAAGAAGAAATTTATTTTGAGGAAAACCTTATTTCTACACTTGATGAGATTAATATTCTTAGAAAGGTGAATAAGGAAGTAAGATTTTAGTTAGAGAAAAAGGAAGAATATTACAAAAAGTTAGAAATTGAAATTATCTCTTTGAAAGAAAAAATTGAAAAATCAAATGAGCCAATTATCTGTTTGAAAGTAGACAATGAAGAAAGTAAGAGAATAGCCCAAGTGACTAGGTCCAATTTAGAAGCTAGAGTAGTTGAGAGCCAAAATATTGAAGGTGAATTAGTTTTATTAAGAAAAGACCTTGAAAGATTCAAAATTCAGAAATTTGAGAAAGGAACTAATGCATTGAATAACATGTTGAGTAGTCAAAAGAGTAATAAGGACTACTTTGGCTTAGGATATGAAAAAGGACAAAGCTTTGGAGTTCAAGATGAGTCAAAACATGAAATAGTGTTTTCAACAAAAGATGGAAAGAGTTTCAGAGTTAGACAAACTCCAAGAAAGAAAATAGACTTGAACTATCCTACTACTACTCTTGAAACAAAAAGTAAGGTTACTAATGAAAATGAACACAAGGTCTTCAATAGAGTTGGAAGAATAAACAACTAGTTCATAGAATCTTCATCTACCAAATTAAATTATTCAATGAGTGTCTTTGAGCATGATACTGTAACCTGCACTATATCAAGCAATGACCAAAGAACGGTTGGAATCTAAAACAAGAGGTGTTTAATATGGGCATTCCATTCGTAGGGCATGATCCATGCAGCGAGAGTCCCCTTTCAGATCCATCTCGTCAGAACCACATGCGTGATTCTTTGGCTTTCCCCAAGAATCCAATTTTATATACCAGCTAGAAGTCCCTAGGTGTCAGGGTGTTATCGGTCTGAGTCATCCTAGGGTGAGTACTTTTTCCCACCAAAATAGGCCCAAGTTCTAGAGTTAGTAACCATTTCTCTTAAACCCAGGATCACCCGAAAGCCCAAGGGAAAAGGATACTTTGATTACTAAGTCGTGAGGGTAATAACATATAAAAATGGGTCTGGTTTTCTAATCACTAAGTTTTCACAAGGTGAGAGCATAATCACCTACCATCTTGCAAACATATTCAGGAAAAGTATAAACACAAGTTCATTTTATGTGCACTAACATAAATTTTCCTAAATTAAAATGCAAACAAGTGGTTTTGAGAGATAATTATTTGACAAGCGTAGTTGCAAAACCACATGTCAGTAGTTGAATGTATGCCTTTGACCCATGAAGAACTCCAATGCCACATGTTGCAAATTCTGATTAGTAACACAAAACTAATGCTAGGTTGAATTCAAGAAATAAACAGAATACAGAAGAAGAGCTAGACAATAAACAGAAAAGAGCAGAAAAAAAAAAAAACTAAATGCCAAAAAGGAGAAAATCTTACCAGGAAAATGCGTCATGATAGAGAAAATTCATTGCTCTGTGTTGCAAATGCGGCTTAGGAGTTCAGATGCAACTTTCTGGACTTCGTTTGTGTTACAACAGAGTGATTGCATCGTTCCAGATGCTGAATGCGTCACAACGCATTAGATGTGTCACAATAAAAGGTGAATGCATCACTCTGTACCTATACCTACAAAAATGACAGAGAAAAAACAAAACCATACGAAAATAATAAAAAGAAATAGAGTCAGGTTCACCAATATCAGAAGGTTGCATGTTTGATTCACATTGGGTTCACCAATGTATCTAAGGGCTAAATTTCAGGTTAGATTAGAAGTTAGAAAATCAATAAAGACTAAACCCAAAGAACTATGAAGTACAAAGGAATTTAAAATAAAGAATGATTATACCTGTTCCTCGAATCTTCCATGATTACCTCCATAGCACCTCCTAGCTTGTAGCATATGATTGATGCCCTCAGATTGAGTGTCTGAGTATTTTGAATATGACATTGTCCTATGCAAGTTTTGAAGGATTTAAAATAAGCTATGCCTATGCCTATGCCTATGACTATGACAAAATGATGAAATAACTCTAATATTAATGTGCCAGAATAATAAAAGCTAAGTGTGTAATATGAAAATGAGAGAAAAATAGCATTTTATAGAAAATGCCATTTTGAATGGACATACGAGATTGACTTTTGACAAAGACCTAAAATCAAAGGACGAGATTAAATCTGACAATCCCTAATTAGGGTTAGGGAAAAATCTTTAAACGAGTGTTCGAGATGTCATCTAAGAAGATCGAATCGGCGATGGAGAATAAATGAGATAATTAATTAGAAAATAAAGATTTTCAAAAATCAAGAAGATAAGAGTTGAACTGAAGATTAGATTTGGAAAATCAAGAATCTACCGGATTACTTGATTTTTTGGAGGAATATTACCATTTTGAATTAAATTAATTCAAAATATGGATTTTGTGAAATAATAAATAATCGATTTTCAGATTATTTACTAAAATCATGAACTGACAGTTAAGAATGTGAAATCATTTTAAATAATTAACTTATTTAAAATGAGAGAAATGTTAAATTTTTCAATTAAATAATTAAAGATAATTATTTAATTTAGAAGATAAGATTAATAATTAAATAAACAAATAAAATTTATTTATTTAATAATCAAGAAGAATAGATGAATAAAGGTAATTAAACAACTTAAGCAATTTATTTAGTTAAGGGAAGACTTAGACAATTAATGATGAATTTAATAAATAAATTGAATTTATTTATTTAATAATCATGAAGAATAAAAGGACATGAATTAATTAAACAATTATGAATTATTTAATTAATAGTCGAATGTGGACCAAGGACATAATTAAATGTCATAATTATGCTAGGACGAAAGATGAGAAATAGAGATTGCAGGCCTACATCATTTTTATGTGTCTACATTTTTCCCCTCTTTGTCATAATGTAGCATGTCACATTGTGACAAAGAAAATAAGTCAAAGCCATGCTCCAATGAAGCTATAGAGTATCAATGCCCTATCGAATTTTTTTTCAAATTTTGGGTTGGTGGCAGAAAAATTTGGAAAAGGTCCTGATAAGTCAATTTGATGACTAGAAAAATGATGGCGCAGATGGTTTCGGATTCTGACACGTTTAGGATAGCCAATGGGGTGTTCAAAGTTGGTCAAATGAGCCTCCAATAATAACCTAGTTGACAAATGTTATTTTGACTTTATAAATAGGTTGACAAAGGGGTAAAAGTCAATTCATTTTCACTATTCCATTTTGTAAATTTCAAGAGCTCAGAGCGAAAAGAACTACAACGAGGATGGTGATTCCAGTGATAGAGCATCGTGGCGAGATTGTGTGGACCTTCAGGTGGCTAGAGGGCTTAGAGCTAGTGGTATGTACCCCTAACCCCCTTTGTAATTTTCTCATTTTGCGTGTCAAAAGTAGGGTTTTAAGATGAACAACGAATGCAAGGGTAGTGTAGGACAGGTCGAGGGTTTGCAACGCATTTGACAAAAAATGTGACGCATTCGCCTCTTTGAGCCGCATTCGAAAGTTAGAATGCCACAATTATTTTTTTGCAAAGCAATCGCCTGTTCAAGTGACACATTTGAATGAAATGACGCAAGTGTCATATATTGTGATGCAAGTGTGCTAATGCAACGCATTTGAGCTACCGAATGATGCAAATGACATGTCGCAACGCATTTGAAGTATGAAATGACACATTCATTGTTTTGCGATGCAATTGCAGTCAACGTGACGCATTTGACATTGACTTTGACTAGGGCCTATTTTGATTCTTTTTGATGATTCTGACAATTGTCTAGAAGGTATTGACACCTTGTTTGCTTTGTACAAAAAAAGCTTCCGCCAATATACACGCGAGAGAGCAGACTGACAAATTTTTGGTTTGCTGATTAGCTGAGCCCATGAGAGCGGCGATGATTGATGTCACTGGGTTTGTTTTATGTTGGGAACTACTGACTGCACTATGTGAGTGATGGAATTCAAAGACATGTTCTTTCCACTTGTCGATGGGAGAGGTGACCATCACACTGGAGGATGTGTACCACATTCTATGCATGTCGATCCGAGGAGAGCAGATTATCTACGACCCTCGCCATAGTGAGCAGAACTTCAGGGCGTACTATCGAGATGAGAATGCAAGACTCAGAATCCAGGGATATGAGATCTGTTGGGAGTTTATGGCAGAGCACTATGCTCATTTTGATGCATTCACAGTGACACTTATTGGCGGGACATTGATTCTTGACCGTCGCGGACATGGGTTCCCTATTAGCTAGGGAGACATCCTCGTTGGGATGAGGCGGGATAAGATAATTTATGCCTAGGTCCCATTTTTATTGGGTATGCTCTACTGCCAGCTACATGAGGTTGTTTATTGAAGGGAAAAGAGTATCTCTTGCAGGACCACACTAATGATGATTTGGGCCTGGAAGCACATAGCTATATATCATCCGCCGATTCAGAGACCACAACTGGACGAGGGGATTCCCTATGCCTATTACTATGTCAGTTCTCTACAACAGAAATAGATGGGTGAGATAGGTTGGTGGAATCATTGGATTGATACTATGGTGTCGTTTATTTGGAGGCCATACAGAGACTTCCAGTAGTGGGATGATGAGGTGGATCATCTCAGTCTTTTCTGAGAGTACTGCTATCTGATTGGTAGGATAGTGTAGAGCTAGCTTATCATAGAGATGTACCTTGCATAGCATGTCCTATGACAGTTTGGAGAGCAATAAGGTGTACCTACGGGGATAGCCGAGTATGCTCAGTCTTCCAGAGAGGTAGCTTGGGGGCTAGCCATTCCCGTAGCCTTTGCAGAGTAGCAGATTGATGGGCTAGGAGCCTAGCCATAGGGATGGAGAGGTGGAATTGCAGATCCCAGGACCATAGCAGATTATGACCTATGGTGGTAGGCACATAGACTAGTGCCACTGACAGATCCCGATGGGCAAGCACCTATGGACAGGAGGTCTGTCATACCACATGTGCCGAGGGCCAGGCGAGGAGGCAGAGATGGTGATAGGGGTAGAGGCTGGGTGAGGGATGGAGGTAGGGATGGAGGCAGGGGGAGAGATGGAGGCCAAGGCAGAGGGAGAGATGGAGGCAGGGACGAAGGATGGGGTGGAGATGATGGGGATGATGGAGGAGATGACTGGAGATGGAGGAGAGATGGTCAGAGATAGGGTCGGAGGGTGCACCCACGTTTGCCAAGAGTAGCACTAGATGCTATCCCAGAGGTGGCTGAGGAGGGGGAGAGAGAGGAGGAGTAGCCGAGGCAGGAGGGGGAGGAGGAGAGATAGGAGGAGCCATTGGCGGAGGAGGAGAGATAGGAGGAGGATGTGGTGGAGGAGGAGAGACAGGAGGAGGATGTGGTGGGGGAGGAGCAGCCAAGGTAGGAGGATGTGGTAGGGGAGGAGCAGCCGAGGCAGGAGGATGAGGCCAGACAGGAGGATGTAGATGTGGATGTTCCTTTGGATGAGGGAGTCGGTGGAGAGGATGTCGTAGAGGATGATGATGATGATGATGATGACGCCATGGATGAGGTTGAGAGACTTCTTAGATGGAGGATGGTGGAGGGAGAGGAGGGAATATCGTCCTTGTCAACATTACCCTGAGATTCCATGACAGACCAGAGGGTGGCAGATCTAGAGGAGGTTGGATGAGAGTGTGGCAAAGGTCAGGGCACTACGGGCGGAGCTAGAGGTGGCTCTGGTAGAGCGAGATCAGGTAGTGATCTATCAGCAGGACTCAGCTTAGTGGTGTGCCGAGTTTGTAGCGTTATGTATAGGCCCTTCTAGGGACATTTCTCATGAGTTTGCTAGGGCGAGAACGAGGTATGGGCAGTACAGGAATCTATATGAGTAGGAGGTGCCTCCTGAGTGACAAGATCCGACATTGTCATGCTCACAGACGAGGACAGGAAGTGGCCACAGATCAGGGAGTGCCAGTGGTAGCCAAAGTCACACTAGTGTTGGAGGATCCACCTCTTCATGGTACACATCAGGGCACAGGTCCCACCACTCACAGAGGCATGCCTCGAGTCATCATTTGAGCCACAGTCATGGGTCAACCAGTTCAGGGTAGAGATCAATATAGAGGTAACCAGCAGTGGTAGATCCATCAGTATCATAGAGTCAGGCTGCAGTGACATCACATGTGTCTATTACTGTGGAAATGATGCCATCATTGGTTGCACAGACAAAGACTGCTATAGGTCCGCCTATTATCTCAGCACCAGTCACAGATCCTCAGCCGCCACACTCTTCACCACGAGGGGATGATGAGAGCCTCCCCTAGGGGCATGTTTGCTATACTTGTTTTTATTTTATGACACATTATGTATAGACCATTGAGCCTGCGAGCTCCAGTTTTAGGATATTGGTTGACTCTATCCTATGACATTGTATATTTTTGAGATGATATTATATGATGATGTAGTTTTTATGTGGCCTACATGTGTGTTATGCGATGTTATTTGATTTATGCATTATAATATATGTGATGTGATATGCTATTGTATGATGTTGATCTATGATGGATGATGTTATCATTTATATGTCTTTGTCATATATGTCCTATGATGCTTACTTATGAGATGATGCCATGATGATGCAATGCTTATTTATATGTTATGTTGATTTTGTGATGATGATGATAAGGATATGCATAAGGTATTTAGTTGAATGGATTTCATGTTTATGCAAATGTGAATGTGATATGTAATGAAATATTATATGATTTAATGCTATGGATGATGTATGTATGGACCTAATGCAATGTTTTATATGATCATACATGCACTTATGTTTTTGTATGTCACAGGATATCATCGTAAGATGGATGAGAGAAGATGACTAGACTGATGAGAGAAGATGACCAGACCGAAGGGGATGCATGTTAGTTCCTAGAACAAATCCTTCAAAACCTTACCATAGGACTTTAAATTTTATTGCTCTTAATCATCATTGGGCAGACTGTTGTAATAGCCAACAAACACCATGATATGAAATAGATCAAGGTGTGTAAGGTTATACCATCATAGAAGACAAGCAGTCACAAACAAGGATGATCATGACTCAAACTAAGAGCACAATTGCCCCAGTCTTTTTGTCATAATCAACCACAAGAAGAAAAAGACAAGAAGGACAATTCATGAAATGTTGTTGCTTCTCTAAATCCTGTTTCCTGGACATCCTTGAGAAACTGGTGGCATGATTTCCAAAATATAAAATAGAGGCCTTATCATGATATGTCATTTTTTTTTCTAAATCCTAGAATCAGGATCTCCCTAAAGAACTAGTAATCATGCACGTCAATCGTCATGATACATCATTGCTTCTCTAAATCTTGTTATTGGGATTTCACTGAAAAACTAATAACATGATAAAATCCAAAAGACAAGTGCCAAGTGTTTGCCAAGTGCATCTAAATATCCATTGTTGTAATGTCAAGATGACATGTTTGATGACGATGAGATGCCAGGGTGTCAAAGTTTTGATGATGCCAAGATGACGAATGTGAAAAATTGCTAAATTCAGGAAGGACACATCCTGAATAATGTTGATGTCAAGAGGATTGATCCTTTAAATGTTAAAGGGGTCCCTCAAAATGATGATGATGATTAGGAAGGTAACATCCTAAGGCATAAATGACAGAGTTTATTCTTAAGAAGGACACATCTAAAGAATACTGATGTCAAGAGGAGTGATCCTTAGGTGTCAAGAGGATCCCTCAAGATGTCGGATGACAATGATGATGCCTAGGAAGGACACATCCTAAGGCATGAATGATAAAGGCTATTCTGTAGAAGGACACATCTGCAAGATAACCAAGAGTTGACCATTTGATAGGTTATAATAATGTAACTTCTTTTAACCAAGTTTGACCAAAATTTGGGTTGAGTTTGCCTTGTGTTGATTGTATGTCGATTTCCTTTGACATGTTGATGTGATTGTCATGCTTGAATAAATGATTGTTTTACTTTGTTCTAAGAGATTTTCCATCTGAAAAATGATTTGTCTTGACTTGAAGACTTTTGATGTATGTGTTAGTGTAGTGCCATGGATGCTAATGGACTGACCTAGTGCAGCCTTGGGGGCTCATTGACAGATGGCCTTGCCTACGCCATGCACTCATAGACCTCGTAGTTCGACACGACCAATGACTTTGTCTTGATGATGAAAGATTGAATCATGATTTTATTTTGACAAACCTGAAAGGACTGACCTAATGTCTCGGGGACTCAAGTATGAGTCTTTCCTACATAGCAAATGCACAAAGAGAATGTAGTTCGGCCAAATGACAAAGACTTGACTAATGTGACGGACATGCGGAAATGTGACTCTGTTTTTGGGATTTCGAGCAGTTTGACATTTGTTGTGGTTTTCTTCAGGACATTTTTTCAATTTTTTATAGGTCTTTCTTCAGGACGTTTTGCAATATTTTTGGTCTTTTTTTAGGAATTTTTGTGGTGTTTTTGGTCTTTTTTCAAGACTTTTTGTGATGTTTTGTCTTTTTTTTTTAGGACTTTTTGTGATGTTTTTGGTCTTTTTTTTAGGCCTTTTTGCCATGTTTTTGGAATTTGTTCAAGACTTTTTAGCAATTCTCAAAACCATGCATGACATCCACTATAGTTACATGATAAAATTTTTGCCCCCAGTTAGGTCCAAGACTTTGCCAATTTTAAAGGACTTAAAAGGGATGTGCCTGCAGTACTAGTTGGACATGATAGAGGACTTGATGTTAACCGTTTATCAACCATGAAAGGAAGGGTATGATGTGGTGGTGATGAAAAATGTATTTTATCTTAGGCCACGATAGACAAAGCAACAATAGATGGCAGAGCAATGATTGATTAGGCATGGTGCCTATTTGCCAGGTTTTCACCATGGTACTTATCCAAAGCACTTGTTTGCCAGGTTTTCACTGTTGGACGAATCATTTTTCTTTACTATTTTTATCATTTTTCTTATTTTTTTGGTCCTGCCAAGATGCCTGTTTGCCAAATTTTCATCAAGGCAATGATTTTTTATCATTTTTCAATTTTTTTTGTATTTTATAGTTTTCAGTTCAATCTCCTGATGTTATGCGTAGAACTTTTAGAGATGTAAACTATTGATAGGATTTATTATTTTTTCTCTCTCTGGAGTCGCCAGCTGATAGGCTCCAAAACCAAAAGAAGATACGATGACGTAAGGACCCAACCAGTTTGGTTCAAAATTTCTTGGCTTTTCTCTATCAGCCTGGTTCTTAGGGTTTTGCATGAGGACTAAGTCACCAATGTTAAACTTCCTCACCATAACCTTCTTGTTGTAACTATGACAGAGACAGTTTTGATAAACTTGTAGATGGTTCAAGGATTTTTTCCTTCTTTTTTCTAGCATCTCCAGCTCGTGCAGGCATGATTGTCTATACTCCTCCTCATCAGTTAAACCCTTCAGGGAGACTCATAATGAAGGAATTTCAACCTCAATGGGAAAGATGGCCTTAGCTCCAAAGACCAAGGCGAAAGGAGTGGCTCCTGTAGGCATACAAATGCTAGTGCGGTAAGCCCACAGAGCAGGGTTGAGTTGTATATGCCAGTCACAGTCAGCATCATTGACAGTCTTTTTTAGGATTTTAACAATGGTTTTATTTGACACCTTAGCTTGACCGTTTCCTTGTGGGTAATACGAAGATGAAAAATGGTGTTTGATTTGAAATCACTCACATAACTCATGGATGTCCTGGTTTTTAAATGGATGTCTATTGTCAGTGATGATGGATTGTGGAAGGCCATACCAGAAAATGATGTAGTTAAGAATGAACTTGGATATTTGTTTGCCGGTTATGTATGTCAGCGAGATGGCTTCAATCCACTTCGTAAAATACTCAGTGGTGGTGATAATGAATTTATGGCCATTGGATGAGGTAGGATGAATCTTTCCCACAAAGGTCAAGTCCCCATTAAGCGAAGGGCCAAGGAGAAGTGATTGGTTGAAGTTCCTTCGCTAGAGCATGGATCAAATCACTGTGAGTCTAACATTTGTGACAAGTCCTGGCATATTCTATTGCATCCTTTTCAATGGTTGGCCAATAGTACCCAAGTCTCATTACTTTCTTGGCTAGAGTAGGACCACTCGAATGAGACCCGCATATACCATCTTGTACTTCGCGTAAGGTTGTATGTGCTTCATTGGTGTCGAGACAACTAAGGAGGCTGTCGTCAAAGCTATGGTGGTAAAGGGTGTCACTAACAATGGCATATCTTGCGGATTTTCTAATGAAGGACTTCCTTTGGTTATTGGATAGGTTAGGTGGAAGGGTTTGAGACATAAGGTAGTTATAAATATCTTGGTACTAGGGAGAGTCGGGACCAACAAGCTCACAGACCATCTTTGACTCTGAAATGTCATAGGCAGGGACTAGCAATTATTCTATTAGGAATTCCAGCTAAGGAAGATTGCTTGGTATGTCGAGGAGAGAGCCTATTGTAGCCATGGCATCTACTGCTTTGTTCTATGCTCTCAGAACTTGTTCAAAAGTCACCATGTAAAAATATGTCTGGAAACTATCAACCATTCATTTGTAGGGCATCAAATTCTCATCTTTTGTATCATAGTCATCATTAATCTAGTTGATGACTAACTGAGAATCCCCATAGACATGTAATGCTTTGATTTTCCACTTGATTTCCATTCTTAGTCTCATAAACAATGCCTCATATTCTACCACATTGTTTGTGCATGGGAAGGCAATGCGGAAAGACTTAGGAATGGAGTCTCCTTGAGGGGTGATGAACAAGATTCCTACCCCTAAGCCATAATTTGTGTGTGATCCATCAAAGTAGAGTCGCCAAGGTGCCTTAGGTTCTATATGGAATATCGACTCATCTGGAAAATCTGCCACTAATGGGTGATCACTTTGTAAAGGTGCGTCTGCTAGCTAGTCCGCTATGACTTGTCCTTTTATTTCCTTTCTTTCTACATATTGCATTTCTTATTCGCTCATAATCATGACCCATTTTGCTAGATGTCTTGTTAATGCTGCCTAACTTAACAAATATTTGAGGGGGTCGATCTTTTCTACTAGTTGTGTCTGATGGCTTAACATATAATGTCTTAGCTTCTGTGTGGCAAAGACCATAGCTAGACAAGCCCATTAAATTGATGTGTAGTCTAGTTCATACCTGACCAATGTCCGATTGATATAATATACAACTCTTTCCTTTTCCTCTTGGTCATTTTGTGCTAGTAATGCCCCCAGTGCTGAATTAGTTGTCGAGATGTATAGGATCAATGGTTTTTCATGAATGGGAGGCATGAGGATTGGTGGCGACAATAGGTAATATTTTATTTGCTGAAAGGCTTCTTGGCATTTATCTGTCCACACAAATGGGATACCTTTTGGCAACATATATTGGAATTGGTGACACTTGTCAGCCAATTGGGCTATGAAGTGCAAAATAGATTGTACCTTGCCTTGTAGAGTTCTAAGTTCACTGATTCGTCTGGGTGGAGGCATGTCTATGATGGCCTTTACTTTTTCTAGATCGACCTCAATGCCGCTTTGAGAAACTATGTATCCCAATATTTTTCCCAATGTGACACCGAAGACACATTTCTTAGGGTTTAGTCAGACTTTGTATTCTTCCAATCTCTTGAAAATTTTGTCTACCACCTTCAAATGATCTTTCCTTGTTACTAATTTAGCCAACAGGTCATCTACATAATTTTCCATTATTTTATGCATCATGTCGTTAAAGATTGCAGTCATAGCCCTCTGATATGTTGTGCCTACATTTTTGAGACCATAGGGCATGACATTCCAACAGTATGTACCCCATGGGCAAGTAAATGCCATTTTGTGCTGGTCTTCAGGGGAAATGCAAATCTAATTATAGCTAGAGAAACCATCCATGAGGGACAACATCTCATATCCTGCTGTGAGGTCAACTATGATATCAATATTTGGTAAAGGAAAGTCATCTTTTAGGCATTCCTTATTTAGGTCTCTAAAATTTGTACAGACGCAGATCATCCCATTTGGCTTTATTGCTAGCACCAGGTTAGATATCCATTCAAAATAATCAATAGACCATATGAATCTGGTGTCTAGAAGTTTCTTCAACTCAGCCTTGACCAATAGAGCAACTTGAGGATGCATTTTGTGTAACTTCTGTTTAACTGGTTTGGCATTAGGGAATAGTGGTAGATGGTGCAGAACCAGTTTTGGCTCTAATCTTGGCATGTCAACATAGGACCATGCGAAGTTGATTTTATGTTTTGCAAATAATATGTGAAATTCTGGTCTCTCTTCTTCAGTCACTGACGCAACAAAGAGGACCATTTTGGGATCTTCTATAGTTTCTATGTTGTCTTCTATGGTGTCTTCTATAAGCATAGTTGATTTCTCTTGTTGTATGGGAAAAAACTCCAATCCTCCATCTTTGGGTGCCTCAAAAAGGTTTTCACCCACAGATACATCCTTTGTTTTTAATTTTTTGTCTTCAGAAGGTGCCTTTCGGTTTTCACCTAAAGACGTTTCATTTTTTATTTTATTTTTATTTTTAATTTTGCGACTGGAGGACAGACCAGTCTCACTGAAGTAGGTTGTACAATCTAAATCAATGGGGAATCCTAAATTATGATCACCATTGGGTATGCCCTCACATAATCCCATAAAATCTACAATTACCACATCATTCTGAAAGGTGTCCAAGACTGGCGGGCCTTGTTGGTCCCAGTTGACTAGTTGAGGATAAACTAGGGAAGTGCCATCATCAGTGTTAGTGAATTGAGGGGAGGATGTAGAAAGCATGCAAATGGATTCAGTGATATTGTAAATGAGATTATCATCATCCAACTCCACATCGGACTCTATCCAATATTCCCCTTCACTAGTCTCATATTTGTTGTCAAAATAAGGGGTGAAGGACTTAGAGTCATGGTTGTCAATGTCGTCTGGTACTTCAAATGGATTGGACTGAAGGGATTCAGATGGTGGGTCTTGTATGTCATGGGGAATGGTAATGGGACTTTGACTATTTGGTGCCTGATCAATTTTAAATGTTTTCCAAAATCTTTGATCAAAGGTTAGTTCCCCTATTTGGACAAACAAATCATCGAGGCAACAATCACTTAAGGATCGTTCTGAGCCAAATTCCCACTCTTGGGAGTCAGTTTCAGTGAGGGTTCCCTTAGTGGTGTTGACACTTTCCGAAGCATGTACTTTCTCACTCAAAAGTCCAATGGTACATCGATCATCATTGTCGGGCGATCCAAACCCTAATCCAAGATACTTCGGTATTTTGAAAGGTTCTATTGGCTCTCTTCGTCCAAATTTATTTCTGCCTAGGCCACTAGTACCATCGTAGCCCTTAGCCTTCATTATGTCATATCCCTTGCCATATTTCTTAACTGGTAATGGGGGTAGTTCGACCATATCTTTATTGAGCCATCCTATGATATCAGCAAGGTCCTCATTACTCATGTCTCCCCATTTGATGAAATCTATTTTTGGTGGAACTTTGAAGATTTCTTTGGGTTCCATTCTAAAACATGGCTGACCATAGACCTTCAGAGACTTGGGTATCGTTGTGATGCTATATGTTGTATGTATTTTGAATTCTCCATAGCCAAGGTCCTGGATCTTGATAGTGGGTTCATCCTTAGGTTTTGCGGAAGATGTGGATGAAGTGGATGTGGAAGATGATGCGAGTGTGTATTGATCAATGTATTTGGAAGACAAGGGGCTTGAAGCCTCTCAATTTATAGGCACTTAGTTTTCAGAAATACCCCTTAGGTTGGTACAATATTGAAAAGGGTCGGGGTCTCCATATATGGTTATTTTTGTGTCGTCAAATGAGAATTCTAAGCATTGGTGATATGTGGATGGAACAACTTTTAAGGAATGAATCCATGGGAAACTAAGCAAGATTTTGTAAGGTAATTCTAGATCCAGGACCTAGAAAGTTGTATCCATAATGACTGGTCCCACTCTGATCAGAAGAGAAATAGCGCCTCGTGAAGAGCATTCTTTGCCATCATATTCTTTGATCACTATGTTCTTTGTAGGGTCTACGCATGCATCAAAAAATCCTAGAGCCTTAACTAGTTTCAAGGAGCATATATTCAATCTTGCTCCGCCATCTACTAAAACTCTTTTGACCTTGTGCTTATGGACGAAAGTTTCAATGTGCAATGCATCATTGTGGTTGGTCTTAGGTGACAAGTAGTCTTGATCAGAAAAGGTGACGTGGTGAGGCATAGTGAGGTATCCCACCATGGTCTCAAACTGATTGACATCAAGGTCCTTTGGGAATGACAACTCTTGCAGGGTTTTATCTAGTATATCCTTATGTGTGGGAGAGATACGAAGCAACTCAAGTATAGAAATTTGCACGACAGTTTGCCAAGCTGGTTGATAAGGTTGAACTGACTCTTTGGTTGCTACTACTTTGTGGTCGGGGTGGGTTTTGACTATTTAGCAGATGGGCCAAGTATGGTGATTTTGGGTTGCCTAGCGGGAGGCAGACCAGCTATGGTGACCTTGCCACTTTGAGTAGTAGCATTGCATTGAGGTGCTCTCTTGATCGTAATGGTATTGATGTATTCGTTGTCAGTTTAGACATTATTTATAATTGGTCCACAAGAATAGTTGTAATTGGATCGGGCAAAGTTGGCATGATTATTGTTTGTTTGTGGACCTAACATGGAAGCATTATTAGAACCATGGTCCTATAGTGGGTTCTTATGGATGGTATGATCTGAATTGTAGGAAAATTGTGATCCACCTACCTCAATGATACGACTCTTGATAAGGTCTTATATCAGGTTTTTTAGTTGTCGACAGGTAGAGGTTTTATGTCTTTTTTCCCAATGATAATCGCAAAATGCATTATCGTCCCACCATGTTGGTTTGAATTGTCCTAGGTCATATGGTTTTGGTTCTTGAAGTGTGATGACACCATTCTGAAGACATTTCTTGAGGACTTCCTTAATGGGTTAACCGAAAGGAGTGTATGTGCAACCCCTAGGAAATTGTCTCATCTAATGGTATTGTCCTTGATCATTTTGGTTGCTCTGGTTGTTTGAAGGGACATTGGTAGGGGGTGTCAATATCATTGTTGGTTTTTTTTGCTGTTGAACCCCTTTTAGGGCCAGTACAGGACCCACAGTGTTTTTAGACTTGGTGTCAACAACACTGCCATTTGTAACATGTTTATTTTGACATAGTATTTATTCCTGTCGGCGGGAGGATTTGCATTTGCATTTTTTGGACCGTATCTTAGCTCTCCCTTTGCAATAAGGGCTTTCTCAATCTGGACCCCTTTTTCGACTAGGTCCATGAAGGTTGTGCAACAATGCACTTGCAATGCATATTTTATGGGACCCATAAGTGTTTGAACAAACATGTCCACCTTTTCCCTTTCGGGTATGTCAATGTGACACCGACTAGCTAGACTTCTCCATTTTTGAAAGAATGGGATGAATGTCTCACCGGCATCCTCTTGCGTGAGATTGCACAAGCTAGTAATAGAGGTGTCCATGTCAATGTTGTATGCATAATTCTTTATGAATTTTGTTTAAGCTCATCCCATGTTTGGACATCCTTTTGAGTGGAAAACCATTCAAGGGTAGGACCTGCAAAACTTTTAGAGAAAAGTCTCATCAAGTATGTTTGTTCATAGGTGACGTCCATAAGATTGGTTACAAATTTTTGAACATGTTTGATGGGGTTTGTCTTGCCTCTGTATTTTGTAAAATTAGGTGACACATATCCCGGAGGAAATGGTGGCATGTATAAGCTCATGTCGAATGGGTATACGTTTAGATCATATGACACTTCTAATTTCTTGCCTGATATTTGTATGTTTTGGATAGTTTTCTCTAGACCCATCAGTTTGACTTGTAAGGCATCTATAACAGGGTCATTTGTGGTCCCATACATTGGGCTAATTGGTATGCCATAGATCCTCATTTGTTGTGCGTGGATATTGGTGTATTGTGGCGGTATGGATTGTTGTGACATATATGATGTGTTTGGATTGGCGTGTTGTTGGTATTGAAAGTTTGGATTGGGGGTATGTTGGTGAGTATGAATGTGGGATGAGTATGTTGGGATGTGTCCCCCAACCATTTGTGTCGATATTTGGGGAATATTTTGACCATGAACATTGTGATGTGCTAATGATGCCATGGGTTGTGTGTTTTGACTACCTTGTCCAAATTGTTGGGTTTGGACAAGGGGAATGGTCAAATTTTGTCCTTGGGACTTGATGGTATTGGACAGTGTTGACGTGTTCACATTTTGTTGTTGTCCTTGAATAAATATATGTCGTTTACCTCCACCCAAAGGATTTTGTGAGATACCAATGAGAGGATATGTCGAAGGTGTACTCATGGTACTCGATGTAGTTGTCAAGGGGGGATTGGTATGACTTGATGATGCCCCCATAGCATTTACTGTAGTGGTAAATAGAGGATTGGAATAACTTTCCCACATTATCGAGGAGCCCAAGGTGGTTCCAACCGATTGTGGCAGTGTTGTGGATATTGTGGGCAATGTGGCGGATTGTGTTCCTCCAATGGATGTAGCATTTATTGTATTGGAGGTGTTTGGGATGTTGGAGGTAGCATGCATGGTCATTGTGGCATCAAAGAAAGTATTGCTCATAGTGTTTGGAGGTTGACCACTGTTTGTCATGTTATGCGTGTTGTTGACATTAGGGTCTGGAGATGTTGGTCTCAACGTGTTAATGTTGAATCCTTGAGGTAATTTGGCTTATTGACTTAAGAGTATGGAAAAATATGTCTCTGTCATATAGGACCATTTGTTCCACGAATTGAGAGGCCTCTGGGTCTTGTGCTACTACCTCTAGGTTTTCCTCAAGTATTTGTCTGTATACATCCTTACGTAAGAATGGTTCAAAGGGACTATTTCATGAGGATGGTATTGTCGTGAGAGGTTGATTGTTTGTGTTGGAAAATGGATTGTCAAAAGTCCAATTTGGGTCATATGTGGGATTGTTGATAGTGGAAGTGGGGTCTTGTCGAAAGTTTTCCATTTGTCATTTCAGGTTTTGGAGTCTAGTTTCCACCATAAAATGAGATTGCTCAAATGAAGATGACAACTAAATGCAAGGATGACATATGCAAGGTCTAAGTTCAGAATGACGACTAGAATGAATAATATTTTTGGATTTTTGGGAAATAAAATATGCAATGTCTAAACTTAGAATACAATTTGAGGAAAGGATACCTAAGCACTTCTAAGCTCAATCTTTTTTTTCGATCTCGGTTACTAAAGGACTTGTTGAAAATGACAAGATGAAAAGGTCAAAATGATTAGTGAGTTTTCCTAACTCGACTTTTGAGTTGGAAAAATCTCACAAAAGGGATAATGACTAAAAAAGGAAATGATGATTAAGTCCAATATAACCTAGCTTTGAAAGCAATGGCATTTGCAAATTGTGTTGAGGTTTTCCTAATCCAAAGTATGCAAGTATTAAAACCTAGGGACAAGATAATGCCTAATGTATGCAACTAAAAAAAAATGAAAGATGAAGCCTATGATCAAGAATGCAAACTAATGGTCAAAATTTTTTGAGCAATTTCAAAGTTGGTTTCTGACAGAATCCCTTTGGAAACAGTGTTTGAAAAAAGATTGAGAAGGTGTAGACTCAGATTTGAATTTGTATGAGGGTTTTAATTGTGGCAGGAAAATGCGTCATTTGAGGCCTCAAATGCATCACAGTGTGTTGAATACGGCTTGGTTTGAGTGAATGCGGCTCTAGGACTGACAAATGCAGCTTAGTTTTGAAGATGCAGCTTAGTGAGGTTCATATGCATTGTGACACATACATATGAGGTGTTTGAGAGATCAAATACAGTTTGACAGTTCGATTGCATCTCATAAAATTGAATGCAGTTTAACAGATGCGACACATTTTGTTAAAATTGAGTTTCTTGTCGTATTGAGGGAAAATTTGATCTATCTAATGGTGGATGTTTTGTCCAGAAATGTAAATATTGTGAATAATGTTTGAGAAATCCATAAAGCACTTGACAAGCACATTGTTTTGAGTGTAAGAAAGCGCACATAAGATAAGTAAAATCCTAAAAGGCCAATAGGCTAATGGTTTGTATACTTGATATAGCCCACCGATATACTCAGATTGGTGATAAACACCTTTCCTTCTCAAGAGAGGATAGCTTAGAATTTTGGTGGCATTGGCTCCCTTCCATGACTCATTAATGTCATTCAAGCACACCAAATTCAAATTTTTGGGTAGTGACTTCCCAAGAACTACTATCTCTACTCAAGGGGATCAGTAGTGAGTGTCTTCAGGCATGATACTGTACCCTGCACTATATCAATAAATAGCCAAAGAATGGTTGGACTCTAAAACAAGAGGTATTTAATATAGGCATTCCGTTCGTAGGGCATGATCCATGTAGCGAGAGTCCCCTTTTAGATCCATCTCATCAGAACCACATGCCTAATTCTTTGGCTTTCCCCAAGAATCCATTTTTATATACTGGCTAGAAGTCCCTAGGTGTCAGGGTGCTACCAGTTTGAGTCGTCCTGGGGTGAGTACTTTTTCCCACCAGAACAGGCCCAAGTTCTAGAGTTAATAATCGTTTCTCTTACACCCAGGATCACCCGAAAGCACAAGGGGAGAGGATACTTCAATTACTAAGTCGTGAGGGTAATAACATATAAAAATGGGTCTGGTTTCTTGATCACCGAGTTTTCACAAGGTGAGAGCATAATCACCTACCATCTTGCAAACACATTCAGAAAAAGTATAAACAAAAGTTCATTTTATGTGCACCAACATAAATGTTCCTAAATTAAAATGCAAACAAGTGGTTTTGAGAGATAAATCTTTGACAAGCGTAGCTGCAAAACCACATGTCAGTAGTTTGAATGTGTGCCTTTGACCCACAAAGAAATCCAATGCCACATGCTCCAAATCTTGATTAGTAACACAAAACCTATGCTAGGAAGAATGCAAGAAATAACTAGAATGCAGAAGAAAAACTAGACAGTAAAAAAAAAAGGGTAGAAAAATAGAAAAAAAACTGAATGCCAAAAAGGAGAAAATCTTACCAGGAAAATGCGTCACGACAAAGTGAATGCATCGATCTGTGTTGCAAATGTGGCTCGGGAGTTTAGATGCAAATTTTCGAACTTCATTTGTGGCACAACAGATTAATTGTGTCATTCCAGATGTCGAATGCATTGTGATGCATTAGATGCATCACAATAAAAGGTGAATTTAACACTTCATACCTGTACCTACAAAAATGACAAAGAACAAACAAAACTGTATGGAAATAATAAAAAGAAATAGAGTCGGGTTCACCAATATCAGAAAGTTGCATGTTTGATTCACGTCGGGTTCACCAATGTATCTAAGGGTTAAATTTCAGGTTAGATTAGAATTTAGCAAATCAATAAAGACTAAACCCAAAGAACTATGAAGTACAAAGGAATTTAAAATAAAGAACAATTATACCTGTTCCTCGAGTCTTCCATGATTACCTCCATAGCACCTCCTAGCTTACAGCATATGATTGATGCCCTTAGATTGATTGTGTGAGTATTTTGATTATGACATTGTCCTATGCAAGTTTTGAAGGATTTAAAATAAGCTATGCCTATACCTATGCCTATGACAAAATGATGAAATAACTCTGATATTAATGTGCCAGAATAATAAAAGCTAAGTGTGTAATATGAAAATGAGAGAAAAATAGTATTTTATAGAAAATTCCATTTTGAATGGACAGACGAGATTGACTTTCGACAGAGACCTAAAATCAGAGGATGAGATTAAATTTGACAATCCCTAATCAGGGTTAGGGAAAAAAATTTAAACGAGTGGTCGAGATGTCATCTAAGAAGATCGAATCGGCGATGGAGAATAAATGAGGTAATTAATTAGAAAATAAAGATTTTTGAAAATCAAGAACATAAAGACTGCCTGATTTGTGAGATTCAAAAATCAAGAAGATAAGAGTTGAACTGAAGATCAGATTTGGAAAATCAAGAATTTGCCGATTACTTGATTTTTTGGAGGAATATTACCATTTTGAATTAAATTAATTCAAAATATGGATTTTGTGAAATAATAAATAATCAATTTTCAGATTATTTACTAAAATGAGCTAACAGTTAAGAATGTGAAATCATTTTAAATAATTAACTTATTTAAAATGAGAGAAATGTTAAATTTTGCAATTAAATAATTAAAGATAATTATTTAATTTAGAAGATAAGATCAATAATTAAATAAATTGATAGACTCATTTAATTATGAGGATTAGTGACATATTAAATAAACAAATAAAATTTATTTATTTAATAATCAAGAAGAATAGATAAATAAAGGTAATTAAACTACTTAAGCAATTTATTTAATTAAGGGAAGACTTAGACAATTAATGACATATTCAATAAATAAATTAAATTTATTTATTTAATAATCATGAAGAATAAAAGGACATGAATTAATTAAACAATTATGAATTATTTAATTAATAGTCGAATGTGGACCAAGGACATAATTAAATTTCATAATTATGTTAGGACAAAAGATGAGAAATAGAGATTGCAGGCCTAGGTCATTTTTATGTGTCTACAGAAAGCATGAGCAAAAGGAAGAAATCCCTAATCATGTGCATATTTCACAAGGAACATATCAAAGTTTCTGAAAGATCAACATGAGGTAAGGGGGAGCAGGATAGTGTTTTACTCTTTAGCCCCTAGAGAAGACAAGGTAGTTAAGAATAAGATTATACACAAGTGCAATGACAAAAGGGAGTGATAGTTTTGATTATCATTCATAGTTTACTTGCAAGAGTATCAATAATCACTGCGATTATGCTCAGAAGTTTGTTGGAATTGTTTCTAAGTTTGAGAGTGTCATATAATGTATAAATAATGCATAATGAAATCATGTGTTGATTGTTTCTAACAGTGATATCTTGAAGCTAATAGTTGTATGGACAATAGTTGCTCTTGTTTGTCAATATGATAGTGTCTATGTTGGTATGGTCTTGATGGTGCAATTAGAAGTAAGGTACACATTTTTTGTATGTAAGTAGTGTTGATAATAGGTTTGATGAAGGAGATGGCAGTTCTCTAATAGAGACAATATTTTGATATCTTGTTTACGGTCCTCTACTCTTCAATATGCAAGTGATAGCAATCAGATAGTGCAACTATTGCTAGGGGAGAAGTTAGTCACAATGTACATTGAGAGATGGTTTGATGTGAAGATTATATATACTATATGAGGTACAAATTTCTATGATTTGAAGTTGCATTTTCAAAGAAAGGTAGTTATCTCATGATTGACAAGAAAAAATGGTATTCATGATTAGAGGATTTGTGATGATAGCTAAATAGTAAATACAATGATAGTAGCAATGCAAGTTGATGCACAATTCATGGTACAATGCTTTTCTTGATTCTCATTGCAGTGATGTTGATTGTATCTATAATGGTAGTTTTTCTTGATGCTTATGAAGGGATACAGTAGCAGTGTTTTGATTAGTTTATGTTGTTGTGACAAAGGTTGTGTTAGCTCTCAAAAACGTAGGTTTGAAACAAGAAAGGTTGCCAAGCTTTCACAACATTTTAGGGTAACGAACAAGGTCAAAATATTTAGACCATCTACTCTTTAGGTGCTGCTAGACCTAGGCGGGTGTACCTATATGAATTGGGCAGACTTGACTTATGATCTTCTCTTGCAGTGATTTGTCCATGATGGAAGATGGAAGCGGACAAATGAAATCAAATTTGGTATAGATTGTATAGCAATATTCCAAACTAAATACTAATATGCTCAGTTAACAGATGTAAAGAAAATGAATGAATCTAAATGGTGAAATGCAAAGACTAGTGCCTTATTGGGTATGCAGAGTCAAATGAAATAGCAATGGGCAACTTATTTATAGAGAACACTCAAATTGTTTGGCATATGTTTTGTTTATAACTTGTATAAACATGCAAGATAGTGATTACTAAGTTATTCTTAATGATCCAGATGAATTTCCTTGATTACTATGATTAATCAAAAGGATTTAATCTCTCCTTGAAAGAACTAGTTAATTAACCACACAGATACAGCAAATGTGCACTGATAAACTAAATATAAACTTGTTATACCAATTTAAATAACCAGAAAAGCCAACCTTGGAGACAAATTTAATAATTTTTTCAATAAGCATAACAAACAATTGACACCAGAAATGAACCACAACATCAACTAATTTTCATTTAAATCTCCATTTGAAATCATGCATCATAGTCTTTGATCTAAAAATTTTATTCTACTGTATCCATTTCTAATCTATCTACTATCTAATCTAATCTAATTCTCCTCTCTCCTCATTTACAATCGGAAATGAACATTTATACATTTTCATCTGAAGAGACACATTGTTTCACATTCCATGTTAGCAAGCAACTATTCGTATTCGGGCTTTTGTTAATCATCTTTGAGATATTTTCCAAGACATTATGTAGTCATACCAATCCTCAATGTTACACCGACATTCATCCTGTGCATCACTGTGAAGTCATGTCATCTTATCGACACTTTGAGTCTCATCGACGAATGTCCATTCATCCCATGTGCTTTGTTGTGACCTTTCAGAGTCGGGGAGATGTTCTACAGACCATACTTTGTCTTACCGAAAGTCATCCTGTGGTATATTTTCTGGTTGATGAAACATAACCACCCTTTCGCTGATGAAATAAATTTCATTGGCAAGACTATGAATCTTCAAAAAGACTCATACTGATGCCAAATGTCTCACCGAGAAATCTCCCAAAGTTCACATTTGATCATCGTGACAATATCATTCTCACACCGATGAAGTAGCATGTTAGTGTGACAAAATAGATTGATAAGACTATATAACCTCACTCTGATAGTCTTCGATAGAGCTCATTCGCATTGTTGGCAAGACCGGAGGCATTCGCCAAAACCATACTCTGATACACTTTAGTCCTACCGATATGCATATCTTTATTGTCGGTCAACAAGACAATTCAAACTCGCCAAGACCTCATATCAAATTCCTTTATTCTAGCTAAAATGTTTGCTTGGACCCCGATAGTTGGTGAGACATAAAGGGTTCACCGAGACTTCATCCCAAAGAAAATTTCTCACCGATGAGCTCCTTCTATTGCCGATCATTGAGACAATAAGAACTCGCTAAGACCATACTCCGAAGAAGACTCTCTTGCCGATGGGGAAACCCTTAGTCATTGAAACAATAAAAGTGTCATGCCGAAAGGCACCTGCATGTGAATTCCAATTGATGTGACATCAAAAACATCTTGCCGATAGGCAACACAGACGTATATCGACAAAAATGTATTTTGGGTCAGGGAAACCTTCACAATCTCATGCTAATATGGATCACAAAGTGAAATACTTAGACCTAGATGGATTTTATGGTATAAAAATGGGCAGAATGTGAGCAAAATATTATGAAGAGAGACCCTGAGCATATGGTTAGGACTCGTTTGGAAACTCAGGGATATGAAAAAATATGTAAAATTATCAGAATTTTACAGTTCTAATAATGGCTCCATCTGGGGATGAATGATTGTGAGATCATTGCAAGGATCCAGATCTTTGGGTGAGCAGACCAGACTCAAAATGATGAACTAGCGAGCAAAAAGGGAATGGAAATGAATGAAAAATGGAGATGAACAAAACCCTAAACTACTGTGCATAGAAAATATTTTTAAAGAGGATCATCAAGAGTTGTCCATGCACTGGCAACCCTTAATCCTCTGTGTTACAACTTCATCAGCTTTGAACTGTTACAGTCTGAGACTCAAACCATAAATGATGGTTCAAGGTCATCCAAAGGAAAGGCCCATACTTTCGTCTATCAAACACCTGGTTTTGCCTTAAGTTCATCAGATTCCTCTTGAAGATATTCATGCAGTCTTCCCTATCATGGTTGTTGAAAGTTCTTAGAGAATCACCATGCTTAGTTTGGCCCAAATTCCCTTCATTATTCTATAATTCAAATTCTCCATCATTATGGGACAAATTTCTATTATCCTTAACATACAAAGTACATGCATATTCAATACAACATTTCTGATTATCTTTTTCACTGTTATGAATTATAAAACATTCTCCCAGCTATACTAAAATTTCACCATCATAGTGCTTGTCACGAGAATTTTTTTTTGTTGTATCAACACTGTTTGAGACAAACAAATCTGAAACCTTTTGCACCTCTTTGGTATCATCATTTGGAAATGATATTGGAATATGACTCATATCTTTAATGACATGCATATATGAACCAATCAATGCTGGACTTCTATCATCCTTGGTATACAAATAAATGTCTTCTCCACACGAGTTAGAAATTCCAAAATCACATACCTCATCCTGAATGGACACAAGTTTTTGATCAACTTCAAAGTTTTCTCCATCATTTTGAGAAATGTACTAAGAGTCAAATGAATCATTGTACCAAGAAATTTCACTGTCAAAACAAATGTAAGTGGGACATAGGACTTCAGAGTCACCTTCATGTGCACATCTCTGGTATTCAAGAGTTAGCAAATCTGAAATTTGCTCACTACTAAGTGAGCATGTTTCTTCTTCCATATCTTCTATTATTTCTCCCTCTTCATGATCTCCACAAGAGCTAGAAATATCTCCTTGTGGTAAATCAAGATTCACATGACCGCCCTCAAACTCTTCCTCATTGTGACATGATACATAATCCCCTTCCATTTCATTTTCCAATTCATCAACATGGCAGTTTTCAAGATCATTGTAGTTATTCTCTTCACATGTTGACGTACTCTCCTCATCATCATCAAATGTATCATGGTTCCCATCTATAGTAGGAAGTGTTACTTGTTCACCATTAGATGGATCTTCATTCTCCATTGCTTCTTCTTCTTGATTATCACAAGAACTACAAGAATCACCTGATTGTAGGTTAGAATCCACAGGTTTCTCTTCACAATCCAAATATTCACTGTGTCCCTCATAACATACATTGCTTTCCTTGTTAAAATTTGTTATGCAAGAAAAATCCCTTGTATCTTCATCTTCCTCATGTAGTCCATCAAATGAATCATATTTACTTGCACATGTCTCATCTTCTATTGGATGCATTGTTTGATTAATTTCTCTATACTCACCCGTGATATCACCATTGTCTTCATACCTTTCCCTCTGCATGTCATCAATAAATTTATTCACTAGATCAAAGGCATGCTGCTTTTCTGGCCAATAAACTGATTCAGGCTCCCATGCTCTTACAAACTGCTCAACAAACATGGCCCTTGTAGGCCTATAATGAGAAGGTATTTGCATACAAATTTTTGTTATTCTACTGTATAGAGGAATTATATCTTCTCCTTCATATTTCCTTACGTCAAGAAATGCATCCAAGGGGGAAATTCTACATCCTGATTCTGTGATGGAGTCCTGGCTTCGAGAATATACAATCTCATCTTTTTCTTCTTCAAATTGTTGATTATGGCACACATATTGCTGCACGTTCTGATCAATGTCTCTATCTTCATAATTGATGTCATAATTATCTTCATATCTTTTCCTGTCTACAATGTCTGTCCATTCATCTAGTTGATCAAAATAAATTGGTATGCATGATTCAGGCCAATAAATTGGGTTTGGTTCATACACCTTCATGAACTGCTAAATGATCTCAAGTTTACTAGGTGGGAAATTAAAAGGTATTCTCCTACAAATATCCATCATTCTATGAAACAAAGAACACCTAGATTCTCCTCTATATCTCCTTATGTCAAGAAAGGCATCCAAAATATTTTTGAAATATTCATCATCTCTAGATTGGTGTGTTTTGATACGTACCTTGTTACAGATTTTGACTAACATATCCAAGTGGACTGGAGTTGTGTTGTATTTGACATTGATCACATTGACAATCTTGATAACCCACCAATCTTTGTCCAGGAGGGACTAGGTAAGGATTTACTTGCTTTGATGGCTGTGATGAATTAATGTTCTGCTGTGCATGAAGTGCATCGCCTCCATTGTAGAAATTTCCAATTGTATCATGAGGCACTTGAGGGGCCCAATGCCTTCCTATATTTGTGAATTCATCAATATTGCAAAATTCTCCTAATTGTAATGGTTGCTGGTCCAATTGTAGCTTTTTCTTTTTCAATTCTTCAATTCCTCTTATCAACTGCTGCTTCTCAAAATATTCTTTTGTTCCATACACAAATTCCATTCTTCATCAAGTTGTTTTTCCAAAGTCACAGCCTACTTTTCTGAAAGTAGGAAAATGTTTCTTTCAAAATAACTATTTTTGATCTTTTCCCCAACGAAATCACTTTTTCTAAAACTTCTCAAATTACAATTTTTTCTTCAATGACTCTATATGATGGTCTTCAACTGGATTTTTTGATGTTTGTCCCCAGTGGAGTCACCAATTTGTTAGCTCTCAAAAAAATAGGTTTGAACCATGAAAGGTTGCCAATATTTCACAACGTTTTAGGGTAATAGACAAGGTCAAAATATTTAGACCATCTACTCTTCAGGTGCTGCTAGACCTAGGCGGGTGTACCTATATGAATTGGGTAGACTTGACTTATGATCTTCTCTCTTGCAGTGATTTGTCCATGATGGCAGATGGAAGTGGACAAATGAAATCAAATTTGGTATAGATTGTATAGCAATATTCCAAACTAAATCCTAATATGCTCAGTTAATAGATGTAAAGAAAATGAATGAATCTAAATGGTGAAATGCAGAGACTAGTGCCTTATTGGGTATGCAGAGTCAAATGAAATATCAATGGGCAACTTATTTTTAGAGAACACTCAAATTGTTTGGCATATGTTTTGTTTATAACTTGTATAAACATGTAAGGCAGTGATTACTAAGTTCTTCTTAATGATCCAGATGAATTTCCCTGATTACTGTGATTAATCAAAAGGATTTAATCTCTCCTTGAAAGAACCAATTAATTAACCACATAGATACAACAAATGTGCACTGATAAATTGAATATAAACTTGTTATACCAATTTAAATAACCAAAAAATCCAACCCTTGAGACAAATTTAATAATTTTTTCAATAAGCATAACAGACAATTGACACCAGAAATGAACCACAACATCAACTGATTTTCATTTAAATCTCCATTTGAAATCATGCATCATAGTCTCTGATCTGAAAATTTATTCTACTGTATCCATTTCTAATCTATCTACTATCTAATCTAATCTAATTCTCCTCTCTCCTCATTTACAATCGAAAATGAACATTTATACATTTGCATCTTACGAGACACATCATTTTGCATTCCATGTCATCAAGCAACTGCTCACATTTGAGCTTTTGTTAATCATCTCTTAGACATTCACTAAGACATTCTATAGTCATACCGATCCTCAACATTACACCGATAGTCATCCTGTGCATCGCTGTGAAGTCATGTCATCTTATCGACACTTTGATTCTCACCAACGAATGTCCATTCATCCCATGTGCTTCGCCATGACCTTTCAGAGTCAGGGAGATGTTCCGTAGACCATACTTTGTCTTACTGAAAGTTGTCCTATGGTATATTTTCCAGTCGCTGAGACATAACCACCCTTTTGCTGATAAAATTAATCTTACCAATGAAATAAATTTCATCGGCAAGACTATGAATCTTCGAAAAGACTCATACCGATGCCAAATGTCTCACCGAGAAATCTCCCAAAGTTCACATTTGATCACCGTGACAATACCATTATCACACCGATGAAGCAGCATGTCGGCGTGACATAATAGATTGACAAGACTATATAACCTCACTTCGATAGTCTTCGATAGAGCTCATTCACATTGTCAGCAAGACTAGAGGCATTCACCAAAACCATACTCCGATACACTTTAGTCCTACCAATACGCATATCTTTTTTGTCGGTCGGCAAGACAATTCAAACTTGCCAAGACCTCATATCGAATTCCTTTATTCTGGCCAAAATGTTTGCTTGGACCCTAATAGTCAGTGAGACATAAAGGGTTCGTCAAGACTTCATCTCGAAGAAAATTTCTCACTGATGAGCTCCTTCTGTCGCCAGTCGGTGAGACAATAATAACTCGCTAAGACCATACTCCGAAGGAGACTCTCTTGCCAATGGGGAAACCCTTAGTCACTGAAACAATAAAAGTGTCCTATCAAAAGGCACCTACATGTGAATTGCAATTGCTGTGACATCAAAAACATCTTGCCAATAGGCAACACAGACGTATATCGAAAAAAATGTATTTTGGGTTGGGTAAACCTTGACAATCTCATGCCGATATGGATCACAAAGTGAAATACTTAGACCTAGATGGATTTTATGGGATAAAAATGGGTAGAATGTGAGAAAAATATTATGAAGAGAGACCCTAAGCATATGGTGAGGACTCGTTTGGAAACTCAGGGATATGAAAAAATATGTAAAATTATCAGAATTTTACAGTTCTAACAGGTTGCATAGATAGGTTGAACTTCAGAACAAAAGACTTTCATGATAGGATTTTTTTGCTTATGATATCTTATTTAGTACATAACAAGTTTTTTTATGTTTTTGTGATCTTATGAGATGTCAGATATCTCATTTTTATAAGTAGTAGTGAAGAATTGTATAGTGATGATATGTTTGGATATGATTTAGTGTTATTTATTTTGAAATGTTACTGTGAAGTTACAGTGTGATCAGACTTTGATCAATTACAGTCTTTCTAGTGTCTATAGAGATCTATATGTATGATACCAGTCTGTCATTGATGATGTCTTGAAATTTTTTGCTGATTAAAATATTGACTGAGAGTATATTTACTGAATGTGACAATGATATAGTTGCAACATATAGTCTGATAGTGACAATTCTCAAGATAATAGATGATTAAAAGGAATTAAAGGCTCAGTGCCAAGGAGTATTTGTTTACATCTCTAAAAATGGAACTATGGTGATCAAGGGGCAGTATTTACAAGGTACAGGTTGTATTGGACATTGATGATGACATTGGTATATTCCTATATTGACATTGATGGTGGTGTTTGTCATGATTGACAATGACTTGTTATGCTCTTGACAATATTGATAATGTTTCTTGCTAAACAATGATTTGTTCTGATAGTATGATGATACTATAATTCATTTCCTTATATTGAAATCAACTTTTCTTACTTAAAGCCTATAGTGATAGTTGGCAGTGTTATTCAAGAGTTTTTAGAGTAAATTGGCTCATCTTCTTGACAATGGTATGATATTGAATGTGACAGTTTGGTTTCACTGTTACAATGGAACTTGATATGGTATTTGACATTAGCAGGTTGATTTTATTTTGACAATATAGTGATACTTATTTAGCATAATAGTGGCATCTACTTGTTTGGTACATACAAATTCTGGACAGGTATCTTTGTTAGAACTCTTGGGCAGGTATATTTGGTGATTCACGGTGATATTTTGGTTGATTGGTATATTGGTGTCATAGTGATCTCACATATATGACTGATATTTAGATTGAATTGGTTCATTGCGGTTCTCTTTGACAAGTGATGATGATCTCATGTTATGGGTACACTGTTGTATGAAAAGCTTATATACTCAGTTTGGAATAGTGCTCCTTGTTATGGGTTAATATTTATAATAGTATCATTTTTTTCTTACTTTATAACAACACTATAACTCTAGTTGATGGATTGTTGATTGACAAAAGACTTCTTGGTAACATGGATTTGCAACTTGCATAATATGTGCTTGAACAGGTTTGAAGTCTTTGATTCATCTTATGTATTTATTCAGGGGGAGCTTCTTTGTTCATATTTCATCCCTGGTTTATGAGATGATTATAATTTATATTGATTCTTTCTTGTTCAATGATCATACATACAAAATAGTGACATACAAATTTGTGGCATTTATATCTCATATTTTAATGAGGCAACCTGTAGTTGTTTCCCTTCATGATGGATATCAAGATTACTCTTGTATTGTCTTTGTTGCTATAATTCTTGGAATGTTGTTGTTCCATGATTTTTGTTCAATTGCAAGGATTTGGTGACTCTACATTTGTGGTTACAAATTTTTGGTAACCATATATTGATTGTTACAACCTTCATATATATCCACTACATTTGAGTTCTAGCATTTCTTGGTCACTACTCTATCTATTATATCTACTAGACACATATCTTTATAGGACTTTTTCATAGTTTGGTGCACATACAGTGACTATTATAAGATCTATTGTTCCATTTATTGCTATATTGGATTTGATTCATCTATTTTTGTGCAACCCTTTGTCTCTTGAAGTAAAAAGGGGGAGAGAGCTTTGGTGTTTTTGCATCACAGCCAAAGGGGGAGTTTGTTGGCCCTTACAGTTGTTTCCTTCATTTCAAAGACACACAAAGACACTTGATGACATGTATTTGATAGGAATACAAACATTTCAGTTAGTATGACAGTGCATGATCATGGAATTGATAGGTATCACTTAACATTTCATTTGATACATGGGAATGACATGTTTCATTTCATTTGATTCACCTGTGTTGAATCTACACCTAGATGGCATTGCTAGTAATATAATAGTGGGTGGTTTGGTTTGTTAGAATGACAGCTTGGTTGGCTTCTTAAGTCACTATTACAGTGACATTGTGATGGCACTTTATAGCTCTATTTCAACTTCATAAATGCAATGATATTATGATGGTAGCTAAGACTTGTGTTTGATAAAAAGTGGTACTTGTGATCATGTTGTGATGACACTTTATAGTTCTATTTCAACTTCATAAAGATAATGATATTGTGATGGCAACTAAGATTTGTGTTTGATAAAAAGTGGTGCTTGTGATCATGTTTTTTCATCATGGTAATTTCATGTCTATTTCCATACAACACTATTTGCATGTGCAAAATGCTATATTGGTTTATTTGGTTACCATCATTACACAAAGGACATTATGGTCCCCAAATTTTAAATGATATTTAAAAAAAAAAATTTATTAAAGTCAAAATAAATTATCATGTGATGGCACAAGGTCGATATGTCAAACAACAACATAGGTGTTCATATCATTACTTGTAGGCTTTGTTTTGGTGGGCGGGTTTATGTTTGAAGCATCATTATGAGAATATTCCAGGCATGGGTTTATGTTAAGCTCAATGTTATGAGCTGTGGCATCGAATTGGTTATTCTCAAAGCATTTGTAAAGCACATTTTTATGGAAGGCCCTTGAATTAGGGGACAAGAAAGATAGGGTTATGGCAGCTATGTTGACAGCTTTGTGAAGGCAGAAAAGGCATGTTTTTCAGTCTCTACCAACAGGAATGTAACCTACAGGTTTTGTCGGTCCTCCTTCAATCTTAAGAGGGTTTTATATTTAAATCTTGGTGTTTTAGTTTAGTCGACAGTTTTGTTCTTTGTAAAAGAAGTAAATCTTGTTTTAAATGCTCTTGTTTGGTTATGTTTTTGGAAGCTTGTCAACTGTCATTAGTTTGGGTATGATAAGAAAATGTTAAACCTTTCATTATGTTAATTGTTAAGGGAAGTGTTAATTTAGGTATGCAATTGAAAGCAATTCATTTTCAGTTCAAAAATTATGCACATTTATTATGCTACGTGTAACATATTCACAGGTTTGAAGATTACTTTGCATACATTGTATTAATCATGTATGAGTTAAAAGACAGTTAGAAGGTGGTGTCACATTGGTGACTCAACATGAGGTAGTTTGATACAGTTTGAATATGGTTTTCTTGTTGGTTATAAGCTTGAATAGGTGGTAGCATTTGATGACATCTACATTGGATATTTAAACAATTTCTTTACATTGTTGTGTGGTCAAAGGTTTTATAGAGGGATTATGATATTGAAAGTTTAATCTATTTTTCTGTAATTGAAGTTTTGAAAACATGATGCAAAACATGTATCACTAATATATTTTGTATTTTAGAGATTCCAAAAAAATGAATCTTTAGCATATTAAATGTATTAGATTGAAAGTGAAATATTATTTGTAGAGAAACAGAGTGGTCTTCTGTAGTTATTGATTTTATTCAGAAGTGTACAGTGAAGTTAAAATGATCAAGTCAGTGAGACAAATTGATCATTTCCAGTGAGTCATTCTTGTAACTAGTGAGATTCATTGGTCAATGGCCATTTTTGCTAGTGAGGCATTATGTAACCAGCAAGGCGATTTTATGAGTGGATTTTCTAGCCAAAGAGGGTTTTCCACTTAGGAAATTCACTATGTTATGGTTCTTTATTTGGTTTCATTTGCGATCTTACTGCTTCATAGTTATACATTTCTGTAATTTTTTCTATGTGATTAAGAATCAACAATTTAGATTGGTACACATTTTATCTCTTGAAACATAATTCATATTGTTCTCAAATAATTTAAAAAGAGTTTTTAAATGCCAGTAAATTGAATTAATTTATCTAGACACTGATTCACTCCCTCTCAGTGTCTCATGTACCCCAACAAAGAAATGTGTGAATTAATGAGTGAATTCATACCAAATTACATCACTTGAAAGTGGTTAAAATTGATAACAAACAAGACTTCAAGTTATTATTTAAGGGCTCAAATCAAGGAAGGAAGAGTTTTTTTTGGGGCAAAAGGAGAGGGGCTTGTAGATATATTATTATTAATAAAAATTTACAATAGGTAATAGTTTATATGATCCCAAAAACACCTTTACAACAATAAAATATCTACGAAACCATAGTTTTCCACTGAAAATGGGCTTATTATACAAAATATTCAAAAATCCACAACAAAAGCTTGTTTTTACGACCTAAAACTTAGATAGATTTGGGCATGAAGAAAGAAAAATGAAAAAATGAACTAAACACCCCTGCATCACCCTTGGACTAAATTATCCCTTGGGTCTTCTTGTGCTATTAAGATTGAATGTCTAGGATAGGACCCTACATGCTTCTTGCTCGAGCCAAATTTGATTTGTATTTTTTGAATCTTTTGCTCCAAAATTTGGTGCTCCGCAAACTGTTGCTCCAAAATTTTGGCATCGACAACAACATTCTTCTTGTCCTTAACCTACTCAATATCAAAATCATAGGCCTATATAGTACAGATCCATTTTTTTGCTGCTCATTAAGGTCCTACTACTCTAATACCACTAGAATATCTCTAGCCAAATCTGAAATGTGTTTTCTGAATCTATTGCTCTGAAACTTGGTGTTCTAGAATTTGTTGCTCCAGAATTTCATCAAAAACATTTCTTGTAAAATTTTCAACTACTGCTTGTCTTTTCTTTTTATATTTTCAATACATATGAAGAGACTGTCTAGAAGGATGAGAAAACAATGCCACAACTGACACCACCCACCAAATGGATTAATCTTTTTTATTACCACCTTCAACTTGCTTCATCATTTTTTGTTTCCACCTTCATCCTACTCAGCCAAGCTGATGACAATGTGAATACACCTATTTATCCATTGAAATAACAATGTTATTTTGCATTTATGAATGAATTATAAGCTCCTTTCACAGATGGCCAAAGTCATGGCTTTCTTAACAGCTATTGCAACAACTTCCAGGTATGCTTGCAATTCTATGACATTTTACACAACAATTTCTTTCCCATCATAGCCCATATTCACCAATTTGTCTACCATGCCATTCCCCTCTCTATAAGTATGTGAGATGATAAAATATTTAAATTTATCCAAAAAAAACTAGAGTTTCTTTAAAATATATTTCAAACACCAACTGTGCACCTTTCTCTCCTTGCAGGCATTAATTATAATTAAGGAATCCCATGTGATATGAATTTGTGCAATACACAATTTGAGGGAAATTTTCAAACCTGTTAGGACTGTCTAAGCCTTAGCCACATTATTCGTGCTCACTGGAAGTGAAAATACACTATCCACTATTACTGATCCCAAAGAGTCTCAGATACAAATTCCTGCCCCTAAGATGCCTAGATTCCCTTTGGAAGTACCCTCAAAGTTAAGTTTGAAAAAGTTAGAACATGGGGGCTTCTGTTTGACTTCTGTTTGACTTCCTTTCTATTCACCTTCACTCTACTATTTTGATGTAAACTTCCTTCAAACAAAAAAATTATGTTCTTCATTTTCTTCAAAACAAAGTCATCCTAACTTGTGAACAAGGAGGACGTATTATTATGTTTCAAAACATAAGCATTAACCACTTTTGAAACTATTTTTTCAATGTTAACTTTGATGACCTCAATTGAAGAACTTGATTTCTTGAAAATGCATAAATTGTGTTCCCACCATATATTCCATATTACTAGTGGTGGAATATCTTTCTATATAGATGTAAAAAAATATGTTTTATACAATAATGGCCAACTTTGGAAGATGTACCAAATAGAATTTGGCAAAGGGTTGTATAGGTTCAACTTTCTCTTTACGAACAACGAACATTCTTGCACAAAAATGCATTGTAAAAAAAAATGGTCTACATTCTCCAACTCTTCCTCACATAAGGGACACTTGAAAGGATCAACAATTCTTAGTTTACTTATGTGATCACTCATTAAAATTCTCTTTCGTAAAGATAACCATGCAAAGCTCCTAGATTTTGGAAGAATCTTATTGTTCTAGCAAAATGAATAAGCCCTCTATGAAACCAACTAACCCCTACACTAGATTAGAGCTTTATATCCTTGCTTCACAGAGTAGGAGCCCTCTTTCAAAGAATCCCGCAGAATCTTATTAGACTTCCTTGAAATGAACACAATTCTACTTTTTAGAATATCTTGAAGGAATGAAAAATGATTGGAAAATAGAGATGAATCAAAATGTTATTTCCATATTACTTTACCCATTAGGCCTTCTATTGAATGTACATAATCTAGAAAATTTTCACCCCATTCTCTTGAAAATATGCTCCTTACTTGATGTAATTCTTGAATTTTTTCCAAAGGGGGCTTACCATTCCATTAGTCCTCCCAAAACTTCACACTTTTCCCATCATGAATTTCCCATGTAATGAATGAAGTAAGAATCAACCTACATGACTTCAAGAAATTCGACATGGCTAATGCTGAAGGTGGGTTTGAAATAGTAAGAATACTCAAGGGGTTTGGAGTGTCAAGTACGTAACCTGCATTAGCTTGCACCACTTCATTTAAGGTTTTGTGTACATTTTCCAAACTAACTTATAGGGATTTTGAAATAGTAAGAATCCTTAAGAGGTTTGGAGTTCTAAAGGAAGAAAGAGTTATAGGGAGTTCAATCTAGATAAAATAGAGGAGGAGGAGGAGAATAGTAGAGGGAATGTGAGGGCATAATACCACAAGAAAATTTGTACAATGGGAAAAGCTCAATGGTGGGAAAAAAGAGTTGTATTTGAATTTAACTAACATCTATGTAATATACCTCATTTTCTCGAAGATGTTAAAATAATATTACTTTGAAAATGAAAAGTTTTCTATTAATAAATTCTTAAGGCTTTCGAAAGATTTATAAGGTTATGCAAATATAGACCTTTAGGGTCATAGTTTCCTCTAATGCCTATCACTTTATTGTAAGCTTTGTGCTTAATATGGTTTGGTTATCTGCTATTGCGTATAGCCTTATGTCTCATAGAGAAGTTAAAACGAATTGGGTTGCTTTAAACTGTTAGGAATTGTATGCAAAAAATATCAATTAAATGCAAATAAATATTAAATAAAGAAACGAAAAGCACAGAAATAATAATAGCAAGAGACAATATTTAGCATGGTTCACCCAAACTTGGGCTATGTCCACCAACAAAGAGTCCAATATTATTATCCTGTAAATTGAATCGATTACAACCAATAGTCCTTGCAACTCAATACCATTGCAAATGCTACAATACAATGTCAACAGAGACCCAAATCCTTAGCCTTTTATCAAGACTTATGTCAGTTACAAAATAGGGTTTTTTATGTCATCCAATAGAAAAATAAAACTTGACACCCTTGGACCCCGCAAGGGGCAGTACCCCTTGACCCCATCTTGGGGGCGCTGCCCCAAACCCCCGTTAAATAATTTGGGGGGAAACCGTGCCAATAAATTTTTTGCTAACTTATGTTTTAACTCACTTATGTGATTCATGTTAGACCCCACTACAAGCATGTCATCAACATATAAACATAAAATAATGTAGTTTCTATTATCCAACCTCTTAAAATAAACACAATGGTTAGAATTACACCTATTGTAGCCTTGTTTAGCCATAAAACTATCAAATTTCAAGTACCATTGCCGAGGTGATTATTTCAAGCCATATAAACTCTTGTTCAATTTGCACACCAATTTCTCCTTACCTTTGACCTCAAATCCTTGGGTTTGTTCCATATATATCTCCTCCTCCAAATCACCATGGAGAAAGGCAGTTTTCACATCTAGTTGTTCCAAATGTAAATCTTCAATAACCAAAATACTTAAAACAATACAAATAGAAGTCATCTTCACAACTAGAGAAAATATTTCAAAAAAATCAATTCCTTTTTTCTGTGCAAATCCTTTGACAACTAACTTGGCTTTAAATTTGTTCTTACCTCCATCTTCCTCTTTCAACCTATAAACCCATTTATTTGGTAAAGCCTTTTTACTTGCAGGAAACTTGCATAAGTGCCAAGTCTAATTTTTTAGCAAGGAGTCCATTTATTCTTCCATTCCATGCTCCCATTGAACCTTTGTAACCACCTACATAGCTTCATCATACCCTTCAAGTTCACCAACATCTGTTAACAAAATAGAATACAAAGAGGGAGAAAATATTTCTAGAGGTTTACTTATCCTTGAAGATTGTCTAACACTCACTGGAGTTTGTGGTATTTATTGTTGTTGTTGTTGCAAAGCATGAGGAACCACTGGAGCATTGTTGTTTGGTGTATCATCCAACACTACATAATCATTTTCTTTCTTCTCATGCTGCTGCAATTGATCTTTGTACAAACTTTCTCATTGAATATGACATCCTTGCTTCTCACAATTTTTTGATTTTTAGAATCCCAAAGCCTATAACCAAATTCATCAATGCCATATCCAAAAATATACATTTCTTTGATTTTGCATCCATCTTTGTTCTATTTTTAGGATCTATATGTGCAAATGCTTCACAATCGAAGGTCTTGAGGAAAGAATAACTCACCTTCTTACCTGTCCATGCTTCCTCTGGAATACCAAAACCCAAGGGAACTGAAGGACCTCTATTAATTAAATAAACAACAGTGTTTACTGCCTCTACCCACATGTTTAAAGGAAACCCATCATGCAATCTCATAGTCTGTGCACGCTCCATTATTATTCTGTTCATGCGCTTAGCCACTCCATTTTCCTGTGGAGTCCTTAGAACTGTCTTATGTCTATGAATACCATTAGAGGAACAATAATCTTCAAACTCTTTGCTGCAATACTCACCACCATTATTAGATCTGAGACATTTTAACTTTTTACCTGTCTCGTTCTCAACCAAGCTTCTCCATTTCTTAAAAGTTTCAAATACGTCAAATTTTTGCCTCAAGAAATAAATCCATACCTTCCTTGTTGCATCATTAATAAAAGTGACATAATACCAAGAGCCACCAAGAGAAGATACTTGAGCTGGTCCCCATACATCTATATGCACAAACTCCAATTTCTCATCTTTCTTTTGCTTCCCATCCTTGATAAAACTAACTCTCTTTTGTTTGCCATACACACAAATTTCATACAAATCCATGTTAACACATTTCAGACCTAGTAAAAAATTCTTTGAATGAAGTACTTTCATACCTTTTGCACTCATATCCCAAGTCTATTATGCCACAGTGCTGATTCAAAATCCATAACAACTATTTGTTTTTCTACCTGTTGAACTACAACAACTATTCCTGAACATTGATTTTTATCTGCAATAGCTAAAATAGAAGGAATAGTATGACTTGTACAAAGATATTAGGTGCATACTGTCACACCTTTTTCTACCACTAAGGAACCTTTTGTAACCTTCCAATTTTTATCACTAAATGTAACAATACAACCTTCAGATCATCTAGTTACCCTACTGAAATTAAATTTATTTTTAACTTTGGAATGTGCCTTACCTCATGTAGTAGCCAATGATTCCCATTCTACAACTTAATCTTGATTCTTTCCTTTCCAAAAATCTGACAAGGTTCATTATCTCCCAAATAAACCAACCCAAAATCCCTTTGGACATAATCAAGAAAATAACTTAAATGGGGCATAGCATGAAATGAAGCTCTTGAATCTAACACCCAAGAATCATCAGCATTATCAAGGGAAAGAATCAAAGCATCCTCATTAGATTTATTACTTACCACATTTTCCTCTTTATTGCCTTCCTTTTTGTCTCCTTCTTTATTTTCTGAGACTAACAATCTTTCTTTAAATGACCCGACTTAACATAGTACCAACAATCCCTCTTGTCTCTAGATTGGGACCTTTTGTCCTTTGATTTTCCTTGTGACTTCCCATGACTTCTAGAATTTTTTCCTCTCCTTTGTTTTGCCCCTGCTTTCTACATTCAAATCACTACTTGATGTGGATGTTCCACTTGAGCTTTTCCTATGAATTTCCTCACTCAAAATAACACCAACAACATCATCAAATTTCAATGTATTTGAACCAAAAATAGAATTACTAATGACCATGACCAAGCTATTCCAACTTTTAGGCAAAGAACATAGAATCAAAAGAGCCCTAACTTATTCATTAAATTTTACATTTATAGAAGTTAATTGACTTGTAACTATATTAGACTCATTTAAATGATCAACAACTGATCCACCTTCTACCATTTTCATATTAAATAAACGCTTCATGAGAAATACCTTATTCGAAGTGGAAGGATTTTCATATAACTTCACAAGGGTTTCCATCAACTCTTGAGTTGTATTTGCTATTGTAATATTGAATGCCACTGATTGTGCCAGGCATAAATGAATGGCTCCTAGTGTCTTTCTATCTAGAAGATTCCATTCCTCATCACTCATTCCTACCAGTTTCTTGGCTATTCCTTCCAACAACCTCCATAAATCCTTCTGATAGAGATAATCCTCCATTTGCATCTTCCATAACTGATAGTTCTACCCATTGAACTTATCTACCTTCAATTTACCCTTGTTCTCCATTGCTCCCACTTAACCGTGAGACTCCCACTCAACTATGAGACTTTCTTACAAATGATAATAAAACACAACCCACTCTGATACCACTTGTTAGGAATTGTATGTAGAAGATATCAATTAATGAAAATAAAGATTAAACAAAGAAATAAAAACACAAAAATAATAATAGCAAGATACAATATTTAACATGGTTAACCCAAACTTGGGCTACGTCCACCAATAGAGAGTCTAATATTATTATATAGTAAATTGAACCAATTACAACCAGTAATTCTTGCAACTCAATACCACTAAAAATGTTACAATACAATGTCAAAAGAGACCCAAACCCTTAGCCTTTTATCAAGACTTATGTCGGTTACAAAATAGGGCTTTTTATGTCAGCCAATAAAAAAATAACAACTGATGCCCCTAGACCCTGCAAGGGGTGCTACCCCTTGACCCCGTCTTGGGAGCACTGCCCCCAAACCCTCATTAAATAATTTGGGGGGAAACCATGTTGATAAAAGTGGGGAAAATTTAACCTCATAGTCTAATTAGGCTCCATATATCAACATAAACTTTGCGTTTTGGATAGAAAGACTTGATAATGGGGGTCATGGTTATTTGTTGTGTTATTTGTGAAATAATCATTGTTCATCAAGATTATCATTATATTAATGTTTTGTGAATAATGTGTTGGGTTGATTAGGCCACTGTTAAAGCTTATCATTATGAATTACTCGGTGACCATTTAGTTTATCATTTTATTAATAATCTGTGAAAATATGTGGGGTTGAATTGACCACTATAGAGCATTTCATGGTGAAATATTCAGTATCCATCTATTTTATTATTTTACGATTCTTTTGTGAATATTATGTTGGTTGAATCTAGACCACTATTAAAAGAATATCACTGTGAAACATTTGGTGATCATTTAAGTTATAATTTTTATTATTCTTTTGTGATAATTTGTGATCAATTGCATCTATGACATTGCATGTATTTTAAGGAAAAGATAGGAAATTGATTAAGTTTTATAGTAGAAAATTTTTTAAACATAGAGGAGTTTATAAACTCAAAAGCATGCTTTTATTTTCCTCGAACAAGTAAATGTTACTTTCAGTAGGTAGAATGTTTGGAAAGTTACGACATACTTAATAGTGAACATGCAATGGATTCTAATTTAAACCATCTCAATAAGCTTGAGTTATGGAGATTTTTATAAAAATAAAAATACTATTTGGGTTGTGTGTTTCTAAATTTGAATGCTAGTCCATCAATCAGTGTCACACCTCACAGTTTTAGTAGGTGAATGAGTGTTTCTCATAACTGAATTTAAGAAGTTGGTGTTTTTGAAGAATGCGAATTAATGGAGGAAAAGCAACAAAATCTATATATTATTCATGTCTTGGAAAATCAGGGGTGTTAGATTTTATTTTTTTTGGAAACAAATTGAAATTTGAAGCTGTTGGGAAGATGCCAAATAGTACATTTTTGAATAATGGTAGGTGGATGAAGAAGTGTAGAAAAATGGAGAGGGACAAGTCTAAATTTGATGAGTGGTAGAGGTGGAAGAAAAAGTTTGTCAAAATGGAGAAGAGGTTCAAGATGGAGCATGACAAGTGGAAGGAGGAGTTGATTAGAATGAAGGGTGAGTTGTAGAAGTTGGATGAGGATTTGGAGAAGATTGGAATTGGGTAAGTTGATATCCCAATTTGAAGTTGGTGATATGTGTGAGGATTTGAAGAAGACTCAATTGGAAGATATTTGTTAGGTTCTTATGCTATATTAGGATAGTTTATTATGTCAAGCTAGCAATAAATATTTTCTTATCTCATACCCAAGAATTAGACAAATCTGAGGCCATGTAATAACTAACAAAAATTTTCCTTTGGACTTCTTTCCTATTATAGATGGATAAATATTAGCTCATTGCACTCATCTGTTATCAAATTTCTATATATATTTTTCTCTCTTAGTGAATTTTCATAAATTGAATTTTATTAAATATTAATGTTAAAAATATTGGGAAACAATAATGTTGATCTCATCATTTGGAATTGTACTGGCATGTTATCAAATTTCTGTACATTTTTCCTTTCACTGTTGAATTATCAAAAAAATCTATATATTGAATCTCATTGAATCTGAATGCTAAAAATATTGGAAAACAATAGTATTGATTTCATACTTGAAAATTGTGACATCTTAAAAAAATTATGATTAAGGTGTAATTAGACCCATCAATGTAGCTACCTTTAGAATACCATGGTCAACTATTTTACAAAATAGCTAACATATTATACCTTAATTATGATTTTTATTATGTGAAGGCTTGACATTCAATAGTCTAATTGTTAAGAATGAAAAAATAAGTACAAATAGTTTTTATTTAATATATTTAGATGGCAATGTATTATTCAAAAATCATTTTGATTTTAAGGAAAATATATGATCAAAGCATTAGTTAAATGTCAATTATTTATTTGTAACAACCATCTTTTTGTTGCTACTATTTTTTAATACAACCAACAATAATGAATAAGAATCCATTTAAATAGAACCATACGAACATTGAGTCATTATCCAAATCATGCATACAATGAGTAAGAAGAGATCAAATACAATGCTCATAAATTAATATCGCCCAAACTGGTGCAAGAGCTTTGGTTTTCATGCATAGAATCTGATGAGAAGGGAAATCTTCTATTTTTACCATTCCTAAATTACCTTTTTCCACCTATTTAATTATACTTTTCATCCTTCTTGTCATTAAATTCCTTGGGAAAATACATATAATTAATAAATTGAGGAGTTAAAAACTATTAAATATGCTAAAAAATCGTAGAGATATTGATTTCTTTTTTGGTTAAACATGGGAGGAGATAATCAAGATGGAGCTATAGTTGTTCAAGTGAGTGGAAAAGAATGAAGATGATTACTAGATTTTTTTTTAAGTAACTAAAGTACTCTTTAATTGTTAAAAGACCATTTTCTAGCCAGCGGCCTATGTTTTGTAATTATCATACTTTGGTTTTGGTTTGTTGGCCATAGGCTAAAACAAACCATCCTTATATTAGTTCTATTAGATTAGTTTAGCTATCTGAACTAACATACATGTGTGTATGTTTTGCAAAAAAGAATAATATATGAAGTCTTTATTTCATCATTGGGTGATCAAGGGCATAGTTCCCACTACTTAAATTGTCAAGTGATTTGTTCCGTTGTTTTATGTTGGTAATGTGTGGTTTTGTTTTTCTACATTGTTATTTAATATTGTGTGAGCTAACTATTGTTACATTGTAGTTGAATTGGATTAAGTGCTACTAGTTTTTAGACAAGATTTTTATTGGTATTTTACCATGTTAATCTGTTTATTTGTGAATTGAATCAAGAATTATATTCTTGACTTTTTTGCACTATCATTTTGTAGATTGTACTAGTTCCTGTCACAACTTTTGTTACAGTTCCTATCACACTTTTGTTACTAGTTTCTACCATAGCTTCTACTATAGTTCCTGCCACACTTAGTAGCACTTCCTCTCACAGAACAAAAGTTGGATAATTAAGATAATTTTCATTCTAGATAAATCTTGTGTTTTGTAGATCCATATCATTTTCACTTACCTTGTTGCTTTCAACCCTTAGGCACACAACCCCAACATCTTTTGTAAGTTCTACATTCTCGGATTGACACAAGGAACAAACAAAGATATCCTACTAAGAATGCAGCCACAATCTTAAAGTTTCCAATCATAGTTTGTCCAAATAGAATCCAATCTCTTCAATTCTTGAACATAAGAGTGCCATACACCCAACTATGTCGACAACTACTCCATCAACCCCAACCAAGTGGAATGTGCCATTTATGCCAAAGTAATAGTATCAAGGACTGAGGCATTAGTGAGGGATTATAATTGATATTTGCAAGGATGTGACTGGAAGGGAGACTTTAGTGCACTATACTATCAATTGAACAGACTAAATTAATAGTCAAACCAAAAATATCTAGCTCATATAGGACACACAATTCTCCTAATACAAAAATTCCAATACTAAACTCCTAAGATAGGTACATATTAGCATCCATAGATTGCATGCTACAAGCTCTATGGTTTGCATGCCATTGAGAATAAACATCCATTCATCTAGTGTAGCATGAACACCCATTACCTGCATGCCACTAGCTCTATGGCCTCAGATTTGTCTTCAATATTGAGTTCGAATTTTAAATCTATATTTAGGAAAATGTTGAGTTTGAATTTTAAATCTATATTTAGGAAAATGTTGAGTCCAAATTTTAAATCTATATTTAGGAAAATGTTGAGTCCAAATTTTAAATCTATATTTAGGAAAACATTGAGTCTAAAATATTCAGTATCCATTTAGGTTATTATTTAATTAGTCTTTTGTGAATATTATGTTGGTCAAATCTAAACCACTATTAAAAGACTATCCCTGTGAAATATTCGGTGACCATTTATCATTTTTATTATTCTTTTGTGATAATTTGTTGGGTCAATTAGACTTAAGGCACATGATTGTAATAATCAGTGATGGATTGAGTCTATGTCATTGCATGTATTTTAAGGAAAAGTTAGGAAATCAATTAAGTTTTATATTAGAAATTTTGTTAAACATAGAGGGGTTTATAAAGGGTATGTGCAGGATCATCATGGAAAAAAGAGGCCCTTAAGTGGGAAAAAATTCAGAAAAAATTAGAGTTAGGAAACTTGACATAAAAATTTGAATAAGTTATCTATATTATTCAAAAATATGTAAGAATAGAATCTGTAGCAAATTAAAATAGTTTATAAACTATTATTTAAAAAAAATAAAATCTATTTGGTGAAAATTTGAAATTTCATTGCAATAGTACTTAAATTTTAGGGAAAAAATAAGAAGTAGGTGTTTATCTGACCACCCTAACCACAATAAAATGATAATATTTTTTATAAGATTTTAGATATAAGTAGAGGACTCATGTCCTGATGTGATGCATATTTTTTTGTAATTTTTTTCCAAGTAAATAATAAATTATGAATTTTTTGTTACAACTTTTAAAAAATATAAAAAAAACATATGTCTAACCACCTTAACTTGGTCAAAAATCCATGAAATTCAATTATTATTATTTTAATCCTATAGTATGCGAAGGATAGAATGTGACACATGTTTCAGATTGAAAAAATGTGATACCGTTTGAAAGCTATAAATTTTTTTAATCAACCTATCAATCAGGACTTTAGTCGTAATTCAAATAGAAAATGAATAATAATTATTTTTTAAATTCAAAGGAGAGCATAATTTATATTGGTGGAAATTTGAGAATCTCCTTTAAAAACCATTTTCATTTCATCAATTTTGGGTAAAAAAAAATTGTCGGCCACATACCCTACACATACCCATCATATCGCCACTTTTTGGCCCATCATGATCCTGCACATACCTAAACTTAAAATAATGCTTTTATTTTATTTGAACAAGTGAATGCTACTTTTGATAGGTAGTATGTTTGGAAAGTTGTGACATACTTAATAGTGAACATGTAATGGATTCTAATTTAAACTGTCTCAAGAAACTTGAGTTATGGGGATTTTTATAAAAAGAAAAATACTATTTGGGTTGTGTGTTTTTGAATTTAAATGCCAGTCCATCAATCAATGCCACACCTCACAAATTTAGCAGTTGAATAAGTGTTTCTCACAGTTGAATGTAGGAATTTGGTGTTTCTGATGGTTGAGAATTGATGGTGGAAAAGCAACATCTATTTATTTTCATGTCCTAGCAAATCAGAGGTGGTAGATCTTATTGTTTCTAGGAGAAAATTGAAATTTGAAGTTGTTGGGAAGATGTCAAATAGTACATTTTTGAATAATGGTAGGTGGATAAAGAAGTGTAGAAAAATGGAGGGGGACAAGTCTAAATTTGATGAGTGGTAGACCTGGAAGAACAAGTTTGTCAAAATGGAGAAGAGGTTCAGGATGGAGAGTGACAAGTGGAAGGAGGAGTTGATTAGAATGAAGGGTGAGCTATAGAAGTTGGCCAAGGATTTGGAGAAGACTCAATTGGAAGATCTCTGTTAGGTTCTTATCCTATATTAGGATACTTTATTATGTCATGCTAGAAGTGAATATTTTCTTATCTCATACCCAAGAATTAGACAAATTTGAGGGTATGTAATAACTAACAAAAATGCTCTTTTGTACTTCTCTTCTATTATAGATGGATAAATATTATCTCATTGCACTTGTCTATTATCAATTTTCTATATATTTTTATATATTTTTTCTCTACTAATGAATTCCTATATATTGAATCTGATTAAAACTTAATGCTCAAAATATTGGGAAACAATAATGTTGATCTCATCATTGAGAATTGTACTGGCATGTTACCAAATTTCTATACATTTTTTCTTTCACAATTGAATTCTCAAAAAATTCTATATATTGAATCTCATTGAATCTAAAAGCTAAAAATATTGAAAAACAATATTATTGATGTCATATTTGAAAATTGTGACATCTTAAAAAAAATATGATTAAGGTGTAATCAAACCCATCAATGCAACTACCTTTAGAATACCATGGTTGAAACTATTTTACAAAATAGCTAACATAATAGACCTTAATTATGATTTTTATTGTGTGAAGGCTTCACATTCAATAGTCTAATTGTTAAAAATGAAAAAATAAGTACAAATAATTTTTATTTAATATATTTTGGTGGTAATGTATTATTCAAAAATCATTATGATCTTAAGGAAAATATATGATCAAAGCATTAGTTATGTCAATTATTTATTTGTAACAACCATTCTTTGTTGCTACTATTTTTTAATATAGCCAACAATAATGAATAAGAATCCATTTAACTAGAACCATTTGAACATTAAGTCATTATCCAAATCATGTGTACAATGAGCAAGAAGAGATCAAATACAATGCTCATAAATTAATATCACCTAAACTGGTGCAAGAGCTTGTGTTTTCATGCTAAGAATCTAATGAGAAGGGAAATCTCCTATTTATACCATTCCTAAATTACCTTTTTCCACCTATTTCATTAAACTTTTCATCCTTCTTGTCATTAAATGCCTCAAGAAAATAGATATTATTAATAAATTGAGGAGTTAAAAACTGTTGAAAATCTTAGAGATATTGATTTCTTTTTTGGTTAAATGTGGCATGAGATAATCAAGATGGAGTTGTAGTTGTTCAAGCGCATGGAAAAGAATAAAGTTGATTACTAGATTTTGTCTGAAGTATCTAAAAGTACTCTTTAATTGTTAAAAGACTATTTTCAAGTAGTGGCCTATGTTTTGTAATTCTGAGACTTTAGTTTTGGTTTGTTGGCCATAGGTCAAAACAAACCATCCTTATATTAATTCTTTTAGATTAGTTTAGCTATCCAACCTAGCATATATATGTGTATGTTTTGCAATCAAGAATAAAAGATGAAGTCTTTACTTCATCACTGGGTGATCATAGAGGTAGGGCCCACTACTTGAATTTTCAAGTGATTTGTTCAATTGTTTTATGTTGGTAATGCATGGTTTTGTTTTTCTACATTGTGATTTAATATTTTTGGTAATGTGAGGTTTTGTTTTTCTTCATTGTGATTTAATATTGTGTGAGCTAACTATTGTTACATTGCAATTGAATTGGATTAAGTGCTACAAGTTTTTAGACAAACTGTTTATTGGTGTTTTACCATGTTAATCTATTTATTTGTGAATTGAATCAAGAATTATATTCTAGAAATTTTGCACTATCATTTTGTAGATTGTACTAGTTCCTATCACAAATTTTGTTGCAGTTCCTATCACACTTCTATTAACAGTTTTTGTCACAACTTTTGTTATAGTTCCTACCACACTTCCTCTCATAGAATAGAAGTAGGAGAATTAGGACAATTTTCATTCTAGACAACTCTTGTGTTTTCTAGATGCATATCATTTTCACTTACCTTTTTTCTTTCAGCCCTTAGGCATACAAGCCCAATGTCTTTTGTAATTTCTACATTCTTAGATTGACACAAGGAACAAACTAAGATATCCTTCCAAGAATGTCGCTACAACCTTAAAGTTTCTAATCATATTTTTTCCAAACATAATCCAATATCTTTTATTCATGTTCTTGAACATAAGAGTGCGATACACCCAAACTGACATATTTTCTCTCCATACTACATTATCTTTTGCAGGAAAATAGTTTAGAAAATACATCATAATGCAAATTACCAAAGTGCCAAACTTGAAAGGGTAGTCAATACCCTTCGTTAATTGAACATTTTCCATCAGTTGCTCCTTTACCAAATTGCATAGATCGAAATCTTCATTTTCAATTATCATTTTATGAGGAATTTATGCAGCACCTGCCGAGGTTGATCCTTCACGATTTATGAAGATATTATGAGATTCCATGTTCCACATACCTTGTCAAAGGATCATTAATCATTCTAATTAACAGAGTCCTCAGATCTCCCCTTATTCCAGTTAGTGCTTCGACCTCAACATTGTGAATCGACTTTTTCTTTGGTAAATCACCAACAGTGCATAATCCCATTAAATTTCTAATCACATCCTTAGTAATTTGATAAGGTTTGTCGAGAGTGAGGATATCACCATCCAATTTTCTCAAAACAAAATGAATTACTTTTTCATTGACAAAATGAGGATATTCGTTCCATATATCCAAAATTTTATGCTTAGATCCTTTAAGCCTCCTAAAATTAGTGATGACAACAAATTCCTTTCATCCTTAATCTTTTGACTACTATACTCATCTAGAGTTAAGGTTCCTTTTATTTGCTTGATGATTCACTTCAAAAAAAGTTCTACCAATCACAAAAGTAGATACAAAATTAATGATCAACAAAAATACCTAGAAATTCATTGCAAGGATCACCTTTCGCACCTTTGAGATTTTGCAGAAAATGCCTCAAACTGTCCTTCTTCAATGCACGGTTATGAATTAGGGTTCCAAATGCCCCTTTTGTAACTTTACTTATTTTAATTTTTACCACATTAAATGTGTTTCCATAGAAGTTTCGGTCACTTAGTGAACTCAAACATCAATCAAAGAATTTGACTTCGGACCTATAACATTCCACCCAACTCAACATATGTTTGCTTAAAATTTTCATTCTTGAATTAACACGATGACTAACAGAATCTAGCAATTTAGAGCCAATTATATACAGGGGGACAGGAGATCTTCATGAAAAACTCCCCCTATGCCACTGGCCTGATATTAGTTTCTGGAAGAGCTACCAGAGGGAACTTCTAGTAGAGTCTTGTTTCCTTCCTTAAATTCACTTTTCTTCACCCATGTTCTCTTCATCTAATCTCTTATCTCTTCCACATTTTCCTTTTCTTTTCCTTTATTTTATTTTTGTGAATTTATTCCTTGATAAACGAGACCTCTTTTACTCAAGCTTCTATCCCTATAGAATTTTGCAAGGTGTCCAAGATTGTTATAATTGAAACATACCAGACCTTTCTGTCTTTTCCATCCATTCCACTGATTTCCTCTTGACCTACATTGATTAGCGATATGTACAAATCTTCCACAGGTATAACATTTAATGTTACTTGTATTGATATGCATGCTTCTGCATTCTAATGCCTTATGATAAAACTTATTACATTTAAAACATTGACCAGAGAATGATGGAGTACAAGGATTTATCCTACTTCTACACTAAGAAGCCATATGACCAAATTTATTACAAGCAAAGAAATATCCATTAAATCTTTGAGCATTGGGTTTCCTTACCAGATGTCTTCTCCCTTTGTTCTTCTTTTTTGAGTTCTTCTCTTCGGATCCAAAGCTTTCACCCTTCTCATAGCCAAGACCTCTCTTGTCATTCATATTCTTCTAAATTTTTGTTATCTCATCAAGCTTAGCCAAACTTATCTTGAATTTCTCCTTGAATTCATTTGCAGTAGCAAGATCATTCCCAAGAGTAACTATTTGTCTTTCAATTTCATGTTCATAGTTTCTGGCCTGTTGTAGTTCAACCTCCAACTGAATGGTTCTATAGTTAATTCTACAACATTCTTTGGATTTTTCTTTCAGAGACTGGGAAAGACTCTCCTCATTCTTCTTTCTTTGTTCGATCTCTTTGATAAACTTCATAGTCACAAATTCCATCTCAACTTTTAGGGCTGCATTGTCCTTGGCTAGATTTTCACATTCTTTTGTTATTTCTTTTAGGTTTTGATTTAGATGGAAATCATTCAAACCTTTGCTTTCTTTTTTATTCAACTAATCACGCAAATCTTTCCTCTTTTCCCTTGACCCATTTATCTTATCCTTTAGTGATTGAATGAATTTTTCAACATCTGTAAGATTTTCTTTCAGCTCCATGACCTCTACTTTAGATTGATCAAGATCATCAAGTGCCACCATAAGCTATTTTTGAATACCACCAGGGTCCATTGAGATTCAAGAATAAACTCAAGTTGTTAAACTTCTAAAGAGGAACTAGAGCTCTAGTACCAATTATTGGGCATTGGGAACACTTAGAGGGGGGAGAATCAGTGTTCAATTATTTCTACTTTCAAAATAGATATAAAATTATCAACAACAATAATAGAACTTCATTTATCATTTCCAACACATAACAAATGAAAATATTCAAAACATGGAATCACATTAGTGAACACCATAACACTAGATATTTTTACATGGAAACCCTGTTAGGGGAAAAACCACGTTGGAGATCAATCCACAATGTTTACTCCATTAAAAGTAAATCAAAGAGGGGAATGCACTTGCATTCATGCACACTACCTAGAGCTCACTACTCAAAGAAAAGAGGCTCACTGCCTTACAGATATGATAAAGTTTACAACAAGATTTGAACAAAGAAAACATCATCAACACATGCTAGGATTCAGGTCCATTGAAGCTCAAGATCAAATTCTGGATCTCCTAACTAGATTGCACTTTTGCTTCATTCTGCTCTGCATACAGAAACTGTTATGCTTTCTAACAATTGATCTGCTCTTTTTTTCTCTCTCCTTATAAATATATTATATAAACCACCATGAGTTGTATTTTTTTCACACATACACATCCACACACACACCTTCATATATATCAAAATGCATTACCAATCTCCTTTATATACCTGCTAACCAAAAATTCAACTTATGCCAGCCTCACAATAGGATATAATATTTTTTTTTTATGATGGTTCACATCACCTAATTTGAAGATAAGCATACCCAAAACATAAGTAATATCAAAACACATATTCCACATAGATCCAAAACACATCATATGAAGCATGTCGGACACAATGGAAAATAAGCCATGAATTATGCTACCAAATATCTTAACTCCAAATCTGACTCAATACAATACCACAAAACCCATCAGAGGATAGTGTAATTGTTAATAAAGATTTCTTGGAGGTCCACACCATGAAATAATGATCTGGTATGGTGAATGATATCATGCGCAGTTTCACTTGCATGACTGGATGTCTTGTTCTCCAAACTTATTACCAATAGAATTAATGTTAATACTACAGATCATACTACTGATTGTAGTTTCCATCAATGACAACAAAAGTAGCCAAAAATGATCTCTCTAAGCCATATGCCAACATTACCTACATGCCACTAGCTCTATGGCCTCAAATTTGTCTTCAATGTTGAGTCTAAATTTTAAATCTACATTTGGGAAAATGTTGAGTCTAAATTCTAAATCTATATTTAGGCAAACATTGAGTCCAAATTTTAAATCTATATTTAGGAAAACATTGAGTTTGAAATATTCACTATCCATTTAGGTTATTATTTAATGAGTCTTTTGTGAATATTATGTTCATCAAATCTAGACCACTATTAAAAGAATATCCCTATGAAACATTCAGTGACCATTTATCATTTTTATTATTCTTCTGTGATAATTTTTTGGATGAATTAGACTTAAGGCACATGACTATAATAATCAGTGATCAATTGAGTCTATGTCACTACATGTATTTTAAGGAAAAGTTAGGAAATCGATTAAGTTTTATATTAGAAAATTTGTTAAACATAGAGGGGTTTATAAACTTGAAATCATGCTTTTATTTTCCTCAAGCAAGTGAATGTTACTTTTGATAGGTAGTATGTTTGTAAAGTTGTGACATACTTAATAGTGAACATATAATGGATTATAATTTAAACTGTCTCAAGAAACTTGAGTTATGGAGATTTTTATAAAAAGAAAAATACTATTTGGGTTGTGTGTTTCTGAATTTGAATACCACTTCATCAATTAGTGCAACACCTCACAAATTTAGCAAGTGAATGAGTGTTTCTCACAACTAAATTTAGGAAGTTGGTGTTCCTAATAGTTAAGAATTGATAGAGGAAAAGCAACAAAATCTATATATTTTTCATGTCCTGGAAAATTAGGGGTGGTAGATTTTATTGTTTCTGGGAGAAAATTTTAATTTGAAGCTATTGGGAAGATGTCAAATATTAAATTTTTGAATAATGGTAGGTGGATGAAGAAGTGTAGAAAAATGGAGAGGGACAAGTCTGAATTTGATGAGTTGTAGAGGTGGAAGAACATGTTTGTGAAAATTGAGAAGAGGTCCAGGATGAAGAGGGACAAGTTGAAGAAGGCATTGATTAGAATTAAGGGTGAGCTATAGAAGATGGATGAGGATGTGGTGAATACTCAATTGGGATTAGGTAATTTGATATCACAATTTGAAGTTGGTGATATGGCTAAGGATTTGGAGAAGAATCAATTGGAAGATCTCTTATAGGTTCTTATGTTGTATTAGGATACTTTATTATGTCATGCAAGGAGTCAATATTTTCTTATCTTGTACCCAAGAATTAGATAAATCAGAGGCCATGTAATAACTAATAAAAATGATCCTTTGGACTTATCTCCTATTATAGATGGATAAATATGATTTCATTGCACTCGTCTGTTATCAATTTTCTATATATTTTTATATTTTTTTTCTCTACCAATGAATTCTTGTAAATTAAATCTAATTAAATCTTAATGCTAAAAATATTTGGAAACAGTAATGTTGATCTCATCATTGAGAATTGTACTTTTCAATTATCGAAAAGGAATGAAGAATAATAAATCAAAACATAGAAAACACTGAAAAATAGATCATAGATAGAGCATGGATAGAAAAGCATAAAAACATATATTCATTCATTCATTCATGTATCAAAAACTGATAAAATACAACATTTATGGCTTTCACAGCCTTCTGGAAGCAACTAGAAAGAAATTGCAAAAGATAGAGTAAACTACAAGCAACTAATCCTCATGCGAAGCAATTTGGAGTCTTCTGGAGTAAATACATGTACCAACTTCACCTACCAAAACCAACTAAAAGAAGCAGTCTAACAAAATGTTGTGTACAATTGAAACATATAGTTGAATTATCCCTAAAACCCCCTTCTAATCTCAATTGTAACAATTCTCAACACTAACAATCCCTAAGTGTTTCTTTGAAATTCAAAAGTATTATTTCCCAATGGTTTTGTAAAGATGTCTACTAGCTAATCTCATGATGCATTGAAGTCAAGCGAAATTTCTCCATTTTGGATGAGATTTCGAATGAAGTTAAAGTGAGTGTCAATATGCCTGCTTTTCTTGTGGAAGACATGATTTTTGGATGAGGCAATTTCTGAGCTGTTATCACAAAAAATAGGAGTTGACTCCTTTTCAACATGTGCAAGATCATTTAGTATCCTTTTTAGCCATACTGCTTGACAAGCTGTTGTACTTCTAGCCACATACTCTCCCTCTACTAAAGATATTGAAACTATGGGTTGTTTCTTGAATGCCCATGAGATGAGATTTGTTCCCAAGTGAAACATATCTTGATGTGCTCTTCCTATCATCTACGCTGCTAGAATAATCACTATCTATGTATCCTGAGAGTGAAGCATCTTCAGATTAAGTGTACCATAATCCATAGTTGATTGTCCTTGCAACATATCTTAGAATTATTTTTTCTACCTTCCAATGTGAAGCTTTTGGAGATTCCATGAATCTGGATACAAAACTTTCAGCAAACATTATGTCAGGTCTAGTTGTTGTGAGGTACAAAAGATTTCCAACTAGACTCTTGTACAAGGTAGAATCAACTAGTGGTCCATCATCTTGTTTGCTCAACTTTGTTCCTTGAGCAATGGGTATGTTTGCTGGTTTGCAACTGTCCATTTTTAATTTTTTCAACATCTCTAAAGCATACTTTTGTTGACAAAAAAAAACCTTGAGAAGATTGATTGATTTCATTCCCCAAAAAGTATTTCGTGATTCCAAGATCAGTCATTTCAAACTCCTTTTTCATGGCAGCTTTGAACTCATCTAACATCAAATTTCCTATATACAGCAAGTCATCAACATAGAGACAAACAATGAGAATTTTACCTTCATGATCTATTTTTGTATAGAGAGTTGGCTCATGGCTGCTCCTAATGAATCCACTATTGATGAAGTAATAGTCAATCCGACTATACCAAGATCTTGGGGATTGCTTTAAGTCATACAATGCTTTCTTCAACTTATATACTTTATGCTCTTATCTTTTGATTTCAAACCCTAGTGGCTGATCTACATATATCTCTTCTTCTAATATGCCATTTAAAAATGTAGATTTGATGTCCATTTGGAAAAATTTCCAATTATTTTGAGTTGCAATAGCCAAAATAGTTCTAACTATGTCTAACCTTGCTACTAGAGCAAAGGTTTCTACATAGTCTATGCCAAGTTGTTGAAAGAAGCCATTGGCAACCAGCAGTGCTTTGTGTTTTTCTATCTTTCCTTTTTCAATCAACTTTGTCTTATATACCTACTTTACACCAATGCTAGTTTTGTCACTTGGTAGATCAACAATATCCCAAGTTTTGTTCTTTTCTATTGCTTCAATTTCCCAGTTCATTGCATCAACCCAATGTTCCTCTTCTATTGCTTCTTCAAAGTGGGTTGGCTGATAAGAAAGAAAGGAAAAAAGATCTTGTTCAATTGCATTTTCCTGCTCATATATTTCCCTTAAGCTTCTATTTCTTTAATTATCTATAGAGGAAGATGAATCACTGTTGGGAGAATTAGCATTTCCAAAGTGTTGTTGCTGACCTTGTACTTGTAATCTTGGTAGCCTTGGCAGATGAACTTGTTGATTTGAAGGTTCATCAAATAGTTGTAATGGATTTGGACCATTTCAAGTTTCATTTTCTTGATCACTCCATGATTTTTTATCAAATAGCTTGACATCTCTACTCACCATGAATTTCTTGGTGAAAGGATTGTAGAGTCTATAGGCTTTTGATTGTTCACTATAGCTAACAAAGATACATTTTTCACTCCTATTGTCAAGTTTTTGTCTCAGCTCCTTTGGAACGTGTGCAAATGCAATGCAACCAAAAATTATAAAATGAGCTACTTTCAAATTTGTACTAGACCAAGCCTCTTGTGGCACTTTTCCTTGAACAGTAGTTGTAGGAGATATATTTAAAATATAAAGTGCAATAGCAACTGCTTCAACGCAACAATCATTAGATAAATTCTTTTCTTTGAGCATGCATCTAGCCATATTCATGATGGTCTAATATTTCCTTTTAGCTACTCCATTTTTTTGTGGAGTATATCTTGTTGTGGTTTGCATAACAATGCCATGTTGTTTGCAAAAATCTATGAAAACTTTTGAGTTGTATTCTCCTCCTCTATCTAATCTAAGCACTTTTATATATTTACCACTTTGTTTTTATATTTCAGCTTTGAATTATTTAAACTTTGAAAAAGTATTAGAATTGTTCTTGAGGAAATAAATCCATATTTTCCTACTAAATTCATCGATAAAGGTCAAAAAATAAAAGCTACCACCAATGGATTGAGTTTGCATTGGTCCAAAAAGATCTGTGTGGACTAGATCTAAGTGTTCTTTTGCTCTATTTGAGGATGATGGGAAGCTATCTCTCTTATGCTTTCCAAGAATACAACTTTCACATTGACTATGAAGATCTTTTAAAATAGGGAGACCTTTGACCATAGATTGCTTTTGAAGAAGACTAAGACTCTTGAAGGGAAGATGACCAAAACTAGAATGCCATGATTATGAATCATCCATGCTTGAGACATTATGGGAAAATGATTGTGACATAATGGCACTCCTAAGATTTAGGGGAAACATTCTATTCTTGGTTCTTTCAATCTTTGCTATAAGTCTTGTATTGGGAGGTTTGTCAAAAATACAAGTTGTACCTTTAAATATTATATCATAGCCATGTTCCATCAATTGACCTACACTTATGAGATTGTGTTTCAAGTTTGGAACATAATAGACATCATGTATCTCTTTTTCGTTGATTTTGTTTAGAAAGAATAGGCACAATTCCTTTCCCTTAGGATTTTACTCGAGAATCATCACCAAGAGTAATTTCAAAGTTTATAGAAGTATCCAAGCATGAAATTAAATCCTTTTTTCCTATCATATGATTGTTGCAGCCACTTTCCAGCAACCAAAGGTCTTTGGTCTGATTGTCTTTAGAAATATGGCAAGAAAGAAACATTTCTTTGGAAGCTTCTCCTTCATTGTTGGATACATGTGCTCTACTAGTGTTTTGTTCTAACTGTTTCTTTCTCCATTCAGATTCATAGTGTCCAAATTTCTTGTAGTAGAAGCACTAGACTCTAGATTTATCAGTACATTTTCTACCTCTTTGTGCCTAATTTTGAGAGTTTCTAGACTACCCTGATTATTCTTGTGTTATCCTTTCTTTCCCATGTTGATTTGATTTGCCTCTATTACTTCTCCCTCTATTACCTCTACCTCTATTTCCTTTGCCTCTAACTCTACCAAAAGTGGCTTGAGTCTTGAAAGCTTGTTCCAAAGACTCTTCCTCCAGATTTAGCTTGGTCTTATGTGACAAAAGTGATCCAATTAGCTCTACTACTGAAAAAGTAGTGAGATCTTTGGACTCCAAAATGGTTGTTACAACCATTTCAAATTTCTTTGGTAATCTTCTGCGGAATTTTTCAACAATTTTCTAATCTTCAATGGTTTCACCATTAATATTGATTTGGCTTACAATTCCCATGATTCTCATCATAAACTGATAAATATTCTCTAATTTAGACATCCCCAATGTTTCAAACTAAGTTCACAAGGTTTGTAGTTTAACTGTCTTGACTTTGTCAGTACCCTCATATGTAGATTTGAGGATATCCCAATCCTCTTTTGATGTTGTTGTACCTATGATTTTTGAGAAAATAGAATCATCAACAGAGTTCTAGATCCAACATTTTGCAATATTTTCTTTCTTTCTTTAATTTGTAGCTACACATCTTTGAGCATTATTCATAGTAGCTAAGTCTACTAGAGTGGGCTCTATGTATCCATTCTCAATTGGTTCCCAAAATTCCTAGGCTTGCAAAAAATACTTCATTTTCAAGGACCAAAAATCATATTTTTTTCTAATAAGAATAGGAGTCAATGGCATATTGCTAGAGGTAGCCATGATTTTTTTTTAAAAACTTCCAATATTGAATGTTCTCCCTTTTGAATACTCTGTAGTTTCTTAAGACTCTATAGCCTTCAAATATTTCAAATTTTCAAGTGATATTTCAAATCAAACAATAATTTTACCAGGGAGTTTGACTTCAATTTCTCTCCATTACAATATGAAGAGTCTTACACAACCTGGGATATTTGGCTTTAGCTCTGGGTGTTTGGATTAGGGATTTTATTCCAAGAATACTCTAGTCATTAGAATGGATTTTTCTTTAAGTGCAGGCTCTGTACACACAACATTTCTTCAAAAACCTTCCAATGGCTTTCTTCTCTCTTGTAGCTTCCAAACCTGGGACCTGTGGAGGTTCAACTTCCTTAAATTGATCTAGTTTCTCTCCATTTACATATGAAGATTCTTATGCAACCTATCTTGTAACATGCTTTGATACCATGTCAATTATGGCAGAGGAATGAAGAATAATTAAGTAGAACACAAAAAACACTGAAAAATAGAGCATGGACATAAAAGCATAAAAACATATATTTAGTCATTCATTCATCTAATAGAAACTAAGAAAATACAACATTTAGGGCTTTCACAATCTTCTAGAAGCAACTAGAAACAACTTGCAAAAGATAGAGTAAGCTACAAGCAACTAATCCTCATATAGAGCAATCTGGAGTCTTTTAAAGTAAATACATTTACCAACTTCACCTATCAAAACCAACTAAATGAAGCAGTCTAACAAAATTTTGTGTACAGTTGAAATGTATAGTTGAATTATCTCTAATAGTACTTGCATGTTATCAAATTTTGTACATTTTTTCTTTCACAATTGAGTTCTTAAAAAAAATCTATATATTGAATCTCATTGAATCTGAATACTAAAATATTGGAAAACAATAGTATTGATGTCATTTTTGAAAATTGTGACATCTTAAGACAAAATTATTATTAAGGTATAATCAAACCCATCAATGCAACTACCTTTAGAATGCCACGGTCAATGTTTTTTACAAAATAGCTAACATATTAGACCTTAATTATGATTTTTATTATGTGAAGGCTTGAGATTCAATAGACAAATTGTTAAGAATGAAAAAATAAGTACAAATTCTTTTTATTTAATATATTTAGGTGGCAATGTCTTATTAAGGAAAATATATTCAATCAAAGCATTAGTTATGTCAATTATTTATTTTTAATCACTAACTTTTTGTTGCTACTATTTTTTAATACAACCAATGATAATGAATAAGAATCCATTTAACTAGAACCATATGAGCATTGAGTCATTATCCAAATCATACATACAATGAGTAAGAAGAGATCAAATACAATGCTCATAAATTAATATCACCTAAACTAGTGTAAGATTTAAAATCAATTCATCCTTCCTACCATTAAATGCCTTTGAAAAAAAGACATAATTAATAAATTGAGGAGTTAAAAACTACTAAATTTGTTGAAAACCATAGAGATATTGATTTGTTTTGTTGGTTAAATGTGGCAGGAGATAATCAAGATCGAGTTATAGTTGTTCAAGCATGTGGAGAATAATGAAGTTGATTACTAGATTTGTTTGAAGTATCTAAAAATACAAAAAAAATTATGGCTAGTGGCCTATGTTTTGTAGTTATCAAACTTTGATTTTTGGTTTGTTGTGCATAGGCCAAAAAAATTATCCTTATATTAGTTCTTTTAGATTAGTTATCAGACCTAAGATATATATGTGTATGTTTTGCAAACAAGAATAATAGATAATATATGAAATCCATTTTTCTTTGAAACTATTCAAGTGTATTACATGTTTTGCATGAGTAGCATGGTGTAAGAAGGAAGTATTTATTTCATCCCTGTGGATGATTAGGGAGGTAGGGCCCACTTCTTGAATTTCCAAGTGATATGTTTAGTTGTTTTATGTTGGAAATGTGTGGTTTTTTTTCTACATTGTGATTTAATATTGTGTGAGCTAACTATTGTTACATTGTGATTGAATTGGATTAAGTGCTACTAGTTTTTAGACAAACTGTTTATTGGTATTTTACCATACTAATCTATTTATTTGTGAATTGAATCATGAATTATATTTTGAACTTTTTTCACTATCATTTTGTCACACTTCTATTAATAGTTTATGTCACAGCTTTTGCTACAGTTCTTGTCACACTTCCTATCACTTCTTGTCATAGAGCAATAGTATGAGAATTAAGATAATTTTCATTCTAGATAACTCTTCTATAATTTTGTAGATGCATATCATTTTCACTTAGGTTCTTGCTTTTAGCCCTTAGGTATATAGCTCCAATGTCTTTCATAAGTTCTACATTCTCAAATTGACACAAGGAACACACTAAGATATCCTACCAAGAATGCAGTTGTAACCTTAAAGTTTCCAATCACATTTTTGTCTAAACATAATCCAATTGCTTCAATTCATGTTTTGGAACATAAGAGTGCAACACACCCAACCATGTGGACAACTACCCCATCCACCCCAACCAAGTGGACTTTGCAATTTATCCCAAAGTAATAGTGTCAGGGACTGAGGCATTAGTGAGGGATTAGAATTGAGATTTGCAAGGATGTGACTAGAAGGAATTTAGTGCACTATACTATCAATTAAATAGACTAAATTAATAGTTAACCCAAAAAAATCTAGCTCACATATGACACACAATTCTCCTAATACACAAATTCCAATATTGAACTCCTAAGATAAGTACATCTTAGCATCCATATATTGCATGCTACAAGCTCTATGGTTTGCATGGCATTGAGAGTAAACATCCATTCTTCTAGTGTAGCACAAACACCCATTACCTACATGCCATTCTCCAATGTTGATTCTGAATTTTAAATCTATATTTAGGAAATGTTAAGGCTGAATTTTAAATCTATATTTAGGCAAACATTGAGTCAAAATTTTAAATCTATATTTAAGCAAACCTTAAGTGTGAATTTTTACAATTTTTGTAATTCATATTGTAAATCAAATAATATTTGTGGATTGAATTGTGTGTAAATTTTTGGATCAATATTTTGGATTAGACTTTGGGAGTGGTGATCCATCATTAGATAAAGAGATAAAAGAATCAATTCAATAATTTAATGTTTGTAGTTTATTCAATCATAACTTGTTTCTAGAATCAACTTAATAGTAATTTTTCTTAGAGTCTCTGTTGGAATCAAGGAACACTAAGAGGGGGGCTGAATCGATGTTCTGCAAGTTTTAACTTTATTAATATAATCTTCAAAGCACTTATAACATTCAACCAAGAGAAATATGCATGAACATAAAACAAACAACCATAACACCATAACATAAGGATTTTTACGTGGAAACCCTGTTAGGGGAAAAACCACGATGGAGGTCAATCCATAATATTATCTGAGTATACTCAAAATGAAAGTTTACAAAATGGGAATGCACTTGCATTTAGGCACACTTCCTAGAGCTCACTACTCAAAAATAGGAAGACTCACTACCTTCAAAAGATTTGGATTACATCGAAAGATTTGAACTGATAAAGTAGCATCTACAAATGCCTGATTACAGTTCCAATTAGGCTCATCAATTAATTTCTTGACCTTTAGTCTGATTCCGCTCTTTTGCTCTATTCTGCTCTAACTCGCATCACAAAATCCTTATTGCACAAGTGAAATGGTGCATAATCACTCTATAATCCTTTTGAAATTCACAACACACATCAACATACATCGAACATACCTCAAAATGATATAATAGATTGCTTATATATATTCACTGCTAAGGATTTAGTTGGCTCCAACAAAATAGAGAAATACTTTCAAACTATCAGCTCAAATCATAATTAATTTTCAATGCACATCCACCAAATTCAGCCAAAACATAGTGAGGATCCAAAACAAAATGATTGAATACAAAAACATTTAAACAATTACTCCTCGAATATCCACAATGACTATATTCACTTAGTCGACCTTTTTGCACTAATGAACAGGAAATTAAACAATCAGATCTTCTAACTTGCACACGAATTTATACGATGCACTAATATTCATAGATAATGTAGATCATATACCAAACAACCTTTCCTGAGATCCAAAACTCAAAAAGATAATATAAAATTTGTGTATGAATCAATGAACATAAATTTTCCAGATGCTCTATTCTAGCTTGACTGTCTTCAAACTATCTGTCAATATGATCAAATGATGATGTGCAGATCGAATCAGAGACTAGGGTTTCCATCAATGACAATATCAGAAAAAATTTGCAGTGTCTCTTGCCAAAAATCTCCCCCTTTGGCATTGATGGCAACACTTAGTGAAAAATGACTAAATGTCGGATCAGTACCAACATGAATTACACTGCCAACTTCAAAATTCAAAAACACACTTAAAAACTACAACTCCCCCTGAGATGAATATGAATTTTTCACTATTCTAATCTCCCCCTTTGACATCAATGGAAAGGATGGGAAATTTTCATACCAAACAGAAACTTCAAATTGCATATGTATAAACATGCCTCTACAACTTACACAAACATGAAAATATCTACAAAATTGGCCTTCAACAGGTTCAAACTTGTGTCCCAACCTTTCTTGAGATTCTACAATATAGTCATGTGACCACATAATAGATAATATTGCATCTCTACATACTCAAGGTTCACTGGATCACTGACTGCCAAAGCTTCTTGTGCTTCCTTCAATGCACTCAACATTGTTTCCATATTCAGACCAATTAGACCTCTAAGCTCACATGCTCTTCCCACAATTCTATCACTAGCATGCTTAAAACTCTTTATCTTGTCAAGTTTGGATATAACCTGACCTTCTTCCTTTCCAACAAAAATAGTTAAAGGATCAAAGGCATCATAAATAGTAGCTAACTGTTTCTCACGATCCTTAATCTTTTTCTCATTGTCCTTAGTAAATTTAGACAAAGAGAAACATGAATTATAGATCTTTCCTCCTTTAGATAGTGCACTTTTAAAATTATTCACATAGGTGGCTAATAATGATTAGTCATTAGTAATAATGAACTTTAGCCTATTGAGCCTTTTATCATCAAATTCCTTCTATACCTTGACCATAGCTGACTTCTCAAGGGACTCAAAATGAGTACTTACAAAATTAATAAGCTTCTTCAATTCACTAGAGGGAGAACTGTATGCATCCTTAACATGAGTAGGAATGATTCTCTCCAGAATACTAGATGCAAGACTCAATAGCTCACTATCCTCAATATGCGATTTCAACAATTCTTCCCTAGCTTTCGACTATGCAAATGATGCAACTTTCCATTTCTAAATCAGAGACAAAGTAGATAAATTAATAGGACCTTCACCCAATTCAAGGTCAAACTCTTCCTGTTGCACTTCTAGAAACTTCTTCACTACCTCTATAGTTTCTCTTGCTTCCATAGGCACTTCCTTTGTTCCAACCTTCTTTTCTTCAATCATTGTTTCCTCAGTTATAGATTCTTGATTATCTTTTGGAATCTCAACTTCTTCAGCTGACATAACTTCAGGAGCTTCAGTCTCCATTGGTACTTTTGTATCATGCACACCAAGAGGAATTTGAGTGTCCTCAACTGTGTCTTCCTTTTCCTCTTCATCTATCATACTAGATGCAATATCTTCAACATGCACTTCTTTAGAGACAACATTGATTTTGTTCTTTAGCAATACTTCCTTTTGAATTCTTTCAATTTCTTTTGCTACCTCTTTAGTCTAACCAATCATAAGCTTTTTTACTCTTGTTTTTCTCTTGAAATCCCTCTTAGCTTCATTTAGGATTATCTTCTTTTCCTCAATAGACATCACCGGACATACATCTACAAGAATCCATTCTCTCATTTGCTCTTCTTTAGTTCTTGCACTTACTCTCCTCATTTCCAAAATTTCATATATTTCCTTAGGAAACTGAGATATGATCTCAATGAGAGCCATATTGAAATTGTTCAAATACTTTATTGTAGCCTCCTCAAGAACTCTTTGACTAGCACTAGTTTGTTAGTTTTCACCTTCTTCTTTGCTTTCTCTTCTTCACCAGAAGGGTTTTCCTTAGTGACTTTTGTTTCCTGGGTGCCCATATGCTTTATTTCCCTCACTTCTTCATCAAATTTAGTCTCTTCATCTTCTGAGACAACAACATAGACTCTTGTACTCTTATCCTTCTTCCACTTACCAAATGCCTTGGCTTGAGCTTTCATAGGGGTTTCCATCTTTGCAGGACCAGATAGGGGTGTAGAGCTCCTTGTGGATCTAGTTTGGGAAAAGGATGTTGCCAAACTAGCAGATTTATTTTTAGCAGGCTCTTTTTTAGCTACTTCTCTCTTCCTTTTGGCTTCTCTCTTAGCTTCTGCATATATACCCATGCTCTTTGCAAAGGATTCCACTTCCTTCCTTACTCTCCAAACTATCATAGGTTTCTTCAACTTCTCATGGACTTGCATATCCTTTTCTGTATTGGTTCCAAACCTCTCTTTAGTCAGATCCAGAGGCTTACTCAACAAATGTGCATATAGCTCCAATATGTTCTCCTCAACTTCATAACTGATTGGCATAATCCAAACCATTCTAGGATCTGCAACTTCCATCAAGCATTGATCAATGTCAACCATAAAATAGATAGTCTCCTTGTACTTTTCCACAATAGAAGTAGGAATTATTTCTTTTTCTTACATTTCATTCTAAAAACTCTTAAAATATCCCTTGATTGGAGTTTTCCTTGCCTTACTATCACCAATGTTGTACAAGATATCTCTAATCTGAATAGCTATAGGTTTACCATCTTGCCAATGCACTTTCCTGACTCCCAAAAATTCATTCATGAAATAAAAGAAAAAACACAACAATAGATTACCATACTTAAAGGTATTATTCTTATCTTTCTTGATCTTATCAAGATTCTCCATAAGTTGACTTCAAAGTAACTCACACAAGTCATAATCTGCATTCTCCTTCACCATCTGATATGTTGCATAAATAGCTGTACTGGATACAAGATTATCTTGGTTGGAATGATATATCTTGTAACCAATGACCATAGATGCAAATCTTACATCCACATCAATAATATTATCAATTGTCATAGCTCTTTAATTAAACACCAAACTGGTTGCATCAGTAACTGTTTGATTCTTCACAAACTTCAAGATCGGCAACCCATTAGAGGAATTTAAACTAGTCACAACACTTATAGCTTCTTTTGTGATCTTAAAGGGTTGAATCAACCATATAAATTCAACATGCACTTGGCTCAAAATATACCATATCCACTCTCTTTCATCAAACACGAGAAATTTTACAATCTACATGAATTTATTCTCTTCTAGGGTTTTGAATTTAGGTTTAACACAAAAATAAACTCCAACTTATATGATTAGAATTCAAATTCAATAGCTATGATCTCCCCAACTCCTCAATATTTGCATGAATGTATGCCCTAATGTCTTCAATATTCAAGATTTCATATGGAAGAAACGAAAATATACCTAAGGGCTTGGTATCAATAGACTTGAAAGGATGCCACTTGAATTTTGGATGAGGTCTATCCTTGAAATCAACTACCAATGGAGTAGCCATTTTCACAAATTCACAAGTTCACAAGTTTTCCCAATAAATACCTTTTCGTCGGAATAGGGTTTGATCGCTGAACCGCCTTCACACTTGAATCTTTGCTAAAATTTTCCAAATTTCACTTTAGATCTCTCCAAACTTCTTCTTCTTAAAGTACAAAGTGACAAATGAAGAATAAAAATGACCTTTCATCATTTTCACACCTAACCATTTTCATAGCAATAATTTTTTTTTCCCTAACTCATTTGAATACCTTGTTTCCATACACTATGCAAGATAAATCTTTTGTAGACCTTCAACTCTACATAAACACTCTCTCCAATTGTTACGACAACATCTGTAGAACATTAATGCAATAACTTCACTCATCCACATCCCAATAACAACTATGAACAGGGGGTTTAAAGGATTTCCTTGACAACTCCCCCTAGGCCAGAGGCCTTAATCTAATTCCTGAAGGAATTACCAAAAGCATTTACAAACCTTGATTCTAGTGTTGAATAATTTCCTGCGACAAAGGGAATCTTTTTCACCCATGTTTTCTTCATTTACTTCCTGATCTCATCTATAGTGACTTTTCCATTTCCATCCTTATGCATGTTTCTCCTTTGATTTACCAGACCTCTTCTACAATGTCTAACAATGTGACCAGATTTGTTGCAATTGTAGCACACCACATTTCTTTGTCTAGACTAGTTTTTCCATTGATTTTCTCTTGATCTACATTGGTTAGCAATATGGCCAAATCTATTGTATGTATAACATCTGACATCTATATAAAATTTGTTCATCATATTTCTGCATTCATTTTCCTTATGACCATACTTGTTGCAATTAAAGCATTGTCCTGAGAATGATGGACCACTTGGATTCATTCTGCTCCTACATTGTGAAGCCATATGACTGAATTTATTGCAATCAAAACAGTGACCATTGAACCTTTGAGCATTAGGTTGTGTCACCAAATACCTTTCAACTTTGTTCATCTAATTTCCCTGTCTCAATCTTCTTTGTCCAAATCTGGAACTTTCTCCTTTCTCATATCCAATACCTCATTTGTCACCTTCAATCCTCTAACTTTTAATTAGTTCATCAAGCTTGGTTGAGCTAATCTTGAACTTCTGCTTGAATTCATTTGCAGTAGAAATTTCATCTCTAAGATCATCAATCTGCTTTTCAAGCTCTTCTTCATTATTTCTAGATTGTTCCAATTCAAGCTCCAATTGATTGAATCTATCAGTAATTCGGTTGCATTCTTCAGATTTCTCTTTCAAGGACTATGCAAGCTTCTCTTTATTCTTCTTTCTATCTTCAATATCCTTGGTCATCCTCATCATAATAGATTCCATCTCATGCTTTAGGACTACATTGTCTCTAGCAAAATTTTCACATTCTTCAGTCTTCTCCTTCAAGACTTGCCTCAGTTGTTCATCTTTAATGTGTTTACTATCTTCCTGCATGATTTGATCAGAGAGTTCCCTTCTCTTCTCTCTGTACTTATTGATTTTATCTTCCAATGATTCAATGAATTTCTCAACATTCATGATATTTTATTGTAATTCCTAGACTTCAGATTTTGATTGATCAAGATCATCTAGGGCCACCAAAAGTTTTTGTTGAAGACTGCTTGAATTCATTGAATTTATTTCCAAGATCTTCCCTAAGCTATTAAACTTCTTCCAAGGAACTAGGCTCTAATACCAATTGTTGGAATCAAGGAACACTGAAAGGGAGGGTGAATCAGTGTTCTACAATTTTTAACTTTATTAATTTGATCTTCAAATCACTTATAACATTCAACCAAGAGAAAGATGCATGGACATAAAAAAAACAACCACAACACCATAACACAAAGATATTTATGTGGAAACCCTATTAGGGGAAAACCATGGTGGAGGTCAATCCACAATATCACCTTAGTATACTCAAAATGAAAGTTTACAAAATGGGAATGCACTTGCATTCAAGCACACTTCCTAGAGCTCATTGCTCAAAAATAGAAAGGCTCACTGTAACGCCCCGTCGTGCGAACCCCAAAGGACAATTAAACAATAATTACTGCACAATTTTTTTTTTTTAAAAGTAAACATAACATACATGTAATACACATTAAGTCATAACATGAATTTCATTTAAGTAAATTCACTAACACATACATCCCTTGGGGTACACGAAGAGTAATTACGCGACTTAGATCCACACAACAACAATAAAGAATAAAATCCAAAGATATAAAGTAAACATTATCAAATGTAACACATACATGATAAATCATTGATAAGAAACCATCTGTGTACATAAATACAACATATGCATGATTAACTTAACACCTTGGATAACAACTGTCATGGCCAATATTACATTACAGTACAATTTTTAAGAAGTACAATGATACAAAAGTGTTCCAAGTATGAATGGAACCCATACAACAAGATAACATGATACAAGTAAATAGAGAAATACAAAGTATCATAGCTAGCTCCAAGATAAATACAACACTGGAGTCAATGTAATAGCACCAATCCGCACCTCTCGATCCTTGACTGGGGACCCAATGGGGTGCTTAGCATGTTCCACCCAACCACGTGTGTCCGAAGACCCACCCCTCGTGCTAGGAGCTAACAAGAAAGAGACCTCAACCAAGAACATCCAAACATGGAACCACAAGACACAACATACAAAGGTATCATAAAAATAAAGGATTAATATGACATAATCAACCACATCCAAAAGTCAACATAATAACTTAAAGTCATAAATCTCGTCACATAAATCAAAGCAATGACCAGTAAACAAGTAACCAAAGGATGATCATGAAACATTTCCAAATCAACTGAATTAATAAACATAATACAGCTCCAAATTGCAATTAAACAATACAATAACATCATATCTCAGTACCATAAGAGTACAAGGTCATAACCCAAACATCAACAAGATTTATACAAGACCGAAGAATACACCATAGATAAAATAGGGTAAAACCATAAATCAATTCAAACAACTATGTTTCATCAATTCAAGACAAAGAACCACTTCCAGAGGATTTCCAAAGAAGCAACATAAGAAGAAGTGTTAGAGGAGAGTGTCATCACATGGCTTAACATGGATTCTCCAGGCTACCTATTGCAAGGTACCGCCTCCATCTACTGACAGATTATCCAGGTAACCAAGCACTAGGAACCGCCTCCATCTATGGTTATCCAGGCTACCTATCTCAAGGAACCGCCCCATAGGGTTGCTCATGCGGAACTCTTACCTTTCGCGAAGACAAGGCAACGATCATGCCAACCATGGCCTTCTCAATCCCCTTTAGTCTGTGGTAGCACTAAAAGGCGGATGAGGCATCAATTATCTTTTTAATGTGATTCTACCCATCCCCTAGTTAATTATTTAAATCATCACTTATTAAATTCACTCTAACGAGGGCTATCCTGGCGCCCCTTTGTGCACCGACCACCCACTTAGAGCCACTCTCACTCTAGACACTCAAAAACATAAAAAAACCAAAATCCAAGGGTTGTACAACTTAACAACAACATTATATCACAACAGAGAAGCATGTGAGGCATTACCCATCTCGCTATAAATACATAAACAAAATCTCAATGATTTATGTACAACCCTTTCAAAATCCAAATACCAAGGCACTTGCCACATCAAGGGCACATAGAGAGAGAACATTGACCACCCATAAAAACAAGCCTCTGGAAGACTCTCAAAAATTTTACACTAGGGTTTCCCCATGAAAATCTGACAACAATAAATGCAAGACCTTGAAGAACTAAATGCGATTCAAAAATAATGAGAGAATACATCAAAATAGGATCAACAACTCCATTAAACAACATCAACAACTTCGATACGAACTAAATCAGAAATCCAAGGGAAACCTCCATTTTCTCCTCTCGGAATACCCATAACTTCAAAGAACTTTTCAATTTGACTCATTAACAACTCAAGTAGAACCGTCAATCATGACAAAGATAACATTAACCAATTGTGAACTCAATGAATAAAATCAACTATGAAAACCAAACAACTCAAAAGATACATCGAAATAAATTCATCATAACAATCATCAAACATGGGGATACACTTAAGGAACAACAATAATCAAACAAACACTTTCTATCCATCTGCAAGGACCAAAATCTAATCACAACCTTATGACACCAATGAGCTCCCTCCATAAACAAAACTCAAATAAACTAAAATAAAATACATAATCAACTTGATACAAATCAATCGGCTCAAACAATCAAATCAATCGTGAAAACAAGTAAGCATCCTTATAGAAAATTTACGAAGAAGGGAATATGGAGATAGTCATCATTTAGAAAATCATCTATTTTACATAAACCCTACATTTATCCAAATATAAACAATCAACTCTTACAACTATCAATTCTCCTCATTACCAAAATAAAACTATGCTAACCAAGAAATTTTCATATCTTCAACATATCCCTATCTACTTCATAAACTTATAAATATAAAGCAATCACACTAATATTCACGTCACACAATTACATGAATGAATGTTTATACAAAAATGTTCATTTCACATAACAATTCCTAGGTCTCAAAAATAAATATGTAAGATTTCATTACCTATTTGCCAAGAGTATCCATTAGCCAATCATAATCAACCTATGAGGGGGTAAGAATATGTTTATTAAGAAAAAGACCTTCCTTCAAAATGACATTATACTTTCTTCCTATGTCAAATTAATTCTTCTAATTGACGTAATATTACTAAGTTCATCATTTGCTATAAACCATCATCCACAACATTAATCTTGATGTCATTTTTAATATAATTGAATTCTCTAATAGCTACCTCGATGTCAAATTATCATTTTACTATAAGTGCTATACCCTAAATTTTATACTCTTTTAAATAATATTTTCTAATCCATTTCACCCTAATAATATAAACCATTTTTTATCTAAACACTAACTACAAAAAGACCAAATTTTACCATCATAGAAAGAAGAACACGTCTGATTTGAAAACTTTTATCTTCAACTTCTTCTAGTGCTTACTTAACACAACTATTAAATTTATTCATTACATATATATATATATATATATATATATATATATATTCCTCTAGTCCAAAATACTTAAGTATTATTATTATTATTATATAAATTACAAATTATCTAAATTACAAAACATTCCAAAGACCTTATTTGCATTTCAACTGAGTGTATTAACCTATAAATAAGACCTATAGTTTATCATACAAAGATGGTAATAAAGCAATATATTTATAGTTTACAATTATTTGAATAGACCAGATTTTAATCTCCTCACAATATACAATACAAAAGGCAAAAATGAGGGACTGAAAGTTACATTCTTGTCTGACCATAAGATTCGTATGGTTAGAGTTTCAATTGAATGATACGTGACCATCATTATATACAATTACTAACCTAAAAGGAAGGCTTTTCTATCTACAAAACCATGCCTCAGAACATATCAAGTCATATCATCATGCAAAGCAGAAAGAAAAGATTAAAGCAAATAATTATCGACTGCCCAGTATAACAACGCCTACCAAAGGTGCCCAAAGGGTGAGTGTCATGAGCCATTCCAAAACCTCCTCCATTCTAATTTAAGCATCCTCCAGAGAGGAAACTACAAGAGCAGTGACAGGAGAAGACATGAGGGTGCGCGACTGAGACATGTTGACAATGGAATTAGAGAGACTATTTAATTTACTGCAACTTGTAAGTCTAAAATCTGCAGCTGTGAAAGGTGGTCGATGGTTTCAGGGAAGCTATTTAATTCTGTACAATGCCTCAACTCTAAATGCAGAAACTGTGACAGGTTGTCAGGTATATAAGAAAGTGAATATTGGAATTTGGAAATATCGCCATCTACTTGCATTATTATCTAATCTCACGTGTTATTCACAAGACAGAAGGTAAAGAGATAGGCAAGATGCAAATACATAACTTAAGAGATGGGGAATTAATGTACAACATTTCTATTTGCTGGTGAGTTTCCAGAGACGCACTCAAGTTTAAGGTTTGGAAAATAAACTTCACCACGACCAAAGGAGAGCTCTTTATTTTAATAGAAATTGATTATATCTTATTCTCAATGCTGCGACTGTGATGGATTTCCAGAGGAAACTTAAGAGAATTAAATATAGAATAAGGGCATGAATAGGAATAATGAAGTCGGGTCCTCTCAGGGTGTCGAAAGATAGTTTGAAAGAAGAGGGCAAAAGTTCATAGACTTGGTAGAGATCAGGATACAGAGTTGAGCAACAAAAGAAACAAGACTGATAAGACTCTCAACTAAGGAATGCTGAAGGCTTAGGCTTTACATAGTATCCAATAAAATTAAATCTCACCAGAAATTGAAACTTTCTCCATATCTACAGGTTCAGATTTTCATTATATCAAATCATATGCATATAAATTTCATTTGTTTTTAAAATAAAAAGCTATGCAACAGGATAATTCTTGGGACTCATACGTGCCTGAGTTAGTTATTCAACTTGAAGACTTCAAAACTGTTTCCTTTGGAAAATCCATTTGCAAGCTGCCACCCAAAGAGATGTAGATCCTAGAACTTGATTCCACCATCTCCCAAAAGATTGAGATGCATATTATTTTCTACCCTCCAACGCGTACAATATCCACAAAGATTCTTCAAGAATGAAATCTAAAGCAGACGCTAGCAATAAATTAAATGAGGCAGAAGAATGGAGCAAGCCCGAATTGAGAAGAAATAAATGATTACGGAGAGGCCTTTCCAATTATGGAAAACTTGAAATCATGAGCAAGATGGATGGAAATTCAAAGAACATAGCTAAACTATAATAAGATTTGTGAAACTCCTTGATGTCGATGCAGAGAATTCCTCAAACGAGTAACTCAGGAAAACGTGAGAATCCCTAGAATAGCGGAAGAATAGAGGAACGAATTAGGAGGTTGAGACTCAATGATAATTTCCTGGAAATAATTGTCTATGAACCACCCTGGATGCCGATGGTGTTTGCAGATATTATCCCCCCAAATCCCCTCCCAAATTTTCTTGATCAGGGTAGTTGGTTTTCCTTTTCCCCAACGCTCAAACCAAAGGTTCAAATATATTACTGAAGGCGCCCCTTCAAATCCTAACTCAAAGTCTTTGCACCTTCCCCATAACTGAGTCTTGAAATAGAAATAGTATTTCTTTTCATGTTTATTATTTATTTTACAGAGGAATAAAAGAAAATCTTATATGAAATATTTTATCCTCCGAAAATAATAATAAGGAAGTCATTTTAATTTTGTTTATTATACTATTATTCATTATTTCCATAATCATCTATTTATTTATTTATTTATTTACTTATAATATTCAAGTTTAATTTATTTAATTCATTTTAAACATTAATAATATTTTATTAGAATTTATTTAGTCACATTTTTACCATATTAACATTATTATCTTCACAAGATAATTAGGTACCAAACTTTTAATGGCTTTTCTCGTTTTTACCTTCATTCAAACTTAAGTACAATTTTAATATTTAATTCTTTCTAATATTTTCTCACTTTTAAATTTATTAATCGAATTTAATCATTAAATGATAATTACCTTTCCTCATCAAATCCGATTACTTTAAATAACTAACTCCCAAAGATAATTAAATTAATGTTTATTATTGAATCTAATTCTTTATTTAATTCCAGATAAGGCAAGTAATCCTATAATTAAATTGACTTTATTAATCAAATCCAAGCATAATATTAGTGTTATCTCATAACCTTAAAATTAAATTAAATAATAAAATCACCACATCATCATGACATTACCAACAACAACTTACTTAACATCAACGACGACCGAAACGGAGGGCACTACACTCACTGCTGTACAAAATATTTGGATTACATCCAAAGATTTGAACTGATAAAGTAGCACCTATAAATGCCTGATTATAGTTCCGGTTAGGCTCATCAATCAATTTCTTGACCTTTTATCTGATTCTACTCTTCTGCTTTGTTTTTCTCTAACTCACATCAAAAAATCCTTATTACACAAGTGAAACTATGCATAATCACTCTACAACCCTCTGAAATTTGCAACAAACATCAACATACATCGAAGATACCTCAAAATAATATAATAGATTGCTTATATATATCCGCTACTAAGGATTTAATCACTACAATTCGGCTTCAACAAAATATAGAAATATTTTCAAACAGTCAGCTCAAATCATAATTAATTTTCAATGCAAATCCAACAAAGTTGGCCAAAACATAGTGAGGACCCAAAAAAAAATGTGTGAACACAAAAAATATTAAACAATTACTCCTTGAATATCCACAATGGCTATATTCACTTTGTCAACCTTCTTGCACTGATGAACAAGAAATTGAACAACTAGATCTTCTAACTTGCACATGGATCAATATGAGGCACTGAGATTCATAGATAACATAGAGAATATACCAAAAAACCTTCCCTAAGATCCACAACTCAAAAATAGAACATAAAATTTGTGTATGAATCTATGAACATAAATTTGCTAGATGCTCTGTTCTAGCTTGACTGTCTTCAAACTGTCCGCCGATATGATCAAATAATGACGTGTGGATTGAATTACAGACAAGGGCTTCCATCAATGTCAACACCAGAAAAAAAATTTAGTGTCTCTTGCCAACAATCTCCATACTCGAGAGAAAGAATAGAGCCAAAAATAGGGGCACCTAGAGTCTCTAAACTGAACCTAGAAAGTAATGGAACTCCTATAGTGAAAATAAATTAAAGCTTACTCTAGAACCTTAATCTCTCTAGGCAGTTGGTCGTAGAAGAGCATATAAGTGTGGATTTTAACACATTTGATTAGATAATAATAACACAACATTGAATGTTATATGCAGGTGTTCTCTCTAAATTGATAATGAAATAAAGAACTATTGGAACACACATGTGAGGAAGAAGGATCCTCAACACAACCAACCTCTTCAAATTCCCAAAAGAAAATAAAATCATACTCCTCACAAATATTGCAACAGTGGAATTTCAAATCATTAAGATTTCAATCCAATTGAGGCTGCCAAAAATATGACAACTTTTGAATCATTGTCAGAGTTGTTGATAGAGAATGAGTCTAGTTTTATCGACCCCACACTTGAGAATAATTCTTCTCCATCCATGAAAATTATTGATCAAATTTCTCCACCTTGCATGGCCAATTTAGTGGACTCGCCCTTGCTATCTTCTAAGCATTTTACATAAGATAAATTTGATTTATCAGAGAGTTCATTCAAATCTAATTGTGTGTGTGTATGGGAGAGATATATGGACATAACTCGATAGAGAGGGAGAGGGAAAGGGAGAGGGAGAGAAAAGGAGATGGGGAGAGAGGGAGAGATAGCTAAATAGATATATTTAAAGTAGAGAGAGACATGTTCTTTTAGTTCAAAGGTGTGCATAGGATTAAAGACAATGAGGATTCCTTTTAAATTTTTACTCTTCTTATTAAAAAATCCTAAATGTTTAATTAATTATTACTTCTTTAATGTTTCAAGTCCTTGGGATGATTATTGAAAAAAATGTGTTGGTGTTTTCCATTACACCTAAGGAATCTCTAAAGAGTAGCCAAGTCCTATACTAAAGACCCTTAAAATGAATGGAAAACTGGCAAGATTCAGTCGAAGACCAAAATCTTCTACACTTTAGGCTATGTGGGACCTAGGAGGGTGTTCCTTTTAACATTAATTAACTATCTCAATGAATAACATAGAAAATCACAAATCAGTTCCTATCAAGGGTAAATAACGTGATTCACTCAAAGGTTGGCTAATATTTAAGAAAATAACTATCAATTCATAAGGAACAAGGAAAATATCTCACATACATACCTCATAGTAAATGAATTTTAATAAATTTGTATTCTAACCCTAAATCCATGCCCTGATATACTCTCATTTTCATTCAAATGATAAATACCATAACAAATAGACTAGTGTCTTCATCTATTGGGTGATGGATTCATGCATCTTACAATCAGTCATGTAGAAATTCTTTAAATCTGATAATTTTGGACTATTTTCATAAGGCCTTGCATTATGAAAACTCACTGTGCATAATACATCACTTCTTATAAAATTCTCTATTAATTCTCACAAATTAATGACCTCATTTAAGCATTTAATCGATTCTTTGAACCAAAGCACAAATAAAGGAATGCATTCAAACAAAGCATTTGAAGATGAACAAAATATACTTGATATTGTATTCAAAATTTGCAAGATGAAGTAAAGATAACAGTATATTAATTATGCATGAAATTTGTTTCAATATCACTAATTTCTACAAAACTATTTAAGATTTTCATATGCACAATTCAAAGACCAAGATGATTCGACCAATCTATCTTTTGGTATTCTTCTAATTTCTACCCCTTTTGTATATTAGACCTAAAGAATCAAAAGAATAGAACCCCTACAAACAAGACATGAATTCCCTTTTATACTATAAGGGAGCAGACAAGCTTCTGGCTCAAAATACATATCACATTACAAAATTTCATTTCACATCAAATTTTAATTGCATTTCAAAATTCCCCACATCTTGTTTTTGCAATAGCACATTGAAATAGGGAAACCACAATTGCAACAACCACCAAAGAGGGAAAAGTAAAGAGCCACCAAAAATTCCCTCAGCAGCCAGGTAAGCGACAAATCCTGCATTCATATTTCTGTGAGAGCATACAGTCAACATCCAACACCTCAAAAATTAGCGGCCACACACTCAAAGAAAGCAACCACCACAAGAATTATCAAATAGCAAAAAATTTCATTCCACATGCCACCTTTTCAAAAACTAGAAGACTTATCACCACCAACACACAATCCATGATACACTCTCCCACTTCATGTCATTTCAAGAGGAGGGGATGATACTTCAACCCCCTCTCTGTTCTTGTCCTATTTCAGCACAACACCATCTCATCCACTAGGTTTCTTGATAGCTAAAGGCAGGATGGAAAATACCTCCACTCCATGGGATGGAAATATATTGGTATATGGCTTCTATTGTTGTCATTGATGGCAACCTAAGTCATTATTCCAGTTCACAGATCAAAATTTGTTCCTACCAATAGACAGAGTGAAGAACAAAGTTTTACCGCAAGTGAGAATGAAGAACAGGGTATCTGGTTAGTATGCCAATCTGTATGCTTCATTAGATTATCATTTTAGTTTGTGGATTTTGGGGAAGGTTGCTAAGCATCTATTTTATCTTATTTTTAAGTTTTGTGTTGTCGCATTAATTGGTGTATGAGTTAGGAGATTTGGTAGGATGATTTTTCTATTTTATTTGCTCATGGTGGATGACTTGGTGAATGTAGCATGTCATGATGCATAAGGAGTATTTTTTTAATTGTTTCTTCTCTTGGAAATTTTTTTTTGGGTCCCAACATAACATTATCTAACTTTTATGGGTGTGCATTAAATATAATTTGTGACTTGATCCGACCATTGGAGATTTTTTCATATTTTGCTAAACCTGACTTGAAGCGATTGAAATACTTGATAGAATATATATATGTGAGTTCTGGTAATTCATTTTGGTGGGCGAATAGGTGTGAAGAGAAGAGCATATGTGTGTGCGAATATCAGAAAACTAGTTGAGCAAATTTTGCTTGTGCAGAAGAGGATTTTTGTGAAGCGAATTAAGGTAGAGTAGAGCAAAGTGTAGAATCAGATAGAAGGTCCAAAATCTTATCTATGAGCTTCACCGAAACTGATACCAGACATTTGTAGATGATAATTTCTCAATTCAACCTTTTTTTGTAATCCAAATATTTGTAAGGCAGCGAGCCTTCCTTATTTTGAGCAGTGAGCTTTAGGCAGTGTGCCTAAATGCATGTGCATTCCCTTTTTCTTCATACTTTTAATAGAGTATAAATTGTGGATTAATCTCCATCGTGGTTTTTCTCCTAATAGGGTTTCTAAATAAAAATATTGGTGTTATGGTGTTTTCATTGTTTCCTTCATGTGCTTGCATCTTTACTTCTTTTGAAATGTTGTAAATGGGTTAAGATCTGAAATGAAATTTAAATATTGTTGAACACTGATTCACCCCCCTCTCAATGTTCCTTGAGTCCAAGAATTGGTATCAGAGCAGGTTCCTCTGAAGAAGTTTTAAAGCTTGAGGTGGATCTTGGAATGTAATGGACCTTGGTAGTCTTCAACAACAACTTTTGGTGGCACTTGATGATCTTGATAAATCTAAAGCAGAAGTCATGGAATTAAAAGAAAATATTGAGGATGCTAAAAAATTCATTCAATCATTGAAGGATAAAATCAATGAGTCAAGAGAAAAGAGGAAGGAGCTATGTGATTAGATGAAGCAGAAAGAAAGTAAAATCCTAGAAGATGTTCACTTGAATTAGACCCTAAAAGAAATAACTGAAGAATGTGAAAAGTTTTCTAGAGACAATGTTGCTCTAAAGCTTGATATGGAATCTATGGTAATGAGGAAAACTAAGGAGTTTGAAGAAAGAAAGAAGAATGAGGAGAATTTGGCCCGGTCCTTAAAAGAAAGATCTAAAGAATGTAGTAGAGTTAATAGTGGATTCATTCAGTTGGAGATTGAACTACTAAAATCCAAAAATAATGAACAAAAGCTTGAAAGATAGATAGTTATTCTCAGAGATGAACTCACTACTACAAATGAATATAGGGAGAATTTTAAGATTAGTTCTGCTAAGCTTGAAGAATTGAATATAGGATAGAAGGATGCAAATGACGAGCGAGGTCTTGGATATGAGAAGGGAGAAAGCTCCGGATCTGAACATGAGGATTCTAGACAAAGAAATCAAATGAACAAAGGAAGAAAGTATTTCGTAAGACAACCCAATGCTCAATATTTTAATGGTCACTACTTTGCTTGTAATAAATTCATTCATATGGCTTTTCATTGTAGAAGTAAAATAAATTCAATCAATTCATCATTTCTTGGTTAGTGTTTCAGTTGTAACAAGTTTGGTCATAAGTCAATTGAATGCAGAAGTATGTCTGTCAATGTAAGGAATGTTAAATGCTACACCTATGGAAGATTTTGGAATATTGCTAATAAATGCATATCAAGAGGAAATCAATGGAATGAGTGGTCTAGACAAAGAAATCCTATGTGTTACGATTGCAACAAACTTGGTCACATTGCAAGATTATGCAAGAACATAAACATGGATAGAAGAGGTCTGGTATAAAAAGGAAGAATTTCACAAACAAATGATGAAGGAAAAAGGAAAATGACAGTGAAAGAGATAAGAGATTAGATGAAGAAAACATTGGTAAGGAAGAGTGAATCTAATTAAGGAAATAAGCCCGCACTAGAAGTTTTGATAATTCCTCCAGAAATTGATCTCAGGCCATTGGCCTAGGGGTAGTTGTTCAAGAAAATCCTTTGTACCCTTGTCATTAGTTATGCTAGTGGTTTACAATTGTATCAGTGGTCATTTATGCAAAAATTTGAGAAGTAGAAGGTCTGTAGATGATTTTTTTTTCATTTTTGCTATCTGAGAAAGCAGAGTATATAGAACACCTAGGGAAAAAAATTAATGCAATAAAGAGGTGTTGGTGTGTGGCGACTGATCATGCTATACTGTATAGCCCATGGTATATTGTACACCCTGGCCCCCCGTCCTCACAGTCCGGGGCAGTCCGGGTGGGGGTTGGCACCGAAGCGGGGTTGGCAACCCCTAAATTATTTGCCATTTTTTTCGCATCGTCAGCGAAAAAAGAAAGAAAACCGACATTGTAAAACCCTAATTCTGGAAGCTTCTAAAAGCTTGTTAAAAGGGGTTGGGATGGGGGTTACAGTATGAGAAAAACGCGATTATTCGCGAGATTGTAATAGGTTTTGCACTGGATAATAAAAGTATTGGATGGCTGCGGTTTGGTGGATGTCGCCCAGATTGGGTGAACCACGTTAAATTCTCTGTGTTATGATTTATTCTGTTTATGTTTTAGTTTCTCTGTTTATTATTTAAATCTGCATTTAATTGTTAGATCTGCCATCTCTAACCCTAACAAGATGTTATTTGTGCAAGTTATAAAGGGGTATTTGGAACCCTCTTTGTCACTATGCATTGAAGAAGAATAGAAGGAGAGCCTCTACAATAGAACTTTGAAGGAGTAAAGACATTTTGACGACAAATTCATCAGGTGAATATAGCAGTGAAAGGATTAGGGATGTGAGAAATATGTTGTTGGTTGAGGAATTGAAATGACTTGAAGGTGTGAAACACAAAAGTTTGGACATTTGGAGTGAATTTCCATACCTTGATAACGTGGAAGTCATCAATTTTATCTTGAATAGATTGAATGATGATATTCTAACCATGGATAAACCCTATCACATTTCGAAAGAAGCGATCAATAATGACTTGTTTATGCAATGTTGGGGATATTCCAAAAAAGAAGTTGATTGAGAACAAGGAGGTTGAAACTCTAACTGGAGTAACAAGAGATCAAAGTACTTTGATAATTTTGATGATCAAAGATCTAATAACAAGGTACATTGCACATGGAACTTTATAAAAAATATTTTCCAGAAATAGGGAAGGCACAACTTTGGCAAGTGTAGTTTATATCTCTCATAAAATTATAATGTCCAGGATCATGATTTTGTTCTGTGTCGTTTGCTAAAAATCAATTGATGGAAAATGTGAAACTAACAAAGGAGGCATATTACCCCTTTAGGTTTGGTACCTTGGTCATATGTCTTGTGATGTATTTTCTAAGTTGCTTGTCATAGATCACTAATGTTGTATGGAAAGAAAATTAACCAATTTTTTAACACTCTAATACTTTGGAAAATTATGAGCAAGAGTATGAAAATTTTCTTTAAAGAATTGCTAGGGAAGTTTGAAGAAATTAGAATTTCTATTCTGAAAGAGTACTTGAAGTTGGATCTTCTTTTGGTGAGATGGAGAGGAAGAAAAAATTTCAAGAGATTGTTGATTACACTCCTCCGACACACAAGACTCCAAAAATTGAAGGAAAAGTTAAAGATCTAGTGATTGTGGGCATACCAGATGAAGAATATTATGAGTACAGTCCAAGAAAAGAACCTGAATTAGTTGAACCGGATGTAGTTATGGTAGAAGAAGTGAAGAAGAAGGTGTTTTATCAAAAACAAAGATACTATAGATTGTTCAGGAGAAAGATGGGATGCAAAAAATTGTAGACATATGGTCTAAGAGACCCTCTTATGAGCAGGACCTAATCGAGAGCACATTAAGTACTTATTTTGTGCATAATAATATTGGTTTGGAGAGTTTACAGAATGTGTTTCCTAAAGAGATGATTGAGTGCATTAAGGATGCCACAGTCTCTAAGTCTCAGGACAGGAAAGAGGGAGAAATAATTCTACATCTGAAGGAGCAGTTCAGGCTATCTCTCACCAAACTAAAAAGGAAAATGAATGTATTGAGGAAATGCATAAATATAGCCAATAGCATCTACAATTATTTGTTGATGATTTTTTCTGCACAACAACTCAGATAGAATATAATATCCTATCTCTCTTGAAAGTTAAATATCTATCAGCAAGCCTCAAGAGATAACCCCAAGGTCTCTAATGTCAAGTCTTGAAAATGCATAAACAACTTAGTGATAAATGTGAAAATGCTAGTAATCACAAAGGGACCTTACTACAAGCAAAGACTGAATCTTGAATCTATCAGATCTGGTAATATGATGATACTTCAATCCTAAATTCAACTTGAATGATAAAAGAAATGACAAAAGATAAGGGTTCCAGAGATATCACTAAGGTTAAATCTATTTCTAAGATTAACAATGCAATGATGAAATACTGGAAATGGACCAATCCCTCGTAAACTAATTCCTGATTAACCAAGATGAACATGCAATATTACAAGAATAGTGCAATATTCTAAGGTATTAAAGATTTTTAGATCATGAACATTCATCCAAAGCAACCCTATTGCAATTAAAATGAATAAACCTTCACAACTGAACTAAGCACAATAGATATATGGTTCAAGCTAACTTTGCAAAGCAACTAACAATCAACTAGCTACAAAAAGTATGGACCAAGGATTGATGTAAACACTTCAAGCATCAAATTATGAACACCATTGAATCATATCTAAATCTAAATCTAACATACATCAAATAACCTTGAGAAATCTTAAAGAATGGAACAACAAGAACCATGCAGAATAAATCAACACAAAGAGATCACCAGAAATCACAATGTCTTCAATTGTATTGAATCATCCAATGACAGGAACAATTTTGATGTTCTGTGTTACAACATTTTCTCAAAATGAACTAAACCCTAACTCTAACTCTTTGCTTTACTACCCTACTTGCTTCTAAATCTAATTCTCCTAGTCCTTTGACTTCTACTACTACCCTTATAAATGAGGCAAAATGCCATATTTATAGAAACCCTCCTAGACATGTCAGCCTAATTAGATTTTACAATAAGAAATGGCCATAAAATAGGTCAGCCCAAAGAGAATTCAAAATAAAATAGAATATGCATTAAATGCATGAACTCCATCTAGGTCAGCCTGGGATTTACAATGTAACATGATCCAATGCCTGTGGAGGATGAAAAAGCAAGGTAGAAAAGGCTCTAGATAAATAGGAAGCACAACTCCCAATGCAATCGATCATTAACTAGCCCCTTAATCGTTATCTCGATCCAATCTATCTGGAACCTTGAGAAAAATCCCCTCCAGGTCGGCATAGGTGAATTAATAAATGCTTTAAACCCTCCATCAATCAAATTAATCTCCTCCAGAGCTTCCTTGACGACCCTATTAAATTTGGTCTGCACTTAGCAAAAACTACCATCAATAATATCCATTATAACATGAGGATCAAAATTATCCCATCACTAATAATGTACTCATCATTCAAATAAATTCAAACTTAGATCAAAACCCCCTTGAAATATCGTTAATGCATAATTTCTTCGAAGTTCGGGGTTTCAAGCTAACCGAGAAAAACCAGTCTCGAAGGAACTTTAGAAAATTCCTAGCCAGGTGGATTCTGGCGAAATAAGTATAACAAGCACCCAATAATCATTCAATCAATCACAATCAGATAAGAAACAAAATGAAAAGATCTTAATATTACTCAAATTAATCACATGATGCAGAATCAATAGCCAATAATTCATGCTATCTCACAATTCTTCGTTTTCAACATAGTTTCAGAGAAATCCACCTAGGATGGATTTCCATGAAAATAATCAACAGTCTACAAATTCTGGAAAATGAAGAGACAACGAGAATTTCAGGAAAATTCGAAGGGAGAAAAAATCCATGAAGTAGGTAAAACTTTGGATTTCAAGAAAATGCAGAGGACAAGGAAAACTGGGGAAATTCGCCAGTGAAGGAAAATCCTGAAACTAAAGGAAAACCTAGAATTCGACGTTCTCACATGATTTCACTCAAATTGAACAAAAGCTCACAAATTTGAGGACTTGGGCTCAAATGCTACTTGTCTCAAATCATTCATTGATGGATCCAGACTCATAATTCACTCAAGGGAAACTCGATCGGTATTGGTAATGGATGTAAAGTTGAAACCCTAAAATTTCACCATGAACGTAGGGGAGTTAGCCTAGATTTTGATTGCCACCCCCATTAAGCTTGAGGATGGGTTATTCAAAGGAGACAGAAGTGAGTTTCACTTAAATGAAATTAGAAAAAAGTTCACAAACTCACCCAGGGTCGGCAATCACACAAGCTCAAAAAACCCAAAAATCATCCAAAATGAAAATAATCATACACATAGGGTTGCGCACAAAAATGCAATAATAAGAATGCCAGGCACCATTAGACTCATCAATCAACAGGAGAATATAGTGACTGGGCCATCAACATTCATAAAATGATAGACCAAACCCAAACCCAGAAATTCGACAAGGAGATGGAATTTTAGGAAAATCCAATCCATGTGGAATTTCGCGAAGGACTGAAATCTTTGAAAAATAGTGCAAAACATTAGCCGCTTGGATTTGAGTGAAATCTGGGAAAATCTGGATGTGGCGTAAAATCCTGAGAGCAGTGAAAAACCTGAAATGAGTTCAAAACATTAAATTTTCAAAGTGCTTACTAGAAAGGGGGAATAGGCATGAATAAGATAATCATTCAAGCATGCACTAAGGAAACAAAACCTCAAATTCCAAGGGCTAAAAGCATCAAAAATTAGAGCAAGAGAGGGTCCCTACTTTCAGTGAGGCGTCTGTGTGAAAACTACACAACACTATTGTCTTCATTGGCCTCATGCAGTTGGAAGATACAAAGATAACTTGGAGCAGATTGAATCTAAGCTTAACAAAATAGGTTAGGATTATAACATGTTTCAGGATAAGGATGGTGCAGTCAACAAAAGGATTCAAGTGTTGTAGTCTGAGCATACAAAAGTTATGTTCACCAAAAATGACCTTGTCGACACCTTTTGGAAGGTTAAGGATTTAACTGAATGTAGATTGGAGCAGTTGATTGAGGTTCTGAGGAAGGGAGAGAAACTAGAAGAGGCAATCACAATTCTGGAATCCCTTATATAGATTATCAACCAAACATCGGAGAACAACAACATGATCATAATCATTGGGATTGCAGTAGAAGCTTGGAGGATATTTCTTCCAGAAATGAAAGGTAAGTACAAGATAATTTTCTAACTCGAGTAGCAGTTGTACTTCTTCAAATTTTTGATAAAATTTTTGAAAGGGAGAGAGAGTGTAGTTAAAAATATGTTTTTCAGTGATGTGAAAGGGGGAGAGAGAGCATTGAAAATTTCTTTATCATTCAAAGCGGGAGCAACATAATCATATTGGTTCTAACACTTAGTCATTTTTCACTAAGTGTTGCCATCAATGCCAAAGGGGGAGATTGTTGGCATATGGCTTATAGTTTTGTCATTGATGGAAACCTAAGTCATTATTTTGGTCTGTAGATCAGAATTTGTTCCTATTGGCATGCAGAGTGAAGAATAGAATTTTACCGGAAGTGAGAATGAAGAACAAGGTATCTAGTTAGTATGTCTATTCGTATGCTTGAGTAGATTATCATTTTAGGTTGTGGATATTGGGGAAGGTTTCTGAGCATCTATTTTATCTTATTGTTAATTTTTATGCTGTCTCATTAATCAGTGTATGAGTTAGGAGATCCGACAGGATGATTTTTCTATTTTATTTGCTTATGGTGGCCGACTTGGTGAATGTAGTATGTCGCAGATGCATAAGGAGTAATTGTTTAATTGTTTCTTGTGTTGGAATTTTTTTTTTGGGTCCCAACATAACATTAGACGACTTTGATGGGTGTGCATTAAATATAATTTGTGATTTGAGCCTGCCATTAGAGAATTTTTCATATTTTGCTAAAGCTGACTTGAAGCGATTGAAATCCTTGATAGTGGATATACATGTGAGTTCGAGTAATTAATTTTGGTGTGTGAATAGGTGTACAGAGTAGAGAAGATGCATGTGAAAATATCAGAAAATCAGTTGAGAAAATTTTGCTTGTGCAGAAGAGGATTTTTATGAAGAAAATTAAGGCAGAGTAGAATGAAGTGCATAATTAGATAGAGGGTCCAAAATCTAATCTATGAGCTTCACCGGAACTGATACTAGGCATTTGTAGATGATACTTTCTCAGTTCAACTTTTTGTTGTAATCCAAAATTTGTAAGGTACTGAACCTTCCTTATTTTGAGCAGTGAGCTCTAGGTAGTGTGTCTGAATGCATGTGTATTCCCTGTTTCTTCATACTTTTAACAAATAATAAATTCTAGATTAATATCCACCATGGTTTTTCCCCTAACAAGGTTTCCACGTAAAAATCTTGGTGTTATGGTGTTTTGATTGTTTCCTTCATGTGCTTGAATCTTTACTTTTGTTGAAATGTTATAAATGGGTTAAGATTTAAATTGAAATTTAAATATTGTTGAACATTGATTCACTCCCCCCACTCAGTGTTCCTTGAGTCCAACAAACTCATCTCAAAGTCACGAGATACTAGTGGTAGCTAGAGTTTTTCTTCATTTCAATTTTAGATGAACTATCCTTGATGTCAATGGGTGAGTTTTGTCATCTAAAAGAACCATGACCATATAAAAAAATTTGTTGACTTCTATTGGACAAACCAATAGATTCTTCTCCTTTTGCTTCCATTACCTCTGAGCTCACAACTTGACCCATCAGTCAGTGGCTACATTTGGTAACGGTAGGTGCAGATCCCTTGCCACAAATATCCTTATGAGTGCTTTGTCCTTGCTTCGGCTCTTCATCATGGGAGCTCTATAAATTGAGTTGAGAAGACCTTTGCACTTGAACAAATGAAGCACTATACATGTTCATCCTACCACTAGAAAAATGCACACTTGTAGCCTTGAATCTCTGCACGAACTCAAAAGACTTGACAACTAATTGTGTTGGAAAAAATAACAACTCTCAACTTCTATTTATTGAACAATGTGATGATAGAAATCATCAATGCTCAATGAAAACACACACACAAACTGGGCAATTCATTGGCATGTGTAATGCCTTCGTTTATTTCCCAAGTACATGGAAATCTACATATCATACTTCATGATTATCGATAATTAAGTCTCCACACACATGGAGATCAACTTGATCACACCTACAGAGAGTAGATCATTAATTCCCACTGGTTGTAGAATGAAACAAGTATCATGTTCTTGTTTATCAATTTTGAATGTCATCCATTGATCTCTTGATGAGATGGTAAATCAAATGGCTCACATTGGGCTAACTAGGCTTGAATTCCAATAGTGATTCATTCATTTGTCTTCGACCAATAGAAGTGATCCAAATTAGATGGAAACTCCTCTATTGGCAGGTTTTACCCATCTCATGACTTGGTGGATTAATCTGCATGTTGGGATCTCACTGATCATGCAGCCTTTAATGAGCATTTACTTTTTCACTATGAGCTAGTGGGGAGCAATAGAGATTGTTCTTGATGTTTAATCTTTTCCATCGGTTTAGAACCATGGGTGGTAAGCCAGACAATGGAGGATGGGCCCAATGTTTGTATAAGGAAACACATCTTCATCTCGTTGTCCTCGCACTGCATAATTGGCTGGCACTTTACATCTGTGAACTAGTGGGGTATGACCAAGATCATTTCCTATAGTCTCGAATCTCAAAACCTGCACACACGACAAGGTTAGCATTAAACAAGGGGCCATTGTTATTCCAATGGTGATTTGACCCTTGCAGATGAATGACTTAAGTGATTTGACCCTTGTTGGTGGAAAACGCATACAATGGCTCAAGTGATGACTTAAAGTATGGGAGACCGATAGGGAAAGTCAACGTGAAATGAGAATGGCTAAGGGTTTCTCAAAGGAAAGACCCTATCCAAGCATGGGGTTGAGGGTTTAAAGTGTTGACTAAATCCATGGGATCCTTAGGAATTACAAGAATATTGGAGGCTTCATTAGTGGCTCATGCTCAGGGATGTATACCCCCAGTGGGTATAGTGAGAATCTAGCTCTTAGGTTGAAGAAAATCAGTGTAGAAGACAAAAACCTAGGAGCCTACCTGGACAAGGAAAGCAGACACAACATAAGCCAAACACACTAGGCCAACCTATGTACACTATTCGTAGAATATACATTACAATTTATTTCCATGAGAAGCCACTTTTAAATGCTTGTCTTCAATCTATAACTTGGAGGCCCCTAGCCCCCAAAATTCAGGGACAATTCTTTCCTCTATCAGATAATTTGTCCTATTTTGTTGGCAGTGAGTCTACACAGACATTATGCAATTCCTTACAGTTAACATGATCATGATTGGGGCCATTTATTAATGCAATGATGCCCCATTAATCAACCTTCTCCACCATAGGCTCATCAAATTGAAATGAGAAAGAAAAACCCTCATATTCCATGCAGTCATGAAGTGTGGGATTATATTTCATTTTTTCATCAAATTTGAAAACTCCATAGACACTTGGGCTCATACTTGGCCAATCTTTTACCAGATCGGGGAAAAGAAACATAGAATTAGTTATACCTTTCATCTGCTTATCACAAGTGTTGTCTTCATAGGATGAAAGAAGTTCCATAATAAGATCCATAAGGTAGGGAGCATCTACAAAAAAATACAATGTAGCTTCAACTGACCAACATCATTCCTCTTGTTTTCCATACCTTTGAACAATCCTTCACATGGATCAAATAATCTTGCAATATTAACATATCCTACAGAATCAACAAATAATTCCTTTTGCTCAGCATAAAATGATGTTTCCTGAGTATTAATGCATTGATTTTGATTTTCCTTTTGGTCACCAAGTGAACTTCCTTTAATATCAAGGAAAATACCATCACGTGGAGCATGAGTAATTGGCACTTCAATCATCTTTTCAAGCACATGGCCAGTTACCATAGGGAAATCACCATAATCATTTATATCCCCTTTGATATTAATACTACATTCAAAAGTGCCATCACCATCCTAAACTTTTTTATCATGTGAGCCATTGTCACATTTAGATGTCAGCGAGCCTGACTCATTCTCTTTATGCTTGTCATGTACAATTTGTTCAATCACTTGTTGGTAAACCGATTTATCATTACTTGTGTTGTCACATCTACCATTTAGTTGGGAAACTGTTAGGCCAAGGTTGACATCTTCAAAAGCAAAGTCACCTACCTCAGCATTAGCTTGATTCTTATTTGTATCATTCACAACACATTCACTAGTAGTACTTGCTAGGTACTCATCTGGATTTTCTTCAAAAAGAGGATTTCTTCTACACCAATAGGAATCATCCTTTATGACCTCACTCTCCAATGCAGGTTCATCAAATAAAGGATTTTTCCATACCTTCATGATAGTCACATGTACCTCATCTTCCTTAGTGCCAAGATCCCAATCATTTTGATCATTAGTGCATTCAAAATCAATGTAATCACTTGAAGAACAAAGAGAAACAATTTCAATATCCTCTTCATCATTTTCACTCATAACAATTGATCCACATTTAGAAAATTCTTCACATGAAGAGAATTGCTCACTGCCTAGGAAACACACCCCCTCAAGGCTATTAACATATCCCCTACTAGAGGCAAGGGACTCCATCTCCATTTCATAAGAAGAATCATATTCAGTAGAAGATTGACCAAGTTCAATCTCATCCCTTTGATTCCTCATTTGTGCCATATAATTGAGACCAAGTGCATTCCCATCACTGATTGGTGCATCATTATTCCTATCTAAATGAATTTATGAGGTTTCACCATGTACCTCTTGTGTTTTCTCATGGCCTATGACATCCCAAGGAAGATAATTAGGCATTATTTCCTTGTCTTCACACCCTGTATCTTCATTCTCATCACTATTACATGAATCTGCTTCTATGTTGCTTGTAAAATGACAACATTCAACTATTAGTTGTTCAGAATCTGGTACTTCTCCTTGATCTATCAATCTTAGCCTTTGAATCTCCTCACTATGATAATTGTTACCCCCATTCTGTGAATTTATCCAATCCACTACTTGATCAAGGCTATGAGGCTTTAGATTCTCAGGCCATTGGCTTGCTCCTGATTTGTAGGGTTCACAAAAAAAATTAATGCACATTAAATCATTAGGCATAAAAAACTTGGGTATCTCCATCAGAACATCCAAGAATCTTGAAAACAAGTCATATGGCGACTCGTTTGCATGTCTCTTCATCTCATACAAGTTTTTAATAGAGAAAATTAAGTCAGCCTTTCTTGACACTGGTTGATATGAGGTTGATGCTTGCTCATGTTCTGCATCTCATGGGAGTAGTGCAAATGTAACATCTATGGGATCCTTTTCTTGAAAAACACCTTTACTTCTTGATTGAATTGGCTCAATAGACTGAATTCTATTAGAGCTACCCATGCTAGCAATCATAGGTCCCTTCATGATTGATTACTTAAAATTGTTCTCAATATTCACAACCTCTTGGTATGCTTGTTGTAAGGTAGTAGGCTCTTTATCCCTTAGTAAGAAGCTCATCTTACTATCAAATGCTCCAAAATATACAATGAAAAATTCAACATCATTTGGTTTCATATGTTCAGGGATTTCCCTTATGACCTTTACAAATATAAGATTGAAGGCAGGGATCAATTATTCCTTATCCCTAGAAATCTCCATGAAGTTCTTCCTTGCAACACTTGGATTTATCCTTTCACTAAACTATTGTATGAAAACTACCTTAATTTCATTCCAACTATGTACCAAAGACACTAGCAAGAAATAGAACCATTCTCTTAAATCTGCTTTCAGGGATTGAACAAATAGATTCATAACCACATCTTCATGATCTATTTCATAATCACCCATCACATCAACAAATTCTTGCATGTGCTTTCTTGCTAATTATGACTTCTCACCACTGAAATTTGGTATGTTTTCCCTAATCTTGTGTGGTACAATATTTGGATATCCACAAATATTGTCAAAGTTGAGGGCCATGTACTTGTCAATACTAAAACTGCCTTGGTAGGAGAATGAATGTTCACCTTGTATGCTTTTGTCCATATTTGCACCAAATGGTATAAATTGGCATCTCACCTTTATTCTTTAAAAGGAATCTAGAATATACTATGAAATTATACAATATTACATCAATTTGTTTTACAAATATTATTCTATGGCTCTTAGCATGCATATTCCTTACAAATGTTACCTAAGATCTAACAATTTAACATGCTTCTTTTATCATAATGCATAGATTTCAACTTATACACAAAGGCATGCTAAATTATTATGCATATTCCCTCATCTAGTGCTAATTCACTTATTAGGGAATCATTTATATCTCGAACATGGGAAATTTATCCTAATTTACCCATACTATGCTCTAATTTCTTCAAATTCTATGAAAGTACCTAGTAATTTGTAGCAGCTAACTATCCTTTGTCTTTTAAACTATAGATCCAACCAATCAATGTATGCTTTGTTAGGTTATTTGAGTTAGAGTCGCCACCTCCTTTATAGAGGACTAAACTTCAAATGAGATGAAGTTTCTTTACAAATAGTGCATGTTCTAGGCTATCTTCCATAACAGAGTCACATTCAGATCCTTCAATCTTTGCTGCACTCCAAATTGTCTACCAGATTCAATAATTTGTAAACATCTGAACAAGACATTCCGATTCACTTGATCACTTAACTCTACATTTTATCTGTGCTTGGAGAATGATAATTTCCCCAGTAGAGTCACCATTATGTTGGTTTTTTTCATTACACCTAAGGAATCTCTAAATTGTAGCCAACTCCTATACTCAAGACCCTTAAAATGAATGGCCAATTGATAAGATTCAATCGAAGACTAAAATATTCTACACTTTAGGATTTGTGGGACCTAGGAGGGTGTTCCTTTTAACATTTCATTTAACTATCTCAATAAGTGACATAACAAATCACATATTAGTTCCTATCAAGGGTAAATAACATGATTCACTCAAAGGTTGGCTAATCTTTAAGAAAATAACTATCAATTCACCAGGAACAAGGAAAATATCTCACATACATGCCTCATAGTAAATGAATTTTAAGAAATTTTTATTCTAACCTTGAATCCATCGCTTGATATACTATCATTATCATTCAAATGACAAATACCATAATAAATAGACTAGTTTCTTCATCTATTGGGTGATGGATTCATGCATCTTACAATCAATCATGTAGAAATTCTTTAAATCTGATAATTCTGGACTATTTTCATAAGGCCTTGCATTATGAAAACTCACTGTGCATAGTACATCACTTCTTACCAAATTCTCTATTAATTCTCACAAATTCATGACCTCATTTAAGCATTTAATCGATTCTTTAAACCAAAGCACAAATAAAGGAATGCATTCAAACAAAGCATTTGAGGATGAATAGAATATACTTGATATTTTATTCTAAATTTTCAAGATGAAGTATAGAGAAGAGTATATGAATTATGCATGAAATCTATTTCAATATCAATAATTTCTACAATACTATTTAAGATTTTCATATGCATAATTCAAAGACCAAGACAATTTGACCAATCTATCTTCTGATATTCTTCTAATTTATACCCATTTTGTATATTACACCTAAAGAATCAAAAGACTATAACCCTTGCAAATGAGCCATGAATTCCCTTTTATAGTGTAAGGGAGCAAACAAGTTTCAAGGTTGAAATGCATATCACAATACAAAATTTCATTTTGCATAAAATTTCAACTGCATTTCAAAATTCCCCACATGTTGTTTCTACATTAGCACATTGAAATGGGGAAATCATAATTGTAACAACCACCAAAGAGGGAAAATTAAAGTGCCACCAAAAATTCCCTCAACTTCTAGGTAAGCAACAAATCTAACGTTCATATTGTCGTGAGAGCGTATAGTCAGCATCCATTAACTCAAAAATTACTAGCCACACATGCATAGAGAAAGCAACCATCACAAGAATTATCAAATAGCACAGAATTTTCATTCCACACACCACCTTTTCAACAAGCAAAAAACTTATTACCACTAGCACACAATCCACGATACACATGCCCACTTCGCGTCATTGCAAGAGGAGGAGATGATACTTCAACCCCCTCTTCATTCTTGTCCCATTTCAACACAACACTATCATGCCTGCTAGGAGTCTTGATAGCTAAAGGCGGGATGGACAATACCTCTGCTCAAGGGGATGGAACTCAACCTAGAGTCATGAGATACTGGTAGTAGCCAGAGTCTGTCTCCGTTTTAGTTTCAGACGAACTATCCCTGATGTCAATGGGTGAGTATTTTCGTCTAAAAGAACCATGAACATATCAAATTTGTTGCTGATTTATACTAGAGGACCCAACATATTCTTCTCCTTTTTCTCCCATTACCTCCGATCTCATAGCTTGACCCTTTAGTCGGTGGCCACGTCTGGTAATGATAAGTGCAGATCCCTTTCCATAGATATCCTTATGAGCACTTTTTCCTTGCTTCAAGTCTTCACCATGGGACCTTTGTAAATCGAGTCGAGAAGACCTCTACATTGGAACAAACAAAGCACCAGACTTGTTCATCCTACTACTAGAAAAATCCCCACTCGTAGCCTCGACTCTTTGCACGAACTCAACAGACTTGACAACTAATTGCATTGGTGAACATAACAACTCTCAACTTCTATTTATTGAACAATGTGATGATAACAATCATTAATGCTCAATGAAAACACATGTGCAAACTGGGAAGTTCATTGGCATGCATATTGTCACCATTTATTTCCCAAGTGCATGGAAATATGCATATCATACTTCATGATTACCAGAAATTAAGTCTCCACATACACAAAGATCAATTTGATCGCACCTGTAGAGAGTAGATCATTAATGCCCACTGGTTGTAGAATGAAATGACTATCACATGCTTGTTTAAAAATTTTGAATGTCAACCATTGATCTCTTGATTGGATGGTAAATCAAACAGCTCACATTGGGCTGACTAGGCTTGAATTCCAACAGTGATTCATTCATTTGTCTTCTAGCCAATAGCATCGATCCAAATTAGATGGAAACTCCTCTTTCGGAAGTTTTTACCCATCTCATGACTTGGTGGATTAATCTACGTGTCAGGATCTCGTTGATCTCACAACCTTTAATGAGCATTTACTTTTTCCCTATGAGCCAATAGGGAACGACAAAGATTGTTCTTGATGTTTAATCTTTTCTGTTGGTTTAGAACCATGGGCGATAAGCTAGATAATTGAGGATGGGCCCCATATCCATATAGGGACACGTGTATTCATCTCGTTGTCCTCGCATTGCATAATTAGTTGGCACTTTACATCTGTGAACTGGCGAGGTACAGCCAAGATCCTTTGCTATGGTCTCGAATCTCAAAACCTACACACATGGCAAGGTTAGCATTAAATAAGGGGCCATTGTTAGGTTGAAGGTGATTTGACCCTTGCAGATGAATGACTTAAGCTTAAGCCGCTTAGGAAATATTACAAACCAGCCTTAGGAAAACATTAACGTTGACATCCAACTGGGTGACCAACATTCTAAGCCAAAGGGGTTGGTGGATAGATGCATACGATGGATCAAATGATGACTTAATGTATGGGAGATGTCAATGGGCCTTGGTCTACTAGTGAAGTTGAAAGGTTCGAAATGAGCCCACCAAGGATCAAGTCTCATTGAGTGCAAAGGCTCTAACACCGAAAAATGGATGAGGCAAGGATCATACCCCAAGAAAATTTGGCAGAATGGATACCCCTCAGTACTTGGCTCTTAGCTGAAGAGGTTCAGCCCAAGAAGGCTCATGCTCCCGTATTGGGTAGCGAAAAAGAATTTGTGGATGACCTCCATGAAAAAAAAAAGTATGGGAGACTGGCAGGGAAAGTAAATGTGAAATTAGAATGGCTAAGGGTTTTTCAAAGGTGAAACCCTATCCAAGCATGGGGATGAGGGTTTAAAGTGCTGACCAGATCCATGGGATCCTCAGGAATTACAAAATTTTTGGAGGCTCCATCAAAATGCACGAAAAAAAACTTTGTATGCCAGAGTTATGAGCATTTAAAATTTTAAAAATTAAGGAGAAACTTCAAATGATTATAATTAATTTTTGGTACATAATCTATCATAATTATCCTATTCATTGTGTATATCTTTGAATCGCCTTTCCAATGCCTACAAAAAATCAAAATTTCAATGAGTAATGAAAAAGTTATGCCCATTTTATTGAAGTGTGTTTTTTGGGATTTTCAAAATAGATATCCATTTTTCTTTTCAAAATGGATGTGCATTTTGAAAACAAAAAATTGATGAAAATACTTGTCAAAAATGGATATCCGTTTTTCTTTCTAAAATAGATATTTGTTTTGCTTGCAAAATAGATATCCATTTTGAAAACATAAAATCCCTTGATAAATTGTTTGCAAGATTCCTATTTCTCACAAATTAGTTTTCCTTTAATATTATCGATACAAATCTTTTCCTCTTCTTCCATCTGATTTATAGTTGTGCTCTTATGAAACTTCAAAATATAGGCTCAGTCACAACCTTCAAATAATATTTCATCCATTGTATTGAAATTATATAGCATGCTTCATTTTCAACCTTTAGAAGGAAAAAATGATTAGTCTAACTTACAATATAATTTTGTTTTCTACAAACTTCATCGATAATCTACTCCCAAATTTTTTCAAAATTTATAGACTCAAGTTCAAAAGAATCTACCATATTTTCAAGTTGAAAGAAAGTCAAAAAGTTTTTTTTCTACTACAAGAGAAAGGGGACATACCTTTGCCTCTAACATAGTCTCTAGATCAAAGTGTCCATTTGGAAATCTTTGATTGTAATCTTGAATTTGGTAAAGTTCCTCCATTGATTATCAACTATCAGAAACATTAAATTCCTAAATTATGTTGTCATAAATGCTCATTCACCTACTAAATTTGTGATGTGTGGTACTAATTGATAAAATGACATTCAAATTTAGAAACACACAACCCAAATAGTATTTTTATTTTTTATAAAAATATCCATAACTCGAGATTCTTGAGACGGTTTAAATTACAATAATATAAAATACGTGATATAAATGTTAGTCATTGTTTCTTTTTTATGCCTTCAACACTAAATTTATAATCTTGAAAATTTCCTATTTGTATTAACAAGTTTAAACGGACAAAAGCATGAATCAATTAATTATAGTACATTGATTGAACACCATGGAAAATGTCATATGTAATACATGCAAAAGAAGGAAAAAGAATAAATAAGCAACCCAACTCAAAGAATGTAAGAGAAGATAAATAAAGTTTTTTTTTTTCATTTAATTATTATTTTTTTAATTGTTAAAGATTAGAAATTTTAGAAAGTTTATCAGGATTAAATTTTTTGATTATAAAAATAAGATGTATAAAAAACTAAAGTAAAATTATATTTTAATAAATTTACCAAGAATAGATTTATTTTCTATCTTTAAAATTGAAACATCAAAATAATTTAGAAATTTTGATTATTATAATGTCAAAAATTCATTTCTTTACTTATAATGTGTTATCTTAGAAATAGACAAAAATTTATCTCATATATATATATATATATATATAATGCATTATTGAGTAGTGGTATATTATACTTATATTTTTCTTTGTCCTTATATCTGCATAGGTCATGTGTTTGTTTAGTACTAGGTGTATAAGAATGCACTCTAAAATAACTCAAATGACTTAGACCCTCAGTTGGTTAAAGCTGATAATATGCATGGGAAAATGGTTTGGGTTAAAGAGAATCAGGAGGAGTTGTTAGATGCTTTGTTGGAGAGTTGGAACTTGATCAAATAGTTATTTCTAGCTCTTGGGTGTTGTTTCCTTATCATTATCGGTGGTGTTGCTTCCTATTTTGCTGGTTTTTTTTCTTGTTGTGTTGTTTTGGAAGGTCTGCATGCCTTGTTGTTTCCTTGGTTGCTTGCATGCCTATTTTTAGTTTTTTCTTATTTAAATTGTTGGTGTTTTAAACTTTGGGATCAAGTCCCTTTCACTACTAATTTAATAAAAAATAATAGTTTCATTATGAATATGAGAAAAGTCTCATCTAATATTAGAATTAATGAGATCATATGCCTCATCCTCTATTCTAGTGCCTTTCATGCCAATATTAATTATTTTCTTCAAAACAAGAATTCACAAACTTTGAGGAATTTTCATGCCACAACCATAAATATTAAAAGTGATAGGAGGGCATATGATAAGAATATCAAGAGTGTGGGTGTCAAGATCTCACAAAATTATACATAGAAGAGTTTCAAGAAAGCATCTTACTATTGAATTTTTTTTGATAGGTTAATGGGTAGAGTGAATGATGTTTCCTAAAAGCCATCGAGAAATGAAAAAGGGCTACCACCCCGTAATGTTGCAACACTTTTCAATGAAGTTAAAATATTGCAAAAAGACCATATAATATTAACTAATCTAAAATATTATAGCAACATGAAAGATACATGGTTTCAAAGCAAGGGAATGTCAAGAAACAAAGCAATGAAACCTCAAACCCTTTACAAAGGGATAATGTGATTTTCAATAAATATCGTTATGGTGTGAAAGTTTTTATCTTCCACATAACCCAATGGATCATGTTGTTTCCTTATCAACTAGCAAGGAACAAGAATCTCCTAATGAGAAAATTACTTTTAAATATTATGAAGATGATGTTTATCAACTTGATGCACTTGGATATGAATCCATGGAGGAAGAATTTGAATATTTTGAATATGGTATAACTGATCAAGTCCTCCAATATGATCATAATGTAGGTTCAAATGAATATCAATTAAATAGTCATGATTTTGAATATTTAAGGGACCTCATTGATCAAAAATATAAAATATTTAGATTATTGGATGAGATCATAAAATCCTTTAAAGAAGAACCAATTATGCTTGTCTTGAATGGATAATAGTTGATAATAATTCAATGAGCTATGCGATGGTGAAATGGGATCTAAGGCTAATGGTTAACTTAAATCACCCACTCCACCATAAAGCAATTGGGGGACACAAAAGAAATGATAAGAGACTATAGGTAATGTGTTTGTTTATTACTAAGTGTATAAGAATGTACTCTAAAATAACTCAAAGATATATTGAATTAAAAGATGTGAGGATCCACATGTGGGTCTCTATTTTATATATATATATATATATATCATCATCATCATCATCATGTGGCACACTATGAAAAGGCCAACATAATAATAATAAGGTAACTAATCATCATGAGATTCATTCATTATTTTTATCATGTTCACATAAAAAATTATCATTATGCTCATCATTAAATATATAATTAGAACAATGACACACAAGATATGAGGGAAGGACTAGCAGCCTCATGTAAATTTGAAAAATATTTATCATGTACAAAGGAAAATATGATAGGAGTAAGGTAATAAATCGTCATGAGGTAGTGATTTATCATATTTATCATGGTAATATAAAGAACAATCATTGTGCTCATCAACAAATGTATAATTAACAATATGAAACATAGGATACGATGAAAAAAATAACAACCTCATGTGAATTTGAAAATTATGTATCATGTACAAGAATATCATCAATGATAAATGATGGATCATCATCATAAATCTCATTGCTAGGGTAGTCATCAAAGGTAGACAATCCAAATCAATGAGTGTATCACTAGGCATTGGAGAAGATGCATATTCATCATACATATGTGAAGGTGAAACTTGTATTTGCATGACTAGATTTATTAAGGAAATATGAATCATTGAAGAAACATAGAGGTAGATATAATATAATATATATCATGCTCACTAGGTGTGATATTATGTGAGGCAAGATTCATTGTTATATCAAGTGCATATATTGATGAAGTAATAGTTGTGCCACTATCATAGGCCACAAAATTTATGATGAGTCTTGTTAGAACTGTAAAATTTTGAAAAATTTATAGTTTTTTATATTCATGAGTTTCCAAAGAAGTCCTTACCATAAGCACAAGAATCCTCTCTTCATAACATTTTTCTCATATTTTGTCATGTGGTCCCATAGAATTCATCTAACCCTGAATATTTCAATGTATAATTCATATCGACAAGAGATGGTGATGGTCTCCCCGATCCATAAAGCATTTTATACTAATGTATATATTTTGTAGTCTATCAACAAGAGTTTGGGAATGTCACACCGATATGATTTTATCTGAAGACACATATCGACAGGATGCAGTTCATTGTCTTAGCGACAGAAGGATCCTATCAACAAAAAACAATCATTGGAATGATTCATATCGAACTTATATATGTCTCACCGACTGGTGCACAAGGAGAAATATCAGCTAGACTAGAGCCATCAGAATGAGGTTCTATAGCATTTATCTGGTCTTGCTGACAAAGAAAAAGGGGATTCTATCGATGATTATTGGGATGAAGTCAGGGAGTCCTGCCGACCCAAATGTCACACTGACAGGATTATGTTAGTAAAGGACTCAATGGTATGTATTGATTATTGGTGAGACTAGTTTCATCAGAGAAAGATATGAGAGTCACATCAAGTTTTGTTCCATCAACAGGAGAATTGTTATGTATTGGCGATCAGAAAACAAACCTAAGGAAATTTCTCAACAAGACACAAAGTAATCTATGGAGCATCTACCTAACTCACAATGTTACATTGATGTACATAAGACCGAAAGGATACCTGTCGGTGAGACTTAGACTATCGATGAGACTGCGAGACACGAAAGCGATATATAGTTTTTGGTATTCTGAGAGACTTGAAGTGTCAGGGAAACTATAGGATGTTTTGGTAGATGTTTTAATGAACATTGGTAAAATACATAGTAGAGAGGTCGCCCAAGATTTGAAAATGTCTCACCAAAAATATTACATGATGTGATAGTGAGAGTTTCGAAAAAAGACCTGCTACACTTGTGTTTCAGCTAAAACATTAATGGTGCAATGAAGCACAAATAACTACATGAATTAAGACAAATTCAATTGGAAATATAAGTGTGGAATTGATAGCGGAGGAAGCAAAAGGGCGAATGGATAAACAAGGCATTCTTTTAGTTCAAAGGTTCCGAGCGAAATATAGTAAGTTCTCTGCACTTTAGTTCCTGTAATTTTGACTTCTGTAACTTTTGAGGAATGGAATTCTCCAACTCAGGAAAATCAAAAAGTAGAAAATATGGTGAAAGCAGTCAGCCTAAAGGGAAGAAACATAAAACTAAAATAGAGCATGAGGGCACTGAACGAAGACTAAATCAAGATCTCATTGACCAATTACTTGGCTTTGGACTTAAAGCCAGATAAATAAATAAATAAATTGGATGACAAATGTAAACTCATAGGAGATGATTGGACTTCAATAAGAGGTTATGATTTTTTTAGCTTTCATTACTATCGGAGATATCGTTTTGAACCAGTATGCAACCGATGGAAGCTTAATTTGGGAAAGCTAGTGTACCCTAATGTATTTGTTAATTCAGAATTGGTAAAATTGTTGGTTGTCCATTATAATTTGAAACTCAAAGCTATATGTGACCCATCCAGGAAACCACTAATACACATATCAGAAGATGCAATAGGTGAGGTTTTCAATTTGGAAGGGTTTTGCAATGAGAAAATCATATGTGAAGAATTAGAAAGGGAGTTCGGGAGAATGGGCACAATTTATAAGGGTTGGATGTTCCCAATTCATAGAATTAGACAAGGTGGAAAACTAGTTCCTCTACAAGATGGCGATGGACCCCCTTTCCATGTTGATCTTTTTGAACCCTACATGAAGTATACTTATTTGTTGGTAGGCCGAGTATTGGGAATGGAAGTCCCTAAATATATGTCAATCGTGCCTATGATAATTTTAGCAGATATTTTGTATCACAATGCTAGACCATTTGATTATGCCTCATACATTTTTAAGGGGCTTGATTCTAGGTTGATGGAAATAAAGGGCAGAGCCTCTATCTTACACCTTAGGCATTACTCATTGTTGATGCACATAGTGTTGTATTTTGGACAAGAGTTAGGGCTATGGCCTTAGGATATGAGAATTTCCCAATTAGACAAGGAAGGCACAAAATTACCTATTCAATTATGGATGGTTGTCTGGGACAGTAGGTTTCCTAACTCAAGTTTTGTACACTTTGAGGAGTTTTTTGTGAAGACACTGTACAAATTGAATAATCATCCATGTGACTATTCTTTATTTGAGGAGATAAAGAGGTTTCTCAGGCCTAAGGACTTCAGTGGTCCAATTAATCACAACTGGGGGGATTTGTATTGCTTGGAGGATGCTACCTTGATTAGGGTTTATGTATTTGAAGATGCCCCATTCATTTTTCCTAAAACAGTCCCAGACAGAATTACATACTTGGAAATTGTCAGATAGATGGACTTTTCTAGTGTTATGAATTTGACCTCCTTTGGAAAGCAGGATTTCATGCCTAGTACATTATGCTTCGGTGATTTTACTATATTAGCCAAGGAAGGATACAATTTGATCCTTGATAAGTTACTGCAGTACAATATGAAAAGAGGACCACCTAGAAATAATTTTGACCCAGAAGGGTACATCAATTATGCTAAAATGAGGATAAACTTTGGAGGGTATCAACATGTGCCCTATCAATTTGATGGTATGATCCAGAACTTGGAAGATGAAGAAGCAAAGATAGTGGTGAAAAAATATAATCAAGGGTTGCAGGATACAGAGCTATTATCTTCTGGGGAGGAGGCATCTGAGGATAATGTGCCACAAGACCAACCAAATAAGATGTCAAGATTGATAACTCGGTATTACACTTGCCCTACCAATGAATTGAGTGCTGAAGAGAATGTAGATGTGGATGCAAGGCATGTAGAGTACAAATCATTTGTAGCAGATGATGAATTTGTAAACTCTCCAGATTTTAAGGCATTCTTGTACAAACAAAAGGGAAAAGAAATAAGAGAAAAGGTTGACAATATCACATCATGAAATGAAGAACAATTGTTAAATGACCTAAAGGTGTGTGTGGATAGAGATATGGAAAATATGACCCCTGAAAAGGGAAGGAAAATATTGGAAAGTTTCGGTGTTATGATTTTTCCAGGGTTGGATCTCAATTCTGCACTAGTTTTTAATAGTTTTTTGAAAGATAGTAATGCTACACACAAGCTCAACCAAGAAAAGGTGATAGAAGTATATGCAGGGTCGAAGTACAATCTAGATGAAGGGTCATTAATAATTTGGGATTTATATCCACCTCATAGGAAACTAGTTGTCATTGATACTGAGAAAGTATTTGGGCATGTTATGAATTTAAAGATTGGAGAGGCTGATCCTGTGGCAACTGCAAAAATTGGAATCAATGTAGCAAAATTAAACAAAGTTCAAATTTAGATGTTAATCAAGGAAAGGGAAATGTACAAAATGAATAACAAGAGGCTGTTGAGAGAAAATTACCACCTAAAATATTTGTTAAGTGTCACAATGAAATCAACCAAGCTGCTCACTCATGGTGAAAGTTCACAAGAAAAAGATCACTGAGAAGGATCAAGTGCTTACTCTCAAGGGAAATATGATACACTTGTAATAATTATTAAGAAGATACAAGCCAATCTAGAAACTTGGTTAAATAATCTCTGGGGAGCACACTCACATAACTTTATTGCATTGCAAGAACACGAAAGAATGAATGGTAGAATTTTGGAGAAGTTTCAAGAAATAAACAAGAGGGATGTTTCTGATAATGTAGCAATTGAGGCTGCAAATCATTATGTGAATAAACACCGAGACTTCTTTGAATAATTGCGAGGGGATGCACAGGGATTGATAAATGCCACCAAAAAAGGATTGACTGCATTCTTTGATGATAAAGGATGATTAAAAGAAATGAATAAGTGGAAAAGTGAAAGTAAATCAATACTGCAAGAAATTTTGAAGATAGCTACTTCGGAAGATACAACACTAGATGAGGCATGTGAACAGAATGAGAAGATTGTAATAATGGAGATCATGATTCAGAACGCAGTGGGAGATGCAGATATGCATAAGCGCCAGGATAATTGGGACCACTTGTTCAAGATTCATTTATGGCTTAATAGAGCTTAATTATCTTTTAATCTATTATTGTTTTAACATATGACATTTCTGAAAGGACACGTCCTTTCAAGTATTTGATGTATAAATATATGTTTTGGTAGCGAAACAAGAGATAACATAGGTTAGAAGAAAGATACTGTAGATTACAATGTTTTACAAATATGAGACTATGATGCATGTTTACAACTATGGAGATATCAATGAAAATCATTTGATGTGGTGGCGTATTTCTAGTATCAGTTGTTTGTTGTGCTAATTGAAAGTATTACTGAAGTTGTCTCCAAGGTTGATTTTTTCTAGTTATTTAAATTGATATAACAAACTTATATTTAGTTTATCGGTGAACACTTGTTGTATTTGTATGGTTGATTAACTGGTTCTTTCAAGAAAATATTAAATCCTTTTAGTTAATCATAGTAACTAGGGAATCTCATTTCGATCATTAAGAACTTGGTAATCATATTCTTGCATGTTTATACAAGTTATAAACTCAAATATATGTCAAACAATTAGAGTACTTGATAGAAAGAGGTTACTCATTTTAGATTTCTTTTGACTTCGCATACCAAATAAGGCACTAGTCTCCACATTTTCATTATTTTAGTTTCACTCATTATTCATATCTGTTAACTGAACATATTAGGTTTTAGCTTTGATATTGCTATACAATCTATACCAAATCACATTTTATTTATCCACTCCCATTTGCCACTGTGGGTAAAATACTTTAAAAGAAATAAGAATAAGTCAAGTCTACCTCATTCATATAGGTATACCCACCTAGGTCTAGCAGCACCTAAAGAGAAGAAGGTTTAACCATTTTGACCTTGTCTGTTACCTTGAAATGTGTCAAGAGATTGGAAACCTCTTGAGGTATTTTACCTACGTTTTTGAGAGCTAACAAGTCTTACAACCCCAATGTATTTCCCATTTGGATTACTGAAATGAAGATTTAGCTCAATTATAACCAAACAACTAATGAGGACAAGATCTCATTTTAAAATTTGAATCTCACTAATATGACCAAGGTATTGCTCACCATACGCCATGATGCAACTAGGGACAAATTATCACAACCTTGAAGGAAATTTTATATCCTTTAAATTATGATAATGATTTGCTCAGGAGGAAGAGCATGAAGAAGAAAGTGAAAAGGATAGTCTCTTGTGCCCAAAAGGAGAAGAATAGTGAGATTGTCTCAAAAGAACAAAGAATCTTCCAAGGCAGAGGATGAAATTGACCCTCTAGTAGTGAATGTGGAGAGTTTTGGAGAGAAAACATAGGTATACAAAAGAAGATCAAGAACTCCTTCTCCCAAGGATAGTGTGGCAAAGGAGGATATTCCCTCAGCTGCCCCTGCTATAGAACAACATGATGATGTTCTTCCTTCTCATGAGTCTCATGATGCACCAAGTGAGTCTCTTGATGCAGAGGATCACCAAGATCAAGGACAGGAAGGATTCTAGGAAGGTGAACTCTATAGTGCAGAGGCAGAGATATAAAAGATATTGCAGTCTCCCTTGGTACCTTATGAGGAATCACCAGTCAGAGAAGAAGAAGAGAAATCTATGGAAGAGGAAAAGACACATGAAAAGACCCCTTCTCCAATTTAATTTATGACAAAGATAGTAAATTAAGAGGAGAGTCAGAATCCAGAATATAATAAAGAGAAAGATGAAGGAGAAGGCAGGAGTGAGGAGGTTCCCTCGGTCCATACCATAGATGTTGAGCCTTCCATGGATCAGGCTGAGCAAGAGAGGCCAATTGAGCAACAATCTAATGTCCCTACCCCAAATTGGCTTAATGAGAGGTTGAAGAGTAAGTAGGTGTTAATGGATGACACCCTTCCAAATTGGGATGAATTGTTGGCAAACATTGGTAAAGGGAAGGCAGAGAAGAAAGCTAGGGTAATCTCTAAAATTTCTAGGGATGAAGTAGATAATAGGATTATTCACATTTCAACCCCTACTGCAGAAAAGGATAAAATGGAGATTGTTCCTCAAGATTATACAATTCAGACTCTCAACCTAGGGCCCACTAATAAGGATCAAGAGTGAAGAATTTCAAGAGTCCGCCCAAACTATTCTAAGAAGGCTAGATAAGGAAACAATAGAGAAGGAGAGGTTACATAAACAACTTAATGATGTGTACAAATATGTGCAACACCTGATGAGTCCATTGCAAGTAGTAGGAAGAGAAGGGATAACTCCTGAAGGTTTATTGCCCAAGGAGGCATTCACAAAACTTGAAAAGATGAAAGCTTCTACACAAGCCACCCATGAATGGTTGCAAAGAGTTAGGAAATGAGGATATGATATGATCAAGGGCATCTTATCAATAGGTGGTGATGCATATAGGTCCTGTGAGTGGTTGCAGAACATATTGAGAAAGGAAAAATCTAATATAGATCTCCTCCTTCACAAGTTAAAAACCATCATGGAATATACAAAAGAAAAATTCTTAATTGATGGAATTCTCTCTTTTGTAAGAGTTGCTGAGCCCTAGGAATTGTATGAATCCTTGCAGATCAAGCAAAATGTTTTGAAGAGGATCCATAAGTAGGGAAAGTAGGTATATGATGCATTGAATGATATTTATAATAGATGCATCTCATTCTTTGAAATTATGACTAGAAGGAAGAAGCTCACACCTAGGCATCTAGTTTTGGAACATTTGAGGAAATGGTGGCATGAAGTTTATGCTCTTGTTGAGGATAGTCTGATCATAGGTCACCATTTAGATGATGCTTCCACCTATGTTACTGTCATGGATAAATATCAAGATCTTGAGGTGGAATGGGATAAAGTTGTCAAGCAATCAAGGGAGGAAATTAAATCTATTGAGAGGAAATTCAAAGTGTTGGTTACCCCATCCTTAGAACAACCTAGATGGAATCTTCTTGAAGGTGCAAGAGAAAATAGTTAAAGATAAGGGGGAAAACATTTAATGCAGGGCTACATCAAAATTAAGTAAACCTAATTGGGTCGACATATCTTGGGGGGTTCCTATAAATATGGCATTTTGCGTCATTTGTAAGGGCTAGAGAGTTATCATTAGGAGAAAATTAAGTAGTATAGAAAGAGTTAGAGCTAGGAGTTAGTTCATTTTGAGCAAGTGTTGTAACACAGAACACTAGAATTGTTGTTGTCATTGGATGATTCAATACAATTGAAGACATTGTGCTTTGGTGATTTCTCTTGTGTTGACTTATCTTGCATGGTTCTTGCTATTCTATCTTTTGATATTTCTTGAGAAATATTGGATATATGTTAGATTTAGAATTAGATATGATTCAATGGTGTTTATGGTTTGATGCTTGAAATGTTTGTAGCAATCTCTAGTCCATACTTTTTGCAGCTAGCTAATTGTTAGCTACTTTGCAAAGTTAGCCTGGACTTTCATATTCATTGTGTTTAGTTCAATTATGAATATTTGTTCATTTCAATTGCAATAGGGTTATTTTGGATGAACGTTCATGATATGAAAATCTTTAATACCTTAGAAGATTGCACTATTTATGTAAGATTGTAGATTCATCTGTGTCAAGCATGAACTAGTTTATGAGGGATTGGTCCATTTCAAGTATTTTATCATTTGCATTGTTAATCTTAGGACTAGTGTTAATTTTAGAAATATCTCTAAAACCCTTTCCTTTTTCTATTTCTTTTATCATTTGGGTTAGATTTAGGATTTCAAGTATCACCATATTGCAAAATCTGATAAGTTCAAAGATTCAGTATTTGTTTGTAAGGTCCCTTTATGATTACCAACAATTTTCACTTATTATCTGAGTTATTTATGTATTGTCAATACTTGGCATTAGAGACCTTGGGGTTATCTCTTGAGGCTTGTTGATAGAGATTCACCTTTCAAGAGAGATATGATTCTTTCATCTTGTCTGAGTTGTTGTTGTGCAAAAAACACCATCAATAGATTGGCGCTAGAAGGAGGGCCTGAATAAGTAAGTTGGATCTATTTTTGTTTTCCATTTCTCCTAAAAGATTTAGAAGAACCAGATCTACTCCCGGGGATGAGGAATTTCAAGAGTTGCAAGCTCCTACCAGGTCAAGATAGACTAGAAGAAGGGTTGAATCATCATCCACCCAGCCACTTCCATCATCTCCACCATCCTCCTCTTCATCAAGTCCATCTTCATTTGATTTTGAATCCATCCCCATTCAATAGCCTCAACAAGCCATAAATCAACCTTTACCACCTCCACCCCCACCAATTTCTTTCCTTGCTAACAATTTGTCTCCTTTGACCTTTAATAATTAAAATTTTATGCCCAAGAACCCTAAACACTTCTATTTAAAATTCCATGTTAATGATCCTAATAGAACCATAGAGGAACATATTAGGATTTTTTAGACCTATCTTAGGGATAGGGGAATCAACCATGAGGATGTTGCATGTAGGCTCTTCCCTTATTCCCTAGGAGAAGATGCATTCTACTGGTATAATCATTTTCCTACTAGATTTATTCATAATTGGACTGAACTTGAGACTGCATTTCTACAAAAGTTCAAAATTCATATTAGTGCTAATGAGCTTTATCTATAGTTCACTAAAGTCAAGAGATAGGACAATGAGCCTATAGGTTCTTTTAATAACAGATTCCATCAGGCATATACTAGGTTGCAAATCCCCTATGCTATAGATGATGCCACTGCTCTAGAAGTCTATTATGAGGTCTTGATAGCTTGATAGCTACCTTCTTGAAATGGAGACCCAACCCTCCAAATAACTTACTTGATGCATACACAAAAGTTGTTAAGGTTAGTAGTAATATGAGACAACACCTATCTAGTCGTCTACCATTATTAGGACCCACTGTTCACCTTGGGTAGGTTGAAGCTCTTAATCAGGCTCTTACCAATCATACTCCTATTATGAATCCAATACCTCAGTTTCATCTGGTCCCTCATCCAAGACCCCCTATGAACCAAGTCCCACCAATGGAAAATTATCCCCAACAAAGTGTTAATCAGCCCATTCACTCACAACAGTAGTCTAGTTTCCCTACCTATCTGTAGAATTCTGAAGTCTTGAATTAGTCTCTAGGATTTGGTGTAGCAGCAAGACATTCCCAAAACAATGTGAACCAAACTCCATATAGCAATCCTGACAAGGAAAGGTTAGACGAATTGTCTGAACAAGTGAAGAAGCTAAACATGGAGGTCACCTATCTGCGAAATCAAAACAGTCCACTCCAAGATGCTCAAAGGAGTATGCAGTCCAATTATAATAGAGAAAGGGAGCCCCAACAAGGAAAAAATTTTGATAGGGTGTTGAGGTTTGACAAAGGACAACATGCTAACAGAGGAGAACATTTTGAAAAATGACAAAAACTTTTAGAGAGGGCAGCCCTCTAGCCATAATTTCGACAGAGGACAAGCTGGTGGATAGGTATTTGATAGAAGATAGCCACCTAGACAAAACAAGACCTGGAACACAAGGCCAAATAATGGAGGTGTTCCCACTCCATTGGATCAACCTTCTAATCAAGAAAGGCCTTCTAGTGGTGTGTTTCTGGCTGAAGCTACTTTATCAGGATGGTGTAGGCTCCATAAAACAAGTCAATATTCTAAGTTAGACTACCTTGAATTCCAAATAGCTACTTCTATCTTTCAGTATGAGGTGGAGAATAATTCAAGTAACTAGGAGTTGGTACCATCTACTCCTTATGACTCACCTAGATGCTAGTGCTAAACCATGCTCCTTTCCCACAAAGTGAGGAGAATGGACTTGAAGAAGAATCAAGCCAATCTAAGGAGGAGGCAAATCAAGTCTGCAATGGAGATGAGATTACATAATTGTTTAATGAAAATCCTGAGAATGATAATGGCCCCTTGGATGAAGAAGAGACCTATATTGAAGAGGTGCAGACATTCCAATGGCCAATTAGGAAGTATGACTTAAGAGATCTACCAAACAGACACCCACAATCTGAGGGACTTTTCACCACTTCCATCCTCTGAGGATTGAAAGGGTGCCTATAATGAAGTATGTGATCACAAAATATCAGAATACTTTGAATGAAATATTGATATCAGAGGTTAGCATGGGTAATTATGTGCTCGAAGCCCCTATTGGGGAGTCTGATGTAGAAAAAATTCTTATGTTGCATACTATACCCATTGATCTTACAATAGAATCTAGTAGTAGTGGAGCCCTGGTGGAAGTGATTAATGATGATGATTCTGAAGATAACTAGCTCAACTTGCTAGATAATTTTCAAGAATTCATTTAGAAATGCAATGAAAATCAGATTCAGTTTGGTAGAGGAATGAATTTTCAATAATTACTCTTGCCTAATTGGTGTAGAGTTCATAATTCCTCTCACTCAGAATTGGAATGTTTCTTGTGCCAAATAGTAGTAGAATAGGTATAGAAGTGCATTAACCCCACTCCAGTAGTCAGAATTAATATATAGAATATTCAAGATGATCCCAAAGGAAAAAGTGTGGTGCACTCTGAGGAGCCCTCTAGCAGTAACAACACAAGAGACAAGACAAAGAAATTTGGAGTTGCTAGTTTTTGGACCCTAAGGTTTGATGGATCTAAATAAAAACAAGGTGTTGGAGTAGGATTTGAGTTAATCAGTCCAAAAGGTAAGACTTTATTTGTGACTCACAGACTTCATTTTCATTCTACCAATAATGTAGCAGAGTATGAGGCTTTCATTCATGGGTTGCTCATGGCACTAAGGAAAAAGGTTAATATTTTGCAAGTCTTTGGGGATTCTGAGTTAGTGGTCAAGCAAGTTAGAAAGCAATACTCATGTCATGACAGAAGGATGACCAATTATAGGCATAGAGTATGGGACCTTGTTGAGGGATTTGATGCCTTCAACATTTAGTTGATACCATGAAGTAAGAACCAAACTGTGGATTCCCTGGCTCAAGCAGCTAGTACTTTACAGCCTTTGTCTCTCTTTGGATTGAAGAAGTTTATTGTGGAGCTAACTCTAGTACCTTCAGTACCTAAAAATGTGACCAAATTTTAGGTATTTGAAGATGACAAGCATATTTTGGATTTTATCACAAGTTCAGATGTCTTTACTTCATAGATCATTGATGAAGTTGAACCCCAAGAAGCAGAAATGGACTTGGAAGGGGTTATTAATTTGAAGACCAATACTATTCCAATGGGAATGGTGCAACTAGAGAGGGTTTTTAATCTGGATATGGTCAAAAATCAAGAGCAAGATGCTAAGAAGGAGTCCATTAGTGGTCAATGTGAAACATACAACATGGGGACTCAAGATGATATCAAGAATGTATTCATTGGTGGAGTGTGTACTCTAGAGAAGAGGAAAGGAATTATTGATGCATTACATACATATCAAGATGTAATAGCCTGGAGTTACGAAGACTTAAAGACATATGACACTTCAATTATCACACACACCATTCCTCTAAACCCAGGAGCAAGACCTTTCAGGCAAAAGAAAAGACCAATCAATGCCTTACTAGAGCCTATTATTCAAAAGGAATTGCAAAAAATACTCTCAGCTCACATTATATTTTCAGTAAGACATTCAACCTAGGTTGCAAATTTGGTTCTAGTGAGAAAGAAAAATGGAGAGATCTGACTGTGTGTGGATTTTAGGAACCTTAATAGAGCATCAGAAAAAGACAACTATCTAGTCCCTTCACTGGATGAAGTGCTTCCAATTTTCAATGGATCTCAAATGATGTCTTTTCTGGATGGTTACTCTAGATATAACCAAGTAATGGTGTAGTATGAGGACAAGCATAAAATTGCATTCACCAAAAAGTGGGGGACTTTTGCTTACAAAAGAATGCCCTTTGACTTGATCAATGTTGGAGCCACATTCTAGAGGGCTATTGACATTGCTTTTAAGGACATAATTGGTAAATGCATCATAATTTATATGGACGATCTGACAGTTTTCTCCAAAATGCGAGGTGATCACATAGCAGATTTGTGCAAAGTGTTTTAAAGGTGTAGAGAATTTGGCATCTCTCTTAATCCAAAGAAGTGCATCTTTGGAGTTACCGAGGGAAAATTGTTGGGACACATTATTTCAGAGAAAGGTATTTCTATTGATCCTAAATGAGTGGAATCCATACTCAAGATTCAACCACCTGCTAGCAAGAAGGAGATGAAGTCATTCTTTGGAAAAATCAACTTTGTCAGGAAGTTTATCACAAGATTTGTAGAAATAGTCAAGCCATTGAATGTGATGTTGAAGCAGGAAGCTAAAGTTGAATGGAGCACAGAAGAAAAAGAAGCATTTGCAGAGATCAAAAGGGCCATTGTTGAGGCCCCATTTTTGGTGAGTCCTAATTATGCTAAGCCATTTTACATATATTCATTTGCTTCTAATCACTCTTGTGATAACATGTTGACCCAAAATTCTGATCAAGGGAATGGACACCCCATAGCATTTATGATTGCACCACTGAAAGATGTAGAACTAAGGTACCCAAGTGTGGATAATTAGGCATATGCCTTGGTCAGAGCTGTGAAGAAATTCAGACATTATATTATGAGGAACACGGTCTTTGCAATAGTTCCTGATCCTACAGTCAAGCTGTTGTTGATGCAAAGTGACCTAGGAGAATACAGAGCTAAGTGGGTGACCATGTTGTAGGAGTATGATATTGAGATTCAACTTATGAATCTGGTAAGAGGGAAAGGGCTTACTAGAACAATGGCAGAAATGGGTCATGACCTTGCAACCCAGCATTATAATCTTGAAGACATTTCTCTCGGGGACTAGGATGATGATATTATTTACTATCTTTTGAATCAACAGTGTCTAGATCACCTTAATGTTTTACAAAGAAGAGCATTGCACTTGAAGAGTGGTAGTTTCATGTTGAAGGGAGTTGTCCTATACAAAAAGAACCATGAAGGTGTCTACTTAAGATGCTTGGGAAAGAAAGAAGTTGAAAGGGTCATGGTAGAGTTTCATGATAGATATGGCACTGGCCATGGATCTGCACCTTCCACTACAAATCATATTCTAAGGGTTGGTTATTATTGGCCCACCTTGTTCAAAGATACACACAACCATGTCAAAACTTGTCATGTGTGTCAAACTACAGCAACCGGGGAGAAGCATGCAACTCTTCCACTTCAACTAGTCGTTGAGGTAAAACCTTTCGCACAGTGGGGAATGGACTTCATAGGTCAAGTCAACCCACCTTCTTCTACAGGCCATAGGTATATTCTTATTGTTACTAATTATTTCTCACGATGGACTAAGGCTCTTGCATGTAAACAATGTACTTCTGAAGTGGTAATCAATTTCATCGAATCAGGTATTATCAATCTCTTTAGATGTCCTTTGTCTTGAGTTTGTGATAATGGTCTTGCATTTGCATCATTGAAATTTTCTAATTGGGCCTTTGATCATGGGATCATAATAAATTTTGCATCTAATTACTATCCACAAGGCAATGCTTTGGCTGAGTCTTCCAATAAGAACCTATTAACAGTCATTTGTAAGCTATTAGAAAAGAATCCCAAGGATTGGTACACTCAACTTAGATTTTCTCTTTGGGTAGAACATACAAGACATAAGACCTCCTTAGGGACCTCTCCTTACCACCTTGTGTATGGTCTGGAACCTGTATTCCCCATTCAATTGAAAATCCCCACTTTATAGTTCATTAATGAATACTATGATGAAATGGAAAAATGTGAAGTCTACCTGGCTGAACTATTACACCTTGAAGAAAGAAGAGATGAAGGCTTAGAAAATTTTTCCAAACATCAAGGAATATTCAAAAGATGGTTTGATAGAAGAGTCAAGGTAAAAGCCTTTTGAATCTCTAACTTGGTTCTCTACTAGGATAAAGCCCATGACCGAATAGGGGAGCATGAAAATTTGAAAAACTCTGGCTTGCCCTTATCATATTTTAGAGCATCTAGGAGATAATTCTTTTCACTTGAAAACTCTCTAATCGGAGAGGATATCCGATCACCACAATGGGTAGTACCAAGCATTACTCTTAACTTGAGATTGTTTTATAATCTCTTTCTCATATAGTTGTGAGTAGGCTCTTCTGCTTTGTTCTTTGTTTTGCTATTGTTGGTTAGTCGTAGGGGCTTGTTTCTGGTTTGTTTGGTTTCTTTTCCACCTTGTTGTGGGTTCTCTTGTTTCTTTGGCCTATTGCACTGGCCACATGGCAACTATATTATTATCTAGGACTGTCGGGCCATTTCCTTGTATAAACTTCTAACTTCATTTTTCCGCAAGCTGGCCAGGAAAGTCTTTTATTTGGTGTCATATGTATTATGTGTTTTGAGTGGATAAGTCATGGGATTGAGTTAAATATGGAATGTATTTGGGTCTTACATTTTTACACAGATCATTTAAAATTCCAAGGTTGCACATAGTCCTTATGAAGTCTACTTAGGTGAAAAATATTATATTTTGCTTCAGTGCCACTATGGTTCTCAGCCCTGAATTCATGAACTTCCCATTGTCCAAGGCTAGCAAAAAAGTGAAAAGAAAATAACATATAAAAAAAGTAGAAAAATATTGAAAATAAAAAGAGGAATTCAACTTTATTAGAGTATTCAAGCATCTCTACTAGGCTATGGATACCGATGGTAGAGCCATGCTTGGGAGGACTCACAAATGATAACCCCACTGGTTGCCATGGATGCCCCGGGATCACAGCCGCAGGCCTTTAATCCAGATGCTTTGGAGTTAGAATCTTTATGTGAAATAAACAAACTAAATTTTATTCTTTAATAGTAACCAAGGAAGCGGGAATGAATATATGTACACTTGACCCTAGTAAAAGAAAGGTTCATTATTCTATGAGTTTTCGGAAACTCTACTCAAATCAAGTGACTCCAATGAGTGAATCAAACCAAGAGATTCTAAGTTCTTTGATTCTGTTTGTCAACAAATGCCCCCAGAGCATCTTTCCAAAGAGGGAGTCGCTTTAATTTGTTAAAAGTGGGTGTTCTTTTGCACATTAATGCCTCCACTCCAAAGCAAGGTGGACCCCTTTCTTCTTCATTTCTTGGTGTTTTGGCCCTTTGATTTTGAGGAAATTCCAGTTTTCGCCTTAGTATGCTCTAAAATGATCATTCTACTCGTGCCAATTCCCCTTTTGAGGGAATACTTTGAAATCCTGTATTCTAGGACATATTTCAGGTTTTTCTCTATTTTAAGGAAAATTCCCTATGGGAAGAATTCCCTGAATGCCTTGAAAACCTGACAGTGGTTGCTTTACATTTTTTTTGGAAATTCCAAGACTTCACGGAATTCCATCTTCCTTGAATTTTCTAGAAATTATGTCATTCCTTCGGATTCCCGAGCCTGCTATCTTTTCATTGCATTTATGTCTCATGTACAATTTTGCAATTTTTTTTATTGGATTTAACTGGGATTTATGTTGAGAATGTGCTTCATTTTCCTTGTTGTGAGATTTGAGGAGCTTTATTTTGAGTTGCTACTATTGGATTGTGTGTTTGAGGTTGTGATCGATCGTTGTAGTGGAGTTTTTTGGTGATCACTTGCATTTTGCTTGGACTATAGGGTTTCTTGTTGGCTACTTCTATTTTGATTTCTTGGTTCTCATGGTATGTACATGTTTCCTTCTCTTTTAATGAACAAATTCAATTGCTTTATGGTTTGTGTGTGTATGCTTTGAGTTAGGATTTTGATGTGGTAGAGTTGGGTAGTAGGGCTAGGGTTTTTGGTTTTAGTTTGATGCCCTTCCCTATAGTTCACGTTGCTTTCCTTCTGCTTGATTGTGATTCAATGTGGCTAATCATTGATATGTTTTATTCTTAGTTCAATTTCGTGCTTTTCTATGTCGAGCTCTTGTTTAACCTAGAAATCCTTGACCTTCGATGAGATCACGTCCTAGGCGAATTGAAACCTTTCATTTATAATCCAAAGTTGATAATTGCCTTGTCTTAGTAAGGTTTTAGGGAGTTTGCAGGAGGATTAGTGGAATGAAAGGGCGAGTTGGGATCCAAGCTGTGTTGTCATGGTGATTTCTTAGGGTTTCCCTTGTTGAAATCATTGCTCATATTGATTGGATCTCATTTAGATCGATTGGAAACCTAGATTATTCATCTTGCACTTTAAATGAACTAAATCCCTAACTTCCTAATTATTTGATCGATCTGGGAAAAAACCTGATGGAGTCAAATATTTTGGGTTTTCCAACATCTTGTGGATTTTCCTTACTTTAGGAATTTCCCGATTTTCCATTGCTTTATCGATTTCTCAAAATTTGTGAACTCCTGCCATTTTTGTGGATTTTCGTTGCTAACAAAATTCTCTGAAATCTTGTTGAAAATGAGGAATTATGAGATAACATGAGTTATTAGCTAATGATTGTGCATCATATGATCAATTTGAGTTACTTAAAGATGTGTCATGCTTTTTCTTAGTTGATGATGGTTGATTCAATGATTACTGGAAGTTTTTTGTGCTTGTTTCATTGAATTTTGTTTGTCCTGGAATTTCCCAAAATTCCTCTGGCCTGAATTCTGTGAGAGGACTAAAAACCTGAACTTTGAAAGGAGTAATACTTATGAGATTTTAGGGGATTTTGTTCATCATGGGACTTTTCTTAAGGATGCATATATAATTCTATGATGGACTAACTTGGGTTTCATGTTGTGATGGATCTTTATTGTGGTCTTTTTTGTTGAATGCAAGCTGAGTCAAGCAAGACCATTGCTGGAAGGACCAAGGGCAAGGTAATGGACCCAAGTGATGAGGGAGTCTCTATTTATGAGGCTGAGAGGATCAAGTTGGACATGAAAATCAAGGTTCTTGAGAGCAATTTGGTTTCCATTTGGTCAAAAATAGTAGATACCAATTTTGGGAGATGGGATTATGAAGAGTTTAAAGCAAGAATGGCAGAGCAGAATCCTTCTTGATAAGATAGTAAACTGGTGAACTTTGGATTGGCTTATGTGGTTGGTTTCCCTCCTATGGTGAAAAGCTATGGGCTATTCCTAGAGTGTGTGAGGCATTACGATTCAAATACATAAAAGATAATTGGTCCACAAGGAAGGGTACTTGCCAATTTCTCTCCTATCTCAGTGGCCCAAACATTTGACATGCCGAATAGGACTCATGTGGTGGGACTTGATCTTGACATAGCCAAGAGACACTATATGGATGATACAACTAAGGCTCTACAAGTTATTAATTCCTGGTTGGAGAAGCCTAAGCCACACTTCTCCAAGTTTCCTAAACAATTGCACAAAGCCAAGTTCATATCAGAATACTATGATGCAATCACTCTCCTTAGCAGAGTGATGGGTCTAAAGATAGTAGAAATGTTTGAGAATTGGATGTTTAATGTCATAGTAAGGATGGAGAAAAATTTTGATTATCAATGGTCAGGTATCATCAATGCCAGGATTCATGAGAAATTTTGCAATGTCTCACAGAGCAAGAGCTTCACAATGACTTCTTATCTCGTCCATGCCTTGGCAAGATTCCATCCGTACAAGTGGTTGAGTGAACGAGGGATCTTTGGCTAAGATGTTATTTATGAGTTTTATCCTCAATTGCACTTGGACAAGTCAAGCTATAGGAGGGTGAATGATGCATTCACTATGTATATCACAAGATTGTTGTAAGGGGCAGAGCACGTAAGGATCTCTGATGCGGCCAAGGAATTGATACAGAAATATGGAGCATCGTTTATACAAATTTCTACCTTCTCATATATCAGGATTGATGGTTTCCAGAGGGCTCCTTATAGGTTACCAAGATATCCAACATACCACATCATACTTTTGGAAGTAACCAAGAAAATTTTGGCCTTTGATGATATTGTAAATAAAGATATGCATAAGACTGGCTTAGGAGGTGACTTCCCATTGAGGATAGGAGTCCATGAGGTTTGTCCTTCAATGATTATAGCACACTCCTCCAAGGAAGAAATGAGCACTCTATCTCTGGCATTCCACTCCAAGAGGCCCAGGTTTGATCAGATAGGAGAAGCCCAAAATAGAGCTAGCAAGGAATGTAGCCACAAGGATTGCATTGAAGACTATTAGGCTAATTGCAAGGATGAGTTTGAGGTCCAGAGGAAAATATTCTCTAGATTGCCATCCAATCTAATTAGATTGTACAAGACCAAGGCTATCCCTAACCAACTTGAGGATGGTGGGGAAGTAATCCAAGGCCATGACTATGATTCCATCAAAGACAAGCCCATAGCTAAGATTGACTAGTTAGAGGAAGAGAAGATAGAGTTAGAGAAAATAAATGCTCCTGTGATTAAATATACCAAGTTATGGATCAAGCATAAGATTTGGGAGCTAGATAGTGAAGGAAAATAGTACACATATGATTTTATGGGAGATTTGGAATCCCACTCCACCTCTAAAGAAGAAGAGGTAAATTCAAAGGGTAAAGAAAAGGTAGGTTCTCCTTTAAGGATCAAGACCAAGGGTGCTCAAGTAGAGGCTGAGAAGGAAAAGAAAATAAATCCTAGTGCTAAGAGGAGGAATGTTACTTCTAAGGAGAAGACATTTGCTGAAGAGGAAGAGCATGAAGAAGAAAGGGAAAAGCATAGTCTTCATATGCCCAAAAGGAGAAGAATAGTGAGACTGTCTCAAAAGAAGAAAGAATCTTCCAAGGTAGAGGATGAAACTGACCCTCCAGTAGTGAATGTGGAGAGTTCAAGAGAGAAAACATAGGTATACACAAGAAGATCAATAACTCCTCCCAAGGATAGTGTGCCAAAGGGGAATATTCCCTCAACTACCCCTACTATAGAACAACATGATGATGCCCTTCCTTCTCTTGAGTCTCATGATGCACCAAGTGAGTCTAAAGATGCAGAGGATCACAAAAATCAAGGAGAGGAAGGATTCCAGAAAGGTGAACTATATAGTGCTGAGGCAGAGATAGAAAAGATATTGCAGTCTCCCTTGGTATCTTAAGAGGACTCACAAGTCAAAGAAGAAGAAGAGAAATCTATAGAAGAGGAAAAGACACATGAAAGTACCCCTTCTCCAATTCAAGTTATGATAGAGACAATAAATCAAGAGGAAATCTAGAAGCAAGAATATAATAAAGGGAAAGATGAAGGAGAAGGAAGGAGTGAGGAGGTTCTCTTGGTGCATACTGTAGATGTTGAGCCTTCCATGGATCAAGATGAGAAATAGAGGCCAAGTGAAAAACAATATGATGTCCCTACCCAAAATTGGCTTAATGAGAGGTTGAAGAGTAAGCAGGTGATTATTGATGATACCCCTTTGAATTGGGATGAATTGTTGGCAAACATTGGTAAAGGGAAGGCAGAGAAGAAAGCTAGGGTAATCTCCAAAATTACCAGGGATGAAGCAAACAACAAGATTATTCACATTGCTACCCTTGTTGTAGAAAAGGATAAAAGGGAGATTGTTCCTCAAGATTATACAATTCAGACTCTCAACCTAGGGACCACTAATAAGGATCAAGAGAGGGAAGAATTTCAAGAGTCCACCCAAGCTATTCTAAGAAGGCTAGATAAGGAAACAACAGAGAAGGAGAGGTTGCAGAAACAACTTAATGATGTGTACAAATATGTGTAACACTTGATGAGGCCATTGTAAGCAGTAGGAAGTGAAGGGATAACTCCTAAAGGTTTATTGCCCAAGGAGGCATTCACAAAACTTGAAAATATGAAAGCTTCTACACAAGCCACCCATGAATGGTTGTAGGGAGTTAGGCAATGAGGAGATGATATGATCAAGGGAATATTGTCAATAGGTGGTGATGCATATAGGTTCTGTGAGTGGTTTGAAAACATATTGGGATAGGAAAAATCTGATACAGATCTCCTCCTTCACAAGTTAAAAACCATCATGGAATATACAGAAGAAAAATTTGTGAGTGATGGAATTCTCTCTTCTACAAGAGTTTCTAAGCCCTGGGAATGGTATGAATCCCTACAGATGAAGCAAAACATTTTGAAGAGGATCCATAAGTAGGGAAATCAAGTAGATGATGCATTGAATGATATTTATAATACATGCATCTCATTCTTTGAAATTATGATTGGAAGGAAGAAGTTCGCACCTACGCACCTAATTTTGGAACATTTGAGGAAATGGTGGCATGAAGTTTATGCTCCTGTTGAGTATAGTCCTATCATAGGTCACCATTTAGATGATTCTTCCACCTATGTTACTGTGATGGATAAATATCAAGATCTTGAGGTGGAATGGGATAAAGTTGTCAAGCAATCAAGAGAGGAAACTAAATCTATTGAGAGGAAATTCAAAGTGTTGGTTACCCCATCATTGGCTGACCTAGATGGAGTCTTCTTGAAGGTGCAAGATAAAATAGATAAATATAAGGAGGGAAACATTTAATGCAGGGCTACATCAAAATTTGCGCTTCCCCATTATTCCTTCTTCATCCTTCACATGCATTGGACTGAGCTATATTGAAGAACCCAGGCCGACCTGGATAGGTCCCAAGCATTTAATGCTATTTTATTTTATTCTTGAACTTCTTGGGCTGACTTGTTTTGTGGCCATTTATTATTGTAAACCTAATTGGGCCAACATATCTTGGGGGGTTCCTATAAATATTGCATTTTTCCTCATTTGTAAGGGATAGAGATTTTTACTTTCGAGCGAATTAAGTAGTATAGCAAGAGTTAGTTCATTTTGAGGAAGTGTTGTAACACAGAACACTTGAATTGTTGTTGTCATTGGATGATTCAATACAATTGAAGACATTGTGCTTTGGTGACCTCTCTTGTGTTGACTTATCTTGCATGGTTCTTGTTGTTCTATCTTTTGAGATTGCTTGAGAAATATTGGATATATGTTACATTTAGAATTAGATATGATTCAATGGTGTTTATGGTTTTATGCTTGAAGTGTTTGTAGCAATCGCTGGCCCATACTTTTTGTAGCTAATTGATTGTTAGCTACTTTGCAAAGTTAGCCTAGACTTTCATATTCATTGTGTTTAGTTCAATTGTGAATATTTGTTCATTTCAATTGCAATAGGGTTGTTTTGGATGAATGTTCATGATATGAAAATATTTAATACCTTAGAAGATTGCACTATTTTTGTAAGATTACAGATTCATCTAGGTCAAGCAAGAATCATTTTTTTAGGGATTGGTCCATTTCAAGTATTTTATCATTTGCATTGTTAATCTTAGGACTAGTGTTAATTTAGAAATCTCTCTAAAGCCCTTTCCTTTTGCTATTTATTTTATCATTTGGGTTTGATTTAGGATTTTAAGTATCACCATATTGTAAAATCTGATAAGTTCAAAGATTTAGGATTTGTTTGTAAGGTCCCTTTGTGATTACCAGCAATTTTCACATATTATATGAGTTGTTTATGCATTGTCAATACCTAGTATTAGAGACCTCGGGGTTATCTCTTGAGGCTTGCTGATAGAGATTCACCTTTCAAGAGAGATAGGATACTTGTATCTTGTTTGAGTTGTTGTGCAGAAAACGCCATCAACACGTCACAAGTTGAAACCCCTAAAGGAGGCCAAAGAAAGGGTATGTAGTAGTGCTAGAATATGTTATGTTGATGGAAGAAAATTTTTAGAAGGTATGAAGCATGAGCATGTGTGTTATGCATTGATTCCTAGAATGGGTAAGGAAGATAGTGAGAAGGTGCCAGTAGAAGTATTTGGGTTGTTGGATGAGTTTCAGGATATTGTTTCTGATAACATACTTGAGGGTTTACCACTAGTGAGGAAGATTAGTCATCATATTGACTTGATCCCTGGAGCCATTTTTCCAAATAAGGCAGCTCATAGAATGACTCCAACAGAAAATGAGGAGTTAAACAGACAAGTTTAAGAGTTGTTGAGAAAGGGTTTGATTCGAGAGAGCCTAAGCCCATGTGCGGTACCTATAGTACTAGCACCAAAGAAGGATGGGGAGTGGAGGATGTGTACAGATTCCTAGGCCATAAACAAGATAACAATCAAGTACATATTTCTCCTGTAAAGGATGGATGACCTGATGGACTGTTTGAGTGGAGCTCAGTACTTCACAAAGATTGATCTAAATAGTGGTTATCATCAGATTTGGATTCAAGAGGGAGATGAATGGAAGACTTCCTTCAAGACCAAAGAGGGCCTGTATGAGTGGTTAGTCATGCCTTTTGGGCTAACCAATGCACCGAGCACATTCATGCAGCTCATGAATGAGGTACTAAAAGAGTTTCTGGGAAGTTTTTTTATTGTGTATTTAGATGATATTTTGATTTTTAGTAGGACTTTGGATGAGCATTTGATGCATATTTGGAGAGCCTTTGAGAAGTTAAGAGAGGAGAAATTGTTGATTAATATAAATAAGTGTAGTTTTTTTAAGAAGGAGCTAGTGTACTTGGGGTTTGTTGTCTCGGCAGAAGGTCTCAAGATGGACCTAGAGAAGATGAAGGCTATTCTAGAATGGCCTACCCCAAGAACTGCTACTAAGGTGAGATATTTCCATAGTTTGGCTAGTTTTTATAGAAATTTCATTAGAAAATTCAATAGTATTTGTGCACCCCTAACTGAAACAATGAGAGGGGATAGAAAAGAGTTCAAGTGGAGCACTGGAGCAGCAAAATTTTTTGAACTATTGAAATAGAAGGTGACAGAGCAGCCTATTCTAGCCCTCCCAGATTTCAATAAGGTGATTCAGGTGGATTGTGATGCTAGTGGTTGTGCCATTGGAGTAGTGTTGAGCCAAGAAGGTAAGCCCATTGCCTATTTTAGTGAAAAGTTAAATGATGCCAAGAGAAAGTATTGTGTATATGATCAGGAATTTTATGCAATAGTTCAAGCACTAAAGAAATGGAGGCATTATCTATTACCGAAGGATTTTTTTTGTATACTGATCATCAAGCATTACAGTATCTGAATAGTCAAGGAAAATTAAATCAAAGGCATATGAAATGGGTAGAATTTTTGTAGAGCTATACATTTGTTCTAAAGCAAAGGAGTGGGAGGTTGAATAGGGTTGTAGATGCCTTAAGTAGGAGACAAACATTGATGATATATATGCATATTGAAGTGGTTGCGTTCAATGAACTCAAAACATTGTATCCAAAAGATCCTAATTTTGCAGAGGCTTGGAAAGCTTGCAAGGAGCCTATTATAGTGGAAAGGACAAGGTGGTTGGATTTCATAATTTAGGATGGCATGTTGTTTAAGGGATGCCAATTGTGTATTCCGAGGAGTTCAATGGGGGAGAACCTAATTAAGGAGAAGCATAGTGGAGGAATGGCAGGACATTTTGGTCAAGATAAGACAATTACCATTATCAGTGAGCATTATTATTGGCCTCAGTTGTCATAGGATGTAAAGAAGTATGTACAAAGTTGCAAGGTATGTCAAATGGCTAAAGGAGTGAGCTAGAATACAGGGTTATATCAACCCTTACCTATACCATAGAGGCCATGGGAGGATATAAGTATGGATTTTGTTCTTGGTTTTCCAAGGACACAAAGAGGGAATGATTTAGTATTTGTGGTGGTTGGCAGGTTTTCAAAAATGACACATTTCATTCTGTGTCAAAGGACCCATGATGCAGTCCACATTGTTAACTTTTTCTTCAAAGAGGTGGTGCGGCTACATGGTCTACCAAAGAGTATTGTCTCAAATCATGACACTAAATTTGTGGGATACTTTTGGAGGACCTTGTGGAAGAAGTTTAGAATGAACTTGAAGTTCAGTTTTGCACACCATCCACAAACAAACGGGTAGACAAAGGTTGTGAATAGGATTCTGGGTAACCTACTGAGATGCTTGGTAGAAGATAAACCCAAGGGATGGGACTTGATCTTACCCCAGGAAAAAATTTCTTACAACAATTCTGTCAATAGAAGCACTGGTAGATCACCATTCTAGATTGTGTATGGAGGAAGCCCCAGAACAACTCCATAATTATGGAAGATGGACCAAGAGAAGAAGATAAGTGTCGAAGCTAAAGATTTTGTAGAGCACGTAAAGGATATACATGAGAAGGTAAGAGAACATATTAACAAGATGAATATGCATTTTAAGGCCAAGGAAGATCAGAAAAGGAGGAATAAGGAGTTTCAAATTGATGATGAAGTAATGGTCCACTTGAGGAAAGAAAGGTTTCCAGTGGGAACCTATAACAAATTGAAGATGAAGAAATTCAATCCCTACAAGATTTTGAAGAAGCATGGTTCAAGGAATGCATATGAAGTAGAGTTGCCAGATGGAGTCAACATTTCCCCTGTGTTCAACACTTTAGATTCGAAAGAGTATCATGAAGGTGGCACAGAGGATGCACCAACAATATGGTATAATTACATTCCAGCACCTACTTCAGAGAAGGAGATTGAAGCAATCCTGGATAGCCATGTGGGAAGGAGTACCAAAAATAGGCAGTATGAAGAATATCTGGTGAAATGGACAGGAAGGCCTATGAAAGATTCATCTTGGCTATCTAAGGAAGAGTTTGACCATTTGGTTTTTCCTCAACCATCTGAGACGTGATGGGGTCACTTCTCAAACTACCCTACGTGTCTAATGTTGGAGCATCCGCGGTGTAAGGGCAATCCTACATCACCCAAGAAAAAGAGTTTCATTTCATGTTGGTAGTTTCTTAGATGTTTTTTCATTTCTGGATACCCTTTCATCATAATTTAATTCCCAACCTACGGTTTTATTTTTCTATTCTTGGGTTGAAAGATATTGCAGTTTGTCTCCTAGAATTGCACCTAAAAACCTTCCAAGTCAGATTTGAGCCACTAAATGGTCCTGAAATGACCCCGAAACTTGCCAAAATTGGCATAGCAGATTTCAAGCATGTTCTTGACTCTAACACCTTTCCAACGATTCAAACGGTTCAAAAATGGGAGTCCCAGATCAAAAGTTATGGCTCCCAGAAGTTGGCGCACTTTCTAGAAGATACTAATTTTTTAATGTACTTTTGAAATTTGAATTTCAAGTTGTAATTTTTGGTGCCAGACCACCAAAAACTCAAATTTTAATGTTGTTTTGGCTCCAAACTAAAAGGGAGATCTATTTATGGGAAAGTTTCTAATTTTTTTGTATCTTTTTGGGGGACAAGTTCGCATACTGGGAAAAGGGGTTTTTCTATAATTTTGTAGTTGCATATTTCCAGAACTTGAGGATATCAGATCCTCTGCATGTAAGAAGATCATTTTCAGAATAATAAAATAACATTCCCTATTCGGTGTGTTAATTTTCTATGTCTTAGGTTCCACCCTCTTCAATTTGTCACTATGGAACCAATTTCCATGTTGTGGACATAAGGACAAGCACGCAGGATGCCTGATAGATTGCTTCACCCTCTCCAAAAAAATAATTCCCCATTGCCTAGTAGATATTCTTGCAAAAATGAGGATGCAAAGACAAGGCACGTGGAACTTGGAAGGAGTGCCTTGAAGCAAGGTGGAGGGCTCATGCAAGGGCATGTGTAATTCTTTTAAATGCTTTTTATAAGTTTCATTTATTATTTGAATATTATAAAATTATATATATAAACATTTTTAATGATATAAATTAATAATACTAAATATATTTTGGTTTTTATTACTTTTTAGAACTATTGTCACAAAACTGTCAACCATAATTTATATTATTGTAGTAATAATAATAATAATAATATTTATTTTACTTTATTTGACATTATTATTATTATTATTATTATTATGATTTTATTTTATTAATAATCTCTGGATGAAATAAAAGGACTTATATTGCTCTTATTAATTTTATAATTTATTATTATTCTAGTCAAAGTCATATTAGCCTAAACAAAATATGGAATTTTATGAAGAGCTTGATTCAACGAAAGAATAATTAAATAAATATTATATATATATGTCTATATATACAAATACTTTCCCCATCTAAATAAAATTTCCAATTTAAATTCCTAAATCAAATAACATTCTCTTTCTACCATTCACTAATTTAAATATACAAATATACACAACCCAAAAACCAACCAAAAATCTAAATCAAACCTTTTATTATCTTTTGCTTTCAAAGAAAACATAATAAAATAACATAATCTATGTTTTCTTCTAAATTTATAAGAAGATACAACTAAATAATAGAGATTAAAGAAAACAACCATTTATCCCTACTGTATAATTTATTTCCTCAAAAGTAAGAGAGTAATGCTAATAAATGTTATTTCCACCTATTTAGTTACTTAAAACATATTTCCCTTCCTTTTAAAAAGAGGATTGGTTCTCCTCTCTGAATTATAAATAAGGATGCATTTAGGGGAAGAGAGTATAAGGACAAAAGTTTCACTCGTTTTAGGGAGATAAAACATGGAGCAATTTTCTTATAAATGCAAATGACACCAGGAGCTATTATTTCAAATCTTCTATGATAAACTAGAGATGTTATCCATTAAATTAAAACAACATCAAATGAAAAGGTCAACATGACTTCACAAGACACAAATAAACAACTCACTTGATATTCAAAGATGATCGAAATGGAGGGACACTACAAGATGCACAATCTCCCTAACCCTATGTTTTCCAAATGGCCAACTTTGAAAGAGTGCACACAAAATGATGTAGAAGAGGACATAATTCCTCAACTATGACACTTGAGAAATAATTTAAATCGATAATAGTACCCTAGGAATATGTTGAACAAATTTTATTTAAATGTTCCACCCATTTGAGGTCCCAAAACTGAGAGGAACTAACAAGACCAAAAGGAGAGAAAAATTGACTAGGTTTTTGAAGGTTCACATGACCAAAATAGAAAAAACATAATAAATTAAAAGGCATAAAAAATATTTTTACAAGGTAATCGGGCTTATAAAACCTCTATTTATCATTGGTTGAGAGGGTTTTCATTCTAGTTTTTGTATGGGAACAAGGCTTCCCCAATACAGAACTAGGCCACCCCAACACACTTAACCAAAAATGTATTTTTGGGCCTACCAAAACCAAACCACCCTAGTATTGTACTAGGCCCTTAAATAATGTTAAAAATCTTCCTCACTACTTACCAATCCACCCAAATAGTGTTAGAAACATTTTGGATAGGCTGGGTTAATCCTATGTAAGATAGGGTTGCGTCGTTACCGCACCAAGTCACCCAACTACGAAATATTTCTAAGTTCATTTTAGATTTTTCACATTGTAATATTGAAAACCATAAATTGATCATCCTCGGTTCCAACACTAAAACATGTAAATAATCCAATACACCTTTCTATTAAAAAAAGTTACACCCATCTCAAAGAGAGGTTCATTAATAACACTATTACAATCTATATGAATAAACAACATCCAAATACATGAATTCAACTTGAAAATAAATTATTTCATTCCATTCCTCAATCAATGAACCTCAAGTTCCAATGATGGTTATTGCACTACCCAACCTAATGGAATCAAATGATCCGCTCACACCATGCTAGAGATAGTCACATGGGCCACAAACACAACACTCATGCCCAAAAAAATGAGATATGGATTACACACATGCTTTACACAATGAAAAAACTCCACATGCACATCATAAAACAACCAATCATCCAAACCATATAATGGATCCAATACAAGTAATCACTTGGTACAGTCACAAATGAAATAACATAAAACACATTAGGTAACCTCACCAATGTCATATTACAATTCGCATTAGGCCAACTCACCAATGTGATACAAAGAATCATCCTTGGGAAAATCACCAAGGGAATAACCAAATCACATGGAAGGGAATACATCCTCCTTCAATAGTGTGTCTCACCTTTGGGACATGTTCATCTTTTCTTTAAATCATTTTTTTAGAAAAAATAATGATTTTAGCTTTCAAAGGTTCCATATAAAGGGTTTCAATTGAAGAGGAATAGATAAAACCACTATATAAAACCTCCTTGGATAGAACCCCTCTAGTATTAAATCATACCCACAATAGAGTCTCCTTTGCACCTATCAAAATGCTAGCAAAAAAACATATTTACTTTAATTTTTTAGGGATTAAATAACATTATTTAGAAATGATTTTTTGTAAGATTGTAGCCCTTGAAACAAGATGTCCAACAAGTATAGTTTTTATATGTATTCACTTTATCTTGTATTTAATTTTTAATTTTTACTGAACATAGATTGTTCTTCGAACATCAAGCTCTTCATTCTAGAAAGGTGGAAAAATATTAAACCATTGTAAAAAAAATTCAAAAAATACCCTTTCCCTAGGTATTTATGTCCTCGTTTCACTAAAAAAAGAAAAAATGGATTTCTATATATACACAAAAAATTAGGTTGTATGACACACACACATGTCCAAATTATAGTTACTGTGACTTCAAAATTTAGTTTAAAAAATATATGTAACAAAAAATTATGAAAAAATATCCTTTCCCTAGACATTGATGTTGAGAATTTATATACCAAAAATTAGAATTTTATCATTTATAGAAAAAAAATTATGTTGTACGACACAAATGTTAATTTATGAAAATATAGTTTTTTTCATTTGAAATTAGTTATTAAAGGAGATGTTGAAAGATTCGTGATTTATTTTGATTTAAAAAAAAAAAAACATATATTTAGAATCTACACACAAATTGCCACAAATCACTAGTTTGCATCATATTAAAATTCTTAATGGTTTAGCTGCTATAGGTCTTAGAAGATGAATATTCAATTAAAAATATTGATATAAATTTCCATCTTGAGCAAGAAGTGAGACACAGTATTGTCACATGGGACACAAACACAACACTCATGCCAAAAAAATGGGATATGGTGTAACACCCCACCACACAACCCCAAAGGATAACCAATAATTTACATAAAAACCACAATTTTTTATTTTTTTTAAATACTACATTAACATTCCATGTGCAACTACATTCGTAACAAAGTTAGAACAATACATTAGCATAACCGGTTATCCCTTGGGGAAAGCATGACTATGTTACATGCTAACCTAACTTCATCTCCCATAACCAAAATGTGAGAAACTAACTAAATATGACATTTCCATCCATGATATAAATCAAAACCATAAATACATATGTCCATCATTAATCTTAATTACAATAAAGAAAGCATGAAATGAATAGAGAGGTTGCATGATAGACTCAGCGGAAGAGCAAGGTGATAAGCTACGAGACCAATCCTCTCCAATATCTCAAACAGCCCCACAAAATGAGGTACAATCTTAGAGCCATTTCCATAATGGATTGGACTCTTTTGCGAACGCACTCTCAAAAACACATGATCACCAACAGAGAATTGGGGGTCGACTCGATGTGCATCAACATACTTCTTCTGCCTATCTTGAGCTGCCACCAAATGCTCTCTAATGCGAGCTACCTGCTACTCCATGTCTTGAAGCATCTTGGGTCCAAGGATAACTTTGTCCTCAAGCTAGTCCCAACTCAACAAAGTCCAACAAGGATGACCATATAAAGCCTAGAATGGAGGCATACCAATCAAGCTATGATAACCATTATTATATGCAAACTCCACCAGATGCACATAGTCCTCCCAACGAGACTGTTGATCCATGATGTACATGTGGAGCATGTCCTCAAGAACTTGATTGCCTCTCTCATTTTGGCCATTAGTTTTTGGATGGTACGTTGAACTGAAGTTCAGCTGAGTCTCCAAGGCATGCTACAAAGATGTCCATAGAGCAGAAGTGAACACTAGATCTCTATCGGAAATGATTTTTCAAGGAATTCCATGTAGTCCCACAATGTCCTCCATGAAAATTCTAGCCATAGATGAAGTAATGTAGGACAACCAGACAGGGGAAAAGTGTGCCACCTTGGTCAATCTATCAACTATGACCATGATAGCATCATTTTGATGCAAAGACATAGACAAACCAACAATAAAGTCCATCGAAATAATGTCCCATTTCCACTCAAGAATGAAATGGGGCTGAAAAAGACCCGCAGGATGCTGATGTTCCACCTTTACTCTCTAACACTCCAAGAATCTTGCAACAAAATTAGTAATATCTCTCCTCATACTAGCCCAAAAATACAACGAACGAAGGTCTACATACATCTTTTTAACCCACAAATGAGCAGAATATGTAGCTCAAAGAGCCTCAGTCAAGATTAGGGTTTGAAGATCCTCAGAAAAAGGTACATACATATGGCTCATATACCTCAAAGGACCATCAGAATCCAATGTATATCTTGCAAACTTTCCTTGGAAAACTCTATTTGACTCAATTTCTACCTTCACTTCCTGGTACCAGCTATCTGCAGGGAGAACTACGAGGATTTGGCTCCTAAAATTTATGCTAAGAGACACTGAAGATATCTCATGCCTTCATCAACTCAGAGCATCCGCCACCACATTTTCCTTGCCCTAGATGTATTTAACTTCAAAATTATACTCACAAAAATTCCATCCATCTCCTCTATCTGGCATTCCAGTTCAATTGCGTAAAAGTATACTACAAGCTGCAATGATCATTGTGCAACTCAAACCGATGCCCCAAAAAGGAATGCCTCCATCTCATCAGAGCATGCACCATGGCAACTAACTCCAATTCGTGCGTGGGGTAATTTAGTTCATGGCTCTTAAGCTTGCGGGATTTATAAGCAATCACCTGACCCTCCTGCATAAGCATAGCTCCCAACCCCTCCAAGGATGCATTAGTACATACAACAAAATCCCTAGAAGGATTAGGAACCGCTAGGATAGGAGTACTGGTCAATCTCTCCTTGAGGGTCTAAAAAGAAGACTGGCACTTAAATGACCAAACAAATTTCTTCCCTTTCCTCTAAAGAGAAGTGATATGGTGTGCAATCCTTGAGAAGCCCTGAACAAAATGTCAATAATAGCCCACCAAACCCATAAAGCTATGAACCTCAGATACATTTGTGGGTGCAGGATAATCAATTATGACTTGAATCTTTGAAGGATCCACCACAATACCTTAACCTGAAATAACATGACCCAAATACTTCACCTCCATCTTATAGAACTCGCACTTTTCCAAATTAGTATACATCTAGTTGTCTCTCAAACATTGCAACACTTGTTTCAAATGTTCCTCATGTTCCTCCATAGTTTTTGAGTAAATCAAGATGTTTTCGAGAAACATGAGAACAAATCTGTCCAAGTAGGTTTGAAAGACCCCATTCATCAAACTCATGAAGGCTGACGGTGCATTTGTCAAACCAAATGACATCACAGTGAACTCATAATGTCCATATTGAGTCTGGAATGTTTTCTTATGAATGTTGGCCTTGGTGATACACAATTGATGGTATCCCGACTTAAGGTCAATCTTTGAGAAAATCTTAGTCCCCTTAATCTGGTCAAATAGATCATCAATTCTTGGTAGAGGGTATATGTTCTTAAATTTTACCTTATTAAGCTACCTGTAATCAATGCACAAGTGGAGGGAACCATCCTTTTTCACAAATATCATTGACACTCCCATAGGGGAAACACTAGTATGGATAAACCCATTTTCTAACAACTCCTCCAGCTGCAAGTGAAGCTCTTGAAGCTCCTGAGTTGTCATCTAATATGGAGCCCAAGAAATAGGCTCAGATCTAGGTACCAAATCAATTCTGAAGTTAATGTCACGCTTTGGTGGCATTCCTAGAATTTCACTCGGAAAAACCATCTGCAAACCCCTTAAGAAGAGGATAGTCATTTAGAGATATTTCACGACTCTCCTCCAAATCAAGGTCATTAAATTGACACTACAAAAAGCTGACAACCTTGATGAGTGCACCTCTTCAACTGCATCGTAGATATCATCCGTAAGGAAATAGGTCTTTGAATGCCAACAATTTTAGCCACCTTGATGGAATCATCTACACAACGCACCAACTTGTAGTGACAATCAATCATGGCGCAATGTGCACTCAGCCAATCCAGGCCTAATACCACATTGTAGGATCCTAAGGGAAGGATTCAAAGATCCATTGAAGTCTCAAAGGACCCAATACTCAAGTTACAACCTTAGACAAGAGACTGTATCACCACCTTAGCCCTAAAAGCCAATTTGACCAACCACCTAGAACCTTGCCTTACTTCCACCAGTCCAAAGCGCTAAACTACAAAAGGAGAAATGAAACAATTCGATGCACTAGAATCAAAGAGTATAGATATGCTAGAGCCCTACAACACACCTAAACCCTCAACCACAGTGCCTTGATGATCCACCTGATGGTTTTCAACCATTGCAAAGACACGATGTGACCGGCTCACATCTCCAACTATTGGCTTGGAAGCAGTTGGCCTCTAACTATATCCTTTGAAACTCTTTTGTGGATGTTTCCTAGCAATATGGCCCTATTGGCCACAAGAAAAGAAACCAGGGCCACAACTAAAACCCCTACCCCCAGATGGAGCATTAGATTGCTAAAAAATGCCCCGACTAGGTGTTGGCTATGCACTTTGTGCAGGCTGCTCAAATCGATCTTGTTGAGCTTGCTGCCAATTTTGATTCTTTTTGGACTGAAATCTACCACTCTACTGAGACTAAGAATTTTTTTTCTTATGTTGAGATTGCTATTGATTCTTTTCTTGTTGTTGTCCACCCTTAGAGGGTGCATGATAATTCCTGGAAGAGCCTGCAACCTGAGACTACCCACCATGAGAACCAAAACCAAAAGTAGGAACACTTCCAACCTATACTCCAATGTGAACTCCCAACGCCATGGCCAAATTCTCCTCTACAAGGAAAGTTGTCTCCACTGCCACCTCCATGGTCTTCAATTCAAAGACTTGCACACCACCACTGATTCAGGCATTCAAGCCCCTGACAAAATGTTGAACAAGCATTGCCTCATCATTTACAATCCCTGCATACTACTTAAGCTCATAAAATAGATGCTCATATTGTTCAACCGATGTTGCCATCTACCTCAACTCATGAAACTTATCTACACAGTATTGCCTCCAATGATCAGATAGAAATTGGGTCCTAAAATGCTCCAAGAACAACTCCCAAGTCACAGAACCAATGTCAAGATGGAGTTTCTACTCCTCTAGGCACCACCAAGTAGATGTGAAGCCTCTAAGGTGCATGATGGCGCACCTAGCCTTGGTATTGCTACTGTAAGGATGCATGGAAAACATTCAATCTAGGTCTATAAGCCAAGTTTCAGCCTCTAGTCCTCCTCCAATACCCTCAAAAGTAGGGGGACGTGCCCTTAGAAGATCTCTCATGTGTCCTACTACTATGGCATCCTGGTCAACTGAATTGTATCTTCTCCTAGGTGACCTCTCTCTTTCTCTAATCATAGGTGGCTCCTCATCCTATCTAGGACCCAAAGGATCCAGAACCGTCTCCAACAACTACCTCAATTGCACATCTCCTATTCCCAGCTGCTCCAGATTTTAGCCTCCACCTTTTGAATTATTTTGAGGTTCTTGATGTTCCTCACATTCCGATTCATGGGAACTAGAAGATGGTGTGCTCTGGTGGTTGGATCAGCAACCACCACCTCAACCTCTTATGCAGCCATGACCCCTACCATGAGACATGCTTCTGCACAACATCAAAGGGAACACATAAGTTCAGAGTCAAACACAAGCTTAACATAGCAAACTCATTAAACCTAGAATGCCCAGTGCTAGAGGACCTTGTGTTCTAATACCAAGTTGTAATGCCCCACCATACAACCCCAAAGGATAACTAATAATTTACATAAAAACTACACAATTAAAAAAAAAAATACTACATTAACATTCCATGTGCAAGTACATTCATAACAAAGTTAGGACAATACATTAGCATAACCAGTTATCCCTTGGGGAAAGCATGATTGTGTTACATGCTAACCTAACTTCATTCTCCCATAACCAAAATGTGAGCAACTAACTAAATATGAAATTTCCATCCATGATATAAATCAAAACCATAAATACATATGTCCATCATTAATCGTAATTACAATAAATAAAGCATGAAATGAATAGAGAGCAACCATCATATATACAACATATAGTAAATCCTCAATACTACCCCCGGTACAAATGTCATGAAAGTTTACAATGATTTTACAAATATAAAGGAGTACAAGTACATCATATCTTCCCTTATAATCTGGGAAGTTACATCAGAATAAAAATGTGAGTTACAATCACCATCGCTGAGGAAGCACAAATATCTCAAAACATGGATGAAGCTTGACCATCTTGAACACTGTTTGGGAACCCAATGGGGTTCATAGCACAATCCACCTAACCATGTGAGCCTTAAGGCTCACCCCCCATGCTAGGAGATGATAGGTAGGACCCACCACAAGACAGTCATACAATAGGCTTAAGACATCACACAAAAAGAATACAACAACCATCACTCAAGAAAATGACCATTTCCAGAGGCCACAAAAATAAAGGAGCAATAGGGTACTACAGGAGAGTGGCATCACATGGTCCTAGTATAGGTTATCTTGGTTGCCTCTCACTAGGTGTTGACCCCATAGGGTTACACATGCGGGACCATTGACCTATCAAAAGGACTAGGTAGTGGCCTTGCCAACCATGGCCTTCTCATCACATACTTAGCCTAAGGGAGCACTAAGCATATGTGAGGCATCAATTACTTATCTTTTTAAAGATGCAATCTACCCAACCCCCTAGTTAATTATAAGGCTATCACTTGTTACAAAAACTCTTCCATGGGTTATCCTGGCTACCCCTTTGTGTGTTGGCCCCCATGAAGAGCCACTCTCCCTAGCCACCCTAAAACCACATGATGAGGCAATAAAAAGGGGTGTACCACAACATAGAAGCACAAAACCAAATTAAAACATGAGTCAAACATGAGGCATATCTCATCTCGCACATTATACATATAATAAGTACATCACAATTCTGGTAACACCCCACAATCTCAAGATGCAAATAAAAACAATTCACATGTAAAACCAAAGTATTACAATTCAATAAAATCACTATTCCCTCCAACACCTCTGGAATCCTACAAGGACCAAAATCCCACTCCCAATGGAGAATAAACAACTAAGGGATCCCACACACTAACACTTGACCACAAGGAAGCATCTTAAAAGATAACTCATAATCAACATGGAAATGAAGATAAACCATGACAAAATGTCACATAGAATTAATCAAGTTACACAACTACTACCACAACAAGAATAATTCTAATTCAACAATTACAACATGATTTTCATGCTCAACATGCAAAGTACATTCCAAGAGGAAAAGCCAACAACAATATTTATTGCATCATTCAGTTCCTAATTTTGCAAGACACACTTCATTCAACATCTAATAGTTTAATCTAATTTTATTAAAATCTAATTAATTTCAATTCCTAGAATCCATCCAATATACTAAATCAGATTCAATGAGATAAAAAATCTAGATTGAAATAAAATTTTAAATTTTATAAACACAAAATAAAAACACATTATAAAAAGCAACTCCAATGCATTTTCTAAAATGTTTTTAGATTTCACACCGTATTAAATTTTATATTCTAAATCCATCTACTACACCATTATCAAATGTATAAATCATTAATAACCTTATATTTCAACCATAACCTTTTTATCTACTCCACGTTGTTGTACTTTCTAAATTTCATACATGTTTAACCACTATTTCCATAAACTTAGATTTATGTTTACAAAAATGTATGTATATATATGTATATGTATATATATATTTTTATTAAAAATATAATAAAGAAATAGGGCCTCACCCTCCATGGTAATGCTGCCATAGGTAGTGTTGCTACCTATAGGTAGCGCCACTGCCTTAGGAAGCTTTGCTTCCTTTGGAAACAACCAAGGTTAGGGTGGAGGTGCAGCTGGTTTAGCCGCCACAACCCCCAAAAAATATTTCAATTTTTTTTTTGTTTTAAATTATTTTAATTCAAACAAAGAAACACAGAGAAAGGAGACGACAGGGAAGGAGGATGGGAAGTGGAGAGGGGTTGGGCCCTCCCTCCTAAAATTATTTATTATTTTTTATAATTTCAAAATTCATTCTCTAGAATTATCAGAGACATAGGAAACTTAAAATATAAATATATATTTTGGCATGCAACAATTCAATTTAGGGTAACCATTGGGACACCATACTTAAATAGCCAACACTATATACATACAAATATATACATACACACACACACACGCACACACACACACACACACACACACACACACACACACACACACACACACACACACACACACATATATATATATTTAATAGAGAAACAAACCAGAGTCACATAAAAAAAGATTTCACAAGGAAATGCAATGGAGCCATAGGAGATTTACTAGATGGAGGAGAGGGTTTTTCTAGAACAAAGAAATCCTAGATATTCCAGAAGAAACATAATTTTTATGTTTTAAAATTTTCGAAAGGAAAGAAAAAAGGCTCACAACAATTTCATGGATTTTATTTTCCTAACAAATATGAAATTTACAGGAAACCGGTTTACACATTCATCAAACAATTTTCATCTATAGACTTTTTTAACAAAGTAAATGAAATCACAGCACAAGAATAAACCTAGAAATTACTATTCTTCTACAAATTTGTTCCAAGCCTCGACTGACGAAATTCTTCTAGATCTTCGAAAAGAAACACCACCTTTTGAAATATTCCCTTTGGGCTGTATTCTTGAATCAATCTTTCTCAACAAAAAAACCCCATGAGAATTTCTCCTCTAGAAATATCTTTCAAATTCAAACCCTCTTTTTATAGATTCACACAAAAATTGCCAAATAATTTTTTTACAAATTTTGAAACCTAGCAAAAACCCCTAAGAATTCCTCTCTGTGATTTTCTTCCCTCCCTTTCCAAATTCATAAGGGAGAAATTTTCCCATGCAATTCCTCTATAATTTCCATTTTGTTCCCCTTTTGATTCAGGAAATCATTCCCCAATTTCTTGCAATTCCCCAAGTTTTCCCTTCCCATTCATTAATTTCCCTTTTTTTAATTAATTAATTAATTTATTTTCCTTTTAATTTGTATTTTATTCAATATTGTTTTTACCTTTCATATAATGATATTTTCTTTATTTTATTTTGTATTGTTTTAATTTAATTTATTAAATTTTATTTACCAATTTATGCATTTTCAAATATTTAATTTATTTAATTATAATTATGCCCGTTTTCTTTTAAAACTTAAAATACAAATTATAAATAACAAATTAATTATTCCATTAAAATGCATTTCAACGTTCATAATTAAAAATAATAATCATTACAATTAATTAACACATCATTTAAATTTAACATTTTATCCTCAACAATTATAGAAGGAAAACTAATAATTTGACAATGTAATTAACAACATAAATAAATTAACAACTATATTAATAAATTAAGACAACATTAAAAGATAATTAAAAACAAACAACTAACAACAACATGGTACCTAGACTAGACCCAGGTGATAGACAAGATACACATCCTCGTTGAGGATGTCGGCTAGGGTGGGGGACTTTCCTACCATCTCAGTTTTTCCACTTCATTCCCATTGGGTATATGTGGTATGCTCAGACCTGATAAAGAAGGTGGAGTCGATGCCTTGTACCTACAAACCTGCATGAAAATGCACTATTGAGAGCATATATATATCATAATCAATACATCGTGAGAAAGAATCACAACTTAGTAGGACACTCGCAAGCGAGTGATACTAGACCATCCTTCTCACTAGACCACAAACATGACCACATCACATATCATCATGTAACATCCTATCATAATGAAAATTAATAATCAAATCATAACATTATATACCACATTAAGCTAGATACATCACATGTAAGATGATAAAGCACATAGAAACATAGTCATGAAATCCATCCATAAAAGCCAACATCTAATGTAACAAAACATAATCATCAAGTCAGAGTGTCACAATCCACAACTAAAAATATTATCAACTACATCACTAACATTTGGGTCTAACAAGAAGGTAAATAAAACATCACAATGTCTCCAAATACATAGTAAAGTATCAAAAGTGTCAAATGTAGAAGAGCCAAATGTGAGAGGTGTCACATATGGATTACACACATGCCATACACAATGAAAAAACTCCACATGCACATCATAAAATAACCAATCATCCAAACTTCATAATGATCCAATTGATGACAATGTGGGAGCACAAATAACTACACCAAAACTCAACTTGACAAGAACACAACCAAATCTTCCTTGTCCTTGCAACTAGGACTCATTCTTCCTTCACAAAACCCCTCTTTCATAACAGCAAAACTGAGATTAAGGAAATAAATAACTTATTGATTCTCAAAACACCTTAAGTAACCTCAAAATGATTAACTCAAACCCATTCACCAACTTAAACAACTCAAGTGTAATAACTTTCAATAGTGGATTATCTTAATCAGCCACTATGCCCACTTAGGCCACATGACCCAACAACTCCAAATTCCCAATTTATTTCACTTTACCCAAGGCATAAACATGTGCAAAAATATCTACATAACCATATTATACCATTCCCCATTATTTATACCTGATATTTCAACAAACACTTACTTTAAACCTTCAATTTTGATTCCCAAAATAGGATTGTCACAAACTGTCATGCAAAGTTTAGTAAAAAAATGAACATAAAAACTTTTAGACCAAAAAATATTGTCTATAAAGGGCTCAAAATACACCAATACAACCTTTTGAATCACTTCCAACAAAAGAGAATACCTTTTATTTCATAAAAACACAAGTTCTTGATTGTTCACTATCCATTTCTAGATTTCTATGCAAATAACAGAACTAGGGCATCATCTTTTCAATTGCTATCCTTTATCTTTCATTTTGATTCTTTGGAATATAAAATAATAAGAAAAAATAATTCCACTCACCAAAATTTAGACCTTTCCACTATGTAAATTGGAAGAAACTCAAATTTTCATGCACACTGCTACCCCATATCAGGGTTTTATCTGCCTGGAGAGTTTTGTGTATAACTTTCTCAAACTTGAATAGATTAAAATGAAACCAAGTGAATATTAAATAATATTCATATGGATTCAATATACAATAGAGGATAAGTGGAATCAACTCAGAATATGGTTGTACAATGGTCTAGAAACAAAGAAATGCTAGAAAATTAATAGAAAACTGAGTTTTTCATTGATTTCCTTTCTCCTACATCATTTCCCAACCTTCCTCGAAGTTTGTGAAACTTCAAAAGGTCTTTATAAAATCCTTACATTCATTTCCAACTGTCCACATTCCCAAAACCAACTTTTAAGCTTTAATGACCCTTTAACTTCCCTAAGATTGCATTTTTACAATATTGCTTATGACAACATTTTGTCAAATTTTGCAAATTTTACACGTTAGACCCAATGACTCCAAAAAAACTATAAATGACCTAAAAAAATATTATTATGGTCATTTAGACCTTATCACAACATGAGTTCATAATTTTTAAATCAAAACCTAGAAGTTGCCTCATGGAGGCATGTTCATGCAAGGGTGCACCTACACCACCAATACAATTAATCACTTGGTACAACCACAAATGGAATAACATAAAACAAATTGAGAAAATTCACCAATTTCATATTACAATCCACATTGGGCCAACTCACCAATGTGATACAAAGAATCATCCTTGGAAAAATTCACCAAGGGCATAACAAAATCACATGGAAGGGAATACATCCTCCTTCAAGTTCTACTTAGCTACACTAGGGTTAGATATTAAAGAGAAAGAGAGGCATTGTAGAAACTCATATGGGGCTCAATATGAAACCAAGAATTCTCTCATATAGATGACGGTACTTGATCTTACAATTCTTATGCTCCCTAATTGGCTTATCCTCCTTGATCATTCTTAGCCTTTATGAGAACTTAAGGCATGAGAGGGATATCCAATAACTTGGTTAATTAATTACCCATGTTTTATTATTTTTCACTTATTAATCTAAACTCCCCACACCATGATTTCATATGCACCACATTGGCCCAAGTTCACATTGGGATTCATTCCCATAAATCTCTCTAATTGCTAAACCCTAAGCTCATCACATTCTTCGACGAATATGGCATAAAAAAAAATGCTTAAAATTCATCTAGAATCACTCAAAAATTCAAATTTTATAAAAAAAAATTACAAAGGAAAATCATTCATTTTCCAATTTCACCATTAAAGATTGTTAAAAAATATCAATTTCCCAATTTAACCTTTGGTTCTAAATCATAAAATAATAAGGATACTTCTTTCTCCACGTTAAAATTCATCATAATTCATTTCCAATTTCAAATTTTCTAAAATTAATTTAAAAAAAAAAGAAAACCATTAAATTCTCAAATCCTCCATCAAAATTTTCTTCAAAATTTATTTTTCAAATTTCAAAATTTTAATAATAACCTTTTTCTCTAAATACACCCAACAACACACTTTTCATTAAAATTCACTTTTCCCACATTTCCCAAAAATTTGGGCATTATAACCCCATATTATGGAAAAATCTCAAATTTTCATACAATAAAATAAAGAGCATGGGTTTTGCTCAAACAAAAAGAATCGAGAGGTTTTTACACTCCCCTAATTCTAATTCAACCTTCTAAAATGAAATAAAAGGAGAAAAGGAGAAGAAAATAACAATTTAATTTAAATTATGACCAAATTTAAAATGAAGAATGTCTCAATCATGTAAAATGAATGCATATGAAAACTCCCACACACACTCCCCTTCCAATTTCTATCTCATTGCTTTGAATCCCATCCAAATCCATTCACAATTGTGTTCCCAATCACATTTTCAAAATTTTGGAAAGAAGAGGGTTTTTGAGAGAAAATTCTCCAAAAAGAATAATAAAAAAATAAAATGCCAAGTCTTTTTCCCTTTTAACCCATTTTGAATTTTGAAATAAAAATAAAAATAAATTTATTTTGTATTCCTTTAATTCCCATTTTCCTCAAAATCCAAATAGACACAACAATCAATTTTTAAATAACCTATATCATTCAAATTCACAATTTAAATCCATATAAGCATGTGTTCATTTAATTTTATGTAATTCATAATTGAAACATGATATTTAAAATCAAGTAGCACAACAAACCTCCAATTCCACATCACCACTACTAGATTCTTGCAGGAAAGATTTAGCCAAGCTATAATTAAATAATGACTTATTTTCATTTCTACTTTCATTTTATTTTCCCCTTTCCCAAAACAAAATATATTTTAATAATAAATATAAAAATCATTCAAATTCCTAATATTTTATTTATGGGAAAATATGGAATTTAAACCATTAATTAAATTAGAAATTCATTAGTCATTCACAACACATAGGCATTCCAAAATAATTCCAAACTCAAATTTGGGTTCACATAAGGTCGAATATGACAAATATTGTACTTGATTCGAGTATGATCGAGGAATGGATGGGGAGGGCCCAATATGACATCTTTGAATTAACAGTCATTGGGGAATAACAATTCAATGTATGCTAAGGGTAGCTACTCAATGTATATATAGTTGAATCATAACATAATCATCCCAACAAGGTCTAATAGCATAAGAATAAAATAACATATATACATTTTTCATATAACTCATTAAATAATTTATCTCTACTAAACATCAATAATCAAGATCACATTTAATCACAACACAAATAATGCATATCATTGAACTGAAGCATAATGATAACCAAATATGTAAATGCACACAATATCAACAACTGACTTGTTGAGGGTTCTCATCTTGAACATGCGGTGGTTCATGCACACCATTCAGAGCCACAAAATAATCATCACAACAATCATGGGGAAATGGTGAAGCTAAAACATTAATCTTGCATTAACAAGATGCAAACAAGAGGGGAACTACATCCTCCCCCACTAAAATTAGGCTTACTCTTGAAATCCTACGCAAGCAAGGATAGGCACACCTAGTACATGATCCTTCAAACACACCATAATCACATATCGATCCTCTAGACTCTCACCAAGTCTAGGCATCAAACATAAATCACACATCTTTAAAGGTGTACAAGCTAAGTGGCCACTCACCACTAGGTGTGCAACTACCTCAAAGATGACCACACTATATTCACTAGTTTCCACTACAACTAATGGTATAAACCAAATACTAGGTCTAGCAAACACATGAGGCTAACAAGGTCCTACTCAAGGATTTCCACAACAAATAGGAACTTCATCTAGCTACTAACTCAGCCAAGGGTAGGGGCACACAAAACTACTAACCCTTCCACAATGCAAGGCTAACAACTACAAAGCTATAGGTAATGCTACCTCACCTCCATTTTCACGAAGAGCATGGCTCATTTCCAAATATGGCACCCACCATGAGGTTCTCCCTTGATACCACTTGGGAAAAGTAAGGATTTTCTAACACTACCTTATCAACATGAAACTAGGAACATAGGGGTTATTAGAGGCAAGAATCTAGGAAACTACCTCTAAAAGTAATAAGAACTCCTTAAAAACAAGGTTTACCAACCCCAAAATGCACACTATGACCACTAAGGAAGAAAATGAACACTAACAATAAGAGAAAAACTTAGATTTTCACTCACTATGCTCAACTATGTCCCAACTAAGGGTTAATCAACCCAACAATATCATGCAATCATGATTGAAAATCCAACCAACAACCATTGGATGGATCAAATAATAAAATCACTCTCACAAAATAATACACAAGGTAGCCAATTCCTCAAACTAGAATTTTACTTTCTTCTAACCTTTAGCTAGGAACACCACTAAACAACAAAGGAGGAAATCCTAAAACCACAAGGACAACTTCAATCGGCAACTTAACAAGGATATCCATATGTAATAGAATATTTTAAACACAATAATATGTGTTGAAGCACTTACTAATGTACCTTCATACCCTACACTATGTAAAACATGAGTGTAACTATGGAAATTTCATCCCAAATGACGCAATCTGCATCTTTATGATATCAAATAACAAGGATTTTGATGCTCAATACACCTCAACTAATGCTAAGACAAGCAAGAGCACACACAATTGGTGGACTAAATCACACCCAACAATCTACTAAAAAATAGATTCAAGCATGATGAAATCATAATTATCCACATAAGCCAACCTCAAATCAGAGAACATAGAACTCCACAATCACTCTAATACAAAGATTTGAATACACTTCACTCAATGTCAAGCCCAAGGAAATTCACATACATCAAAGCCATTCAAAGCTAGAAAACTATATGCATACAACCATTTCATAGAATTTTTGAATACCACACAACATCCACTTCTATTTCATTGTGGACAATAATCTTAATGCAATATGATTCTAATTAACACAATCACCAATACTTAGCATATTATTTTCCATCTAATCCCTTGTGCATTCTATCAGGGCTTTATAATGAGCATGATAGGAAAAAACGCATAATAGAATAGAACTAGTAATTTCAAACATTTAGACTAGCCACCACAAATATAAAATACAACCCAAGAGGGAGAATTATAAATTCTAAAAATAAGAGTAAAATGACCTCAACTGAAACAATGAATCAAACATGACCAAGGGTCATAAAATAGATAGGAGCCAAATTTTGGTGACTAGACCACTCGTAAGAAAGTTAAAAAATAATGTTGATTCATAATCAACGATTAGAGAGTTCAATAATAACCAAAATAAACCATCAAACTTTAAAACACGATTAAATGAATTGACTGACTAATGTTAGCCATATTTGAAGGAGTAAGGATTACATAACACATTGGGATTAAAACATCCAAAGTGTGTTATAGAGAGTATTCTCAAACAAAATACAAACATAATTCACCAATTAAATTAACTATCCCAACAAAAAACATATTAAGAAATTATACTTCATCAAGACATGACCACATTATGATCTAAGAAGGAACATGCAAGGTTCACTATGACATCCAAAAAAATTTATCCACACAAGTGTAGGGCTTCACCCAAGTACCACTTTCACAAATAATTTACAATTAAAATGTAATGACAAATGCATGACTCACATCATGCATCACTACCACATGCTAAAACAAAATGATATCCACATCATTCATATGGCACATTACAACCAAGGCTCTAAGACAACCAACATAATGCTCCTAACAAGCATAATTTTATTTAATCATTAAGCATGCATCCCATGCAAGCGAAAAAATAATGCCAATTAACCATCTAGGTTCAAGTACAAGAATCCTAGGGACAACATGATTTGGGGACAAAATTCATTGACCTAAATAATCTATTATGACAATGCAGCGTTCTATTCATACACTTACATGATCACTTCATACATATGATGAAACTTAACTAGGAATAAAATGCACAATACACCATAGGCAACATTACCGTAACATCACTTTTTTATAATTCAAGAATATGACATACACCAAATTTACTTTCAATGCATTAGTCAGACAAAACATTTCACAATGCTCTATCATGAGCTAAACATTAACACAAATTCAATCAAATGCATCCATATATAAACATCCAAAATAACATGTAATAATAATAAAAAACTCTCAAGGGTTGCTACACATCCACACTTAGCAATAATTAAGACATCAAGATGGCAATCACACATGGAAGCAATTCTCATAAACTCAAGGGTCTAACTAACCCTCATGATAAGAATTTCTCAACAATCTGTTTGAAGTTTTGAGATGTCGAAAGCTTGATTTGTTTGTGATTTGCTTGGGTGTTGTCATTGATTTCAATTGCTTGTATGAAGTGAGTGTTGGTATGATACTGGTATTGATGATGTATCTGGAATTATTGATATTAATGTCAACACACGTTGGTGTTGTCATTGATGTCCTACTTTAGTATAGTTGCAGAGGTTGTTAGCGTGACTTGTGGTTGGGGAGATTGTTGTAGTTGGAAATTTTTGCATGTTGCAAATTTTATGGATTTGTTTCATAGGCATTAGTAATGTTGATGATGAAGTTAGTTCACTTGGTTTACAAGTGCTTTTGAGAAAAATTGAATAAAAGAGAGTTCAGGGTAATAGAGTGGTGTTTAGTGTTTTTATCCACATTTCTTCATGGTTGAACATATTACCATGCAGTTTGGATGTAATTATTAGATATTTTCAAAGGTGTTATATCCAGAGTTTCAGGTTTTGGATCATTCTATAGTAGAAGATATGTTTGATAGTATGTTTTTTGGGTAAAACAAGGTGTCTGGGAGAGATGAGATTGCTTTGCATTTCTCCACAATGAAATTTTTGGTGTTGTGGATCTCAAAACATGCTTATAATTTCTATAACTACCTTCCCTTGAACTTTCAGGTAATGCAGTGCCCCACAAAATTTTTCTCGTGTGTTGGATGTATGTACTAGTGTGTTTGGTAGCATAGAATGAAGGTGTTGTTAAGCTTCAATTGGTTTCAGTAGTTGTGGTGAATATTTTGAGATGCATGGATATTTTGGAGTATTATTGTGTGGTTTGTGAGATGTTTTCAAACCTTGAGAGGTGTGTTTGGAGTCACTTATTAGTGTTAGTGTAGGTTTGGCTGACCTGGCATGCTAATGCTAATTGTGGAGGATAATTGTTGTTTGAAGAAGTTTTGAGAAGCATTTTGGTGTAGAATTGGGTCCCAATTAATTGGTAGTGTGTTTTTACTTCATTTCTTTATATTATGAAACTATTTGGTTCCAACCTATTCGGTGTTACATGGTTGAGGTGTATACACTTCCTTAAGGCCTACCTAATTAATATTATTTTAGGTCGTAGAGAATATAAATGTAAGGAGAATTATTGTGTGGATTAAGATCATAGGTGTGATGCAAAATATGTGAATGTGATCAAGTGTGTTGATCTAAGTGTGAGCCTTAATGCCTATGACTTCCTAATGTAGTGAGTAGAAGGTGTCTACATTTCAATCTATTTGATGAGTTGTTTGTGTTTTAGTGGAACTGTACCTTTGACATATGAGAGATGCATTGTTAGTAGTTCAAATTAGTAGTGAACCACCCCTTCTTCTATTCTTATTTCTTTTGGATAGTGAGTCTTTTGGCAGTGATCCACCAGTAGTGAGTCTTTCTTTATCTTTTTGGGTAGTGAGCCTAAGTGTATTCGGTGTTACAATTCATATATTAGTGAGATAATCTTCACCATGGTTTTTTCTTTGGTTTTTCCATATAAATCTGGTGTTCTTATGTGTTTTCATGTGTTTGCATTATTCTTTCATATGTTTACATTCTGCTAATGCATGATAAGGATTTAATGGTGGATAAGGGTTTAAGGGGTAATGCAAATATGAATGTTAATTAGGGTTTTTGATGTTTTAAAAGTATACAACTAATTAAGCCCCCTTCTTAGTTGTCATGTGTATCTAACAATTGGTATTAGAATTGTGGTTCCCAAGAAGAAGCTTAACTGCTTGAGGTAGATCTGGATGGCACACAAGAAAGGTTTCAAAGCTCCTTTATTTGATGGAACAAATTTTACCTACTAGAAAGCTAGGATGGAGTCATTTTTGGTTTCTCTTAGAATTGGTGTTTAGCAGTCTATTGAAAAGGGTTATACTATTCCTACAAATGGTCCAACAAGTGATGATGAGATCAAGGATTATGAAAATAATGGCAAAGAAAGGAATTAAATCTTGAGTGGTCTTTCTAATTCTTAACTTGGAAAGGTGATATGTTTCAAGTCTGATAAATATATCTGGACAAAGCAGGAAGGAATATATGAAGTATATGACAATGCCAAACAAGCAAAAAATGAAAAACTACAAAGCCAAATTTGAAACCCTAAGGATGTATGGAGATGAAGCTATTATTTCCTATATGCTTAGAGTTGATGAAGTTTTCAATACCATCAATGGTTATGGTGGAAAGCTAGAGGAAAGCAAAGTTGTAAAAAAGGTATTAAGAACTCTACCTAAATCTTATAGCCCTAAAGTTTTTTCTATTGAGGAAGCTCAAAATTTGGATAATTATTCTAGAGATTAGATGTTTGGTGCTTTAACTTATTTTTAAAAGAGAGAGTTTGGTCAAGATGCTAGAAATAAAGAAACTAATTTTAAAGTCTACAAAGTGGAAAAGGATGATAGATTGGATCTAGACGATCTTGATGAGGTGGAAGAAAACTATATGAGGAGATTGAAAAAGGGTACTGGAAAATACAAAGATAAGCTACCTTTCATATGTTCCAATTATGGAAAGATAGGTCATTATGCATCTAAATTTCCAATCAAAGTTACTAATGACAAACAAAGGGATTATAAGGGTAAATTTTTCAAAAATAGTTATTATGTTGAAAAGGACAATGGTGTATCTGATGATAAGAATCAAATTATTTAGATGAGGTGATGAATTCTTGTTCATGGCTTTAAACATTGGAAATAATTCTACTAATCTTGAAATATGTGTGAAGGAAAGTTCTTCAGAAATAGGTCATAACATTGAAGGAACTATGTTGACTGATTATCATGCTAGAGAGGAGGAGAATTATTGGATCATTAATAGTGGATGCTCAAATCATATGACAAGTGATAAGAGTAAGTTTATTAAGCTTGAGAAATCTGATGGTGGTCATGTAAAGTTTGGTGATGATACATCTACTAAGATTTGTGGAAAAGGTTCAATTAGTTTTGATGGAAAGCATACTATAGATGATGTTCTTTATGTCAAGGGTCTCTAGCATAATATTTTAAGAGTGGTAAAAATGTGTAGAAAAAAATATAATCTTGTATTTCAGAATGGTGGTTGTCAAATTAGAATATGAAGCTTTGGTATTCTAATTATTGTTGGAACAAGGACATAAGGTAATTTCTATCAACTCAAAGGTAGTGGTGCAAAGTGATTTGTGTCTCAAACTAATGAAAGTTGGATATGGCATATAATAACGGGTCACATTAACTTTGATATCCTAGTAAGGATAAGTTCTACTGATGCTATGAGAGATTTACCAAAGATTACAAAGCCTATCAATGCAATCTAACAAAGAATGTCAAGTTGGAAAGAAAAAAAGACAAGATTCAAGACAAAGGAATATTCTAACATAGGTCCCTTGGAGTTAGTGCATACAAATCTATGTGGACCTACCATAATTAGAAGAACATGTGGTGACAAGTATTTTATGTTATTAATTGATTATTATTCTAAAATGGCTTGGGTTACATTTCTTAAAGAAAAATCATAAGCTCTAGATAAGTTTAAAAAATTTAAGGCTATGGTTGAGAATGAAATGAAATGTGAAAATAAAATGTTTGAGATAGGATAGAGGTGGTGAGTTTACTTCAAATGAGTTTAACAATTTTTGTGAATATCATGGAATAAGAAGGAATTTATTAGCCCCTAGAACTCCTCAACAAAATGGAGTTGTGGAAAGGAAAAATAGAATAGTTCAAGAAGCAGCTAGGAAAATGATGAAGGAAGCTAATCTTCTGAATGTCTATTAGAGAGAAGTAATTAATACTATAGTATGCATTCTTAACAAAGGTCAAGCAAGAGTGAAAAATTCAAAGAATCCCTATGAACTATTGTATAGTAAACCTCCTACTATGAAATATTTCAAAGTTTTTGCAAGAAAATATTATATCAAAAGAGGTGAAGAGAACTTAGGAATGTTTGATGCAAGATTTGATGAAGGAATCTTCCTTGGATACTCTACAACAAGCAAGGCCTATTGATGTTACAAAAAAATATTAAAGAATATTGTTGAGAGTGAAAGTGTCAAAGTGGATGAAGAACCACATCAAAGTTTAGTACTGATAGAAGGATATGAATCTAATGAATCCCATTGCAATGAAGAAGAAAAGGCTAAAGATAAAGGAAAATATTTGACAGTTGAAGAGGAAGAAGCTTTTGAAAAGAATCCTAAGACTCTTGAGTATGTTTAGAAGAATCATTTAGAAGATCTGATCATTGTAGATAAGAGAAAAGTTGTGCTAACAAGAAGAAAAACTACTTTGAAAAAGGAACAAGTAAATTTTTATTTACTTTTTGAGGTATAACCAAAAATAGTGACTAAGGCATGCAAAGATGAGAATTGGATCAAAGAAATGAAAGAAGAGTTAGAATAGATAGAGAAGAATTTGACTTGGGAATCAGTCCCAAGACTAGAAAATAGCAATGTGATTGGTAATAAGTGGTTATTCTAGAACAAGATGAATGAATATGGAAAATTTGTCAAGAACAAGGCTAGAATTATGTGTAAGGTTTACTCACAGGTTGAAGGTATAGATTTTAGGAAAATTTTGCACCAGTTGCAAGAATAGAAGCTATCAAGATTTTTTTAGCTTTTGCACCACATAAAGATTTCAAATGATATCAGATGGATTTGAAGTCTGCATTCTTGAATACTGAATTGGAAGAATAAATATACATTAAACAACCAAAAGGTTTTCAGTTGTCAGAAGATGCTAGTATGGTCTACAGATTGAACAAAGTATTGTATGGACTAAAGCAAGCTCTCAAAGCTTGATATAAAAGGTTAGATAAGTACTTGCTGGAGGAAGGACTCAAAAAAGGCAATGTAGATAGAAATCTGTGTTTAAAAGTTTAAGAGAACAAATCTTGGTTGTGGTAGTATATGTTGATGACATAATCTTTGAAGGAAATGAAGGCATGTGAAAAAGGTTTACAGAGGAAATGAAAAAATAATTTGAGATGTCAATGTGTGGGGACATGAATTTATTCCTTGGTTTGAAAATTAGTGAATCAAAGAAAGGTATATTCATATCACAATCTAAGTATGTTAAAGAAATGCTGAAGAATTTTGGAATGGATAACTCTAAATTGATATGTACTCCTATGGTTCCTAGTTGTAAGTTGAGCAAGAACAATGAATCTTCTAAGAAATAACAGAGCAAGTATAGATCAATTATTGGTGGACTATTATACCTTACTACTACTAGACCAGATATCATGCATTCAATTTGTATTGTGGCTAGATTTAAAGGAGACCCTAGAGAAGCTCATGTTGTAGTAGTGAAGAGGATATTCAGATATTTGAAGGGCACTCTAGATTATGGTTTATGGTATCCTAAGGATAATGACTTCTATTTGAGTGCATATATAGATGTAGATTGGGTTGGATGTATAGATGATAGGAAAAGTACAAGTGGTGGTGCTTTCTTTCTTGGAAGTAGGTTTGTTAGTAGGATTCAATATCATTATCTATAGAAAAAGCACAATATATTGCAATAGCATCATGATGTACACGAGTGTTATGGATGAAGCAAACATTGAAGGATATAAGAGTTTCATATGATGAACCTATTCCTACAATGTGTGATAATACAAGTGTAATCAATATTTTAAAGAATTTGTTAATGAATTCGAGAAAATAACATATCTCAATGTAGTATCACTTCTTGAGAGAGAAAGTTTCAAAAAATGAGGTGAAGTTAGAGTATGTGCCTACTAAGGATTAGGTTGTTGATATTTTGACAAAGGATCTTCCAAAAGATACTTTTGAGTATCTCTGAGAGAAGTTAGGGATTATTTCCCCTCCTTTCAACTAGATGCATAAGTATGTACATCTTTTTGGGAAGCATTTCAAGTTACATTCTTGGTCCTGGACTAATGTTGAAGGCTACCTCTTAGGGAGAGTAGGTAGTAGTGGTTGCTAGATAGCACAAAAAGGTGCAAAAAAGTGAGTGTGGTTTCTTTTTGGTGTTGCAAGTGGTGTATGCAGATAAGGTACAGATGTTTCCCTTTAAATGTTGTCAAAGGAGGAGAGAAAAAGAGTTCAATGTAAGAAAAATATTTGGATGAGTCTATGGCCCTTTTCTATTGATTTCAAAGGGGGAAAAAGTTAAAGTGGTTAAAAATCCATAAGGAGAGAGAATCTAAAAAAATGGAAAAAGTTAAAGTTGTTGAAAAACCATAGTCCAGGAGTGAATATGGTCTGAAGACCATAGGGGGAGAGAGTATGGAAGAGTATTGTCTAAGGAGCAAAGGAGAAGAGCTATCTAAAAAGCAGGTGCTACAAGAGAAGAAGTCTATGAAGAAAGAGGATGAAGAGTAAAGATTTTTCCCAGTTTGGGGGAGTACTACTTATTGTAGTATTGTTGTTGGTTGCTTTTGTTGTTGATGGTTTTTCAAAAAGCAGGTGTTGCCATCAATGAAGAAGGGGGGGATTTTTGGAAGTTTGGAGATGTTGGAAGCTTGAGTTTTTTGTGAGTTTCTTGGGTGTTTTCATTGATGTCAAAAACTTGTATGAAGAGAGTGTTGGTATAATACTGGTATTGATGATGTATTTGGAATTGTTGATATTGATGTCAACACATGCTAGTGTTGCCATTGATGTCCTACTTTAGTAAAGTTGCAAGAGGTTGTTGGACTGACTTGTGTTTCAGGAGATTGTTGTAGTTGGAAAGTGTTGCATATTGTGGATGTTGTAGATGTGTTTCAGAGGTGTTAGTAATGTTGTGGATGAAGTTAGTTCACTTGGTTTCCAAGTGCTTTTGCGAAAATTTGAATATAAGAGAGTTCAAGGTGACATAGTGGTATTCAGTCTTTTGATCCATAGTTCTTCATGGTTGAATATATGTATGTGTTGTTTAAATGTAATGATTAGAGGTTTTCAGAGGTGGTATATCTAAATTTTTAGATTTTGGATCTCTCTATAGTAGAAGATGCATTTGACAATATGCATGTCTAGTAAAACTGGGTGTTTGGGAGAAATGAGATTGCTCCACATTTCTCTGTAGTGAAATTTCTACCATTGCAAATCTGGGGACATACGTATAATTTTTTATCTACTTTCCCTTGAAGTTTTAGGTGCTATGGTGCTTCACAAAATTATCTAACCTATGTTGGATGTTTGTGCGAGTGTGTCTGGTTGCATAAAATGAAGGTTTTTTTAAGTTTCAAGTGGTTGCAGTAGTTGTGGAGAATATTCTAATGATGTGGAATATTATGATATTTTATATGGATATTTTGGAGTTTTGTTGTGTGGTCCACGAGATGTTTCCAAACCTTGAGAGGTGTGTTTGGATTTTCTTGTTAGTGTTAGTGCATGTTTGGTCAACTTGGGGTGCTAGCACTAATTACGAAGGATAATTATCATTTGAAGAAGTGTTGAGAAGCATGTTGGTGTAGATTTGGGTCCTAATTAATTAGTGGCATGGTTTGGCTTCACTTATTTATATTGTGGAAGTGTTTGGTGTGACCTATTTGGTCTTGCATGGTTGAGGTGTATAACTTTCCTTAGGTCGACCTAATTGAGATTGTTTTAGATCATGGATGAAATAAATGAAAGGATAATTTTTGTGTAGATTAAGAGAAAAAGTGTGTGATGCAAAAGATGTGAATGTGATCAAGTGTGTTGATCTAAGTGCGAGCATTAATGCCTATGAATTCCTAATGTAGTGAGCAAAATATGTCTACATTTTTGTCTATTTGATGAGTTGTTTGAGCTTCAGTGGATCTGTACCTTTGACATATGAGAGATGCATTGTTAGTAGTTCAAATTGGTAGTGAGCCACCCCTTCTTCTATTCTTCTTTCTTCTAGACAATGAGTCCTTTGGTAGTGATCCTTTCTTTATCTTTCTGGGTAGTGAGCCCTTGTCAACGAGCCTTATTATATTTGGTTTTGTAATGCATATATTAGTGAGCTAATACTCACTGTGGTTTTTCTCTTCTTGGTTTTTCCACATAAATCTAGTGTTCTTATATTTTTGGATGTGTTTACATTAATATTTCATATGTTTACATTCTATTAATGCATGATAAGGGTCTAATGGTTGATAAGGGTTTAAGCGGTAATGTAGATCTGAATGTTAATGAGGGTTTTTTATGTTTTAAAATTATACAACTGATTCACCCCACTGTCTCAATTGTGGGTGATCCCACAATACTTGTTTACAATTTTTGGCTAAACTAGATATTGAACTGAATTTTTTTAACTAAATCTTCACTTTTAGGCACCTATAGCTGCTAAACCATGAGGAATTTGAAGATGACGCAAACTAGTGATTTATGACATTTTTTCTATAGATTCTAAATATATTTAAAAAGAAAAGAATCAGATTGCATTTCTTTTTCCATCTCCTTTGAAAACTAGTTTTTAATAGTAAACACCATTTTTAAAGAGTAATGCTCACTGTAAACAACATAATTTTTTTCTATGAAGGATAAAATTCTAATTTTTTTGAATTTAGCTTTGTCACTATGATATCTAGCATTTTCGTTTGGTTTCATAGTGTTTTATTGATTTTTTTCTTAATCAAGTTTTGAAGTCAAACCAATTACAATTTAGACATAGTGAACCGTAAACAACATAACTTTTTTTGTATGTATCAAAATTCAATTTTATTTTATTTTAATGGATCAAGGACACCAATATCTATCCAGAACATATTTTTAGAAATTTTTTTTTATAATCTACTATTTTTCCACATGTACAGAAAAAAGAGCTTGATTTTTTGGTGAAAAACCTACATTCACAAGAAATAAAAAATAAATATAATAATAAAATTAAATATATTTAAAATTATACTTTTTGGGAAGCTTATGATAAGGACTACATGCTTACAAATAATAAATTTTAAATGAATTCATTTGATCACCCAAAAGGTAAATCAAAAGTGATTTTTAATCAACATTTTGATAGGTGTAAAGGAGATTCCATTATAGGTATGGTTTAAAACTGGCGGGGTTCTATCCAAGGGGGTCATATATAAGGTGGTTAGATCAAACCCTCTTCAATTAGAATCATTTAAATGGAACTTTTCAAGGCTTAAATCATTATATTTTCCAAAAATATGTGATTTTAGTAAAAATAGGGATGTCCCAAAAAGTGTAAACCACTATTGTGGGATCACCCTCGTCATGTGCATCTAACACAATCACACTAAGGATAAATGGTAACAACACCTATTACCAAAAACACAATCACAAATGAAAATACTCAACCAAATCTCTCACACAACGAGCAATACACTAGAGAGTGATCATTCCCCACTCAGGAGACTCTCAACTAGGGGTATATTCCCATCCATGTTAAATGTAATAGGGCCTAGGAGGCACTCTTTCTCTTCAAACACACTGTACAGGTTGGTTCACATTGAACCCTCAGAAATGCCACCCAAGGTACCATGCAAGAAACCAAATACTAACTCACCAAGACAAGCACTTGATAAATCATGCATCAAGCACCAATGACCACATGGGCAGAACATGAACCCAAGATCCTAGTGTTGCAACATGGGCTTTAATGAAGGAACAAAAAGACCACTGAGAGGGGGGTGAATCAGTGGGCTACAAATTTTAACTTTCTAAGCAATGATTTAATGAACTTTAAAAGCATAAACTAGAAGCAAAGGAAGGTAATCAAGCCACACACACAAAATGCATCCCACAACATAAGATGTATGAGGAAAAACCCTATTGTTGGAGGCTACTGATCCAATCCAGCCTCACAATGAAAATGTCTTATGTTACAATTTATGGGCACCAACCCAAAGGAACACCAATTCCTAGTTTATGAGCACCAACTCAAAGGAACTCCTACCCCTAATTTGAGCACCCACTCAGATGATTATACAATGAAGTATTTATGATTACAATTTTAATATCATGTTACAAATGAAATTTTGTAACTCTACTAGATTTCTGCACTAATGTTAACTTGTTTTCCTCAAACAACTTCCACTGTTTTATCACCAACTAACTCATGCAAGTATTCTTGCACTTACTCTGCAAGACTCTGTAATCTACATCTACACAACAAGTCTCTACAAAACTAACATCTTCCTCCACACACTTCTGCAAAAAATAGAACATTCAAAACTTAGAAAAAATACATACTCTATTTTCACAATCATATAAACTCCTCTCCACACTCATAATTCTATTTGTCTCACTACTCTAAAGATTTCATCATGTATACACTCTCAACACTAGAGGTGATTTATTGTAGTCTCTACCATACACCACACAACAAGGAATAATAACAATATTTTTATTATTAATATTGTAGAGCAAAAAAATTTCATAGCCGTAAAGTTTAAACAAGAATTTCTGCAATTTTTTGTCAGCAGCTTTTTGACATTTTTGTAGCAAACTTTCTGCATATTCTTGTAGTAGTCTGTCTAAAAATTTCTATAGCATATTAGCTAATATTACTATAGTATTATGAATTTTAATTCATGACATATTATCTTTGTCATTACAACTTCTGCATTCTGCCCTAATCTTCAAACAAGAAATTTTGCAACATTTTGTTAGAAACTTTTTGACTTTTCTATAGCAATCAAACTGCATATTTATGATATATTCCTGTAGTATATCAAGTTGATATTTTTGTAGCAGCATGTGTGATCACTTATCACTTTCATAAAAACTTATGCATCTTCCCGAACCTTCTTTAATAGTCTGCTATGATTACAAAAGATAAAACCTAAATCTTATCCTTTTTCTTGTTCTTCCATCTATAGAAATTTTATGTTTTTCTAGAGCAACAGAAATATTCGATGCAACAACACCTTTTTAGACTGGTTTCCATTAATAAAATGTCTCTTTTGTATTTGAAATAACCATAAATATCAGATCTCTTATACCTCAATATGTCCAGTTGAACAGTAGCTTACAAATCTGATTAATAATAAATAATTTTATCTAGGGCATCCCCATAAACCAAAAGATTTGAATATATAGCTCTCCATTCAATAATTTCTACAAAAGGATGCTTCACGGAAAAGTAAAGAATGAATAAAATCTAATTTTATTTGACCCAACCCAAAGTAGCTCAAAAACAAGGAAAGAAGATTTTTTTAAAAGCAAAAAATATGATTTGCATCGATCAAGCGAAACCATCTTGCTGAAAGAGGTGTTAACTAAGAGTTTATACTGCCTTACCTTATGCAAACAAAGGCTTCAACTCAAGGTTAAGTCAGCTACATATTATCCTGTAGCTGTCAAGAATTTTGAACACTAACAAAAGAAATTCTAATCTTCTGTAGCTGCACACAAAAAAAACTTTACGCATCCACAAACCCTAGCAGCATAAACTTTACATATCACTAATTTGTCATTCTTCCAATCTCCTTTAGCCACATTAGCTTTCTCATTGGTCCAAGCTACAAAGTTGGATTTTTTCATGTTAAAATCTTAACTAGCTTTTTAAAGTTGGTTTGACTATGTTGAACCTATCACTATGAAGCTCCTATCACCAGGCAGTGAACTTCCTGTTGCTTGAACTATACTCAATTATAACTACACACTAAGATTTTTCTGTAGCTATACCTATTCTTGTACCTGCATACAAACATTATATTCATTGATTTGACATCAATGGAAATCTAATGCCAACTAATCAAAACTCAAATTCCAACAATCTCCCCCTTTGTAATTGATATCAACTAATCAAATCTCTATGTTACCAACTAAAGTTTGATCTCCACATCATCCAAATAAACTTCACCTCAAGAGTCTTTCTCCCCCTTTCAAGATACATTCTCCCCCTTTGAAAACAATGAAAAAGGGTGCCATAAAGATCACTTTTAGATCAGATACCATTGTGTTTGCATAACTTGCAGACCATCATCTCCCCTTGTGGCATAAAACTAAATAAATAACTTACTGAACACACCACTTTTTAGATTGTCTCCCCCTGTCATGAGCATAACAAGGTGGATATTCTGCATGGAAACAAATAATAATGCATGTGACAACATAAAGAGAAGCAAATAATCATGGAAAACAATAATCCTCTTTCTTAAGAAACATTGAAAGGGAAGTAAACAACATAAATCACTATTAGAGCAACAACCTTCAAGAACCAACACATCTTGAACTTCACACGTGGCACTTCTACCCACTTGGAGTAGAACAAACTCAGGGATGTAAGATGAAATACAATAATCTCCCCTTGAAACATAAACTTCCATACCCAACTAAGTGTTGGAAGAGGGAGATACAACTCCCAATCTCTTTCTCAAGTACTCAAATGTCTCTTTGGGTGATGGTTTGGTAAGGATATCATCTATTTTCTCACCAGTGTTCACATATTCAAGTTGAACTTCTTTTTCACTCATGTTGGCCTCATTGTAACTCTTTGGTTCTATGTTAGTTAGAAGACATAAGTTGACTTGACCATCATTTTCAACATGTCTTCTTCTTGTTTTCACACCACTATCTTTGCTTCCAATAATCTGATCTTTAGGGTGGTACATCTGAACATACTTGATTGGAGGCTTTTTTGGAGGCATTTCTACTACTTCTTCATTTTCAGATTTCTCTTCACCTTCATTATGATGTTCTTCAATCTAATTTTTTCATTTTTTCCTTGACTATTGTCAATCTTCATCTATTCTTATATGTACACACTCAACTATTCTCTTGAGGTGTTTGTTAAAACATTTATATGCCTTACTATGAGTTGAGTAACCCAAGAATATTCCATTATCACATCTTGCATCAAAACTACCAAGCCCATTATCATCTTTCTTAATGAAACACTTACTACCAAAAACTTTGAAGTATTTAAGAGAAGGTTTCTTACAGTACCATAGCTCTTAAGGTGTCCTTTTGTTGTGCACTCCTAGCTAGGCTCTATTTAGTGTGTATAATATTGTACGATTAACCTCTTTCCAATAAACATTTGGTAGGTTTGACTCATTAAGCATAGTTCTTGCCATTTCTTTCACACTTTCATTCTTCCTCTCAACAACTCCATTTTGTTGAGGTGTTCGAGTAGCAGAATATTGTCTTCTAATCCCATGTTCACAATATTCTTCAAACTGATTTGATCTAAATTCTCCACCACAGTCTGATCTCAAACATTTCAATTTGAAACCACTTTCTTTCTCAACAATTTTTCTAAATACCTTGAACCTTTCAAATGCTTGTGAATTATCTTGTAGGAAGGTTGCCCAAGTCATTCTTGAGTAGTCATCTATCAACAACATAAAGTACTTATCACCATTCAAAGATCTTGTCCATGTGGGACCACATAAATCTGTATATACTAACTCAAGTGGCCTAGTGGTTGAGTACTCTTTAGTCTTGAAACTCACTTTGGTTTTCTTCCCTTTTTGACATTCATCACAAATAGTGTTTGCTAGTTTAGATATCTTTGGCATGTGTCTCACATAACCTTTTTAGCTTACCTTGACAAGGTTGTCAAAATTTATGTGTCCTAGCCTCCTATGCCATAACCAAGTCTCATCCACTTGTCCCATCATACATTGAGCTTCATGAAATTCTTTCAAGTTGTAGACATTTCAATCATTTCTTTTACCTCCAGCAACTAATCTTCCATTGTTCTCTTTCCTGATTTCACATCCTTTGGAATCAAATGAAAACTTATAACTGATGTCACACATTTGACTTACACTAAATAAGTTGTGTTTCAGCCCTTCAACATAATAGACATCCTTTGTGAGTAGTTTCCCATCAATACTTAGGGTTCCTTTACCTTTTATCTTGATTGAAGAGTTATTACCAAGCTTAACTAAACCACCATTCCAAGCTTCTAGTTGTTTGAACTTGTTCCTATCGCTAGTCATGTGGTTGGAGCAGCCACTATCTATCACCCACAATTTTTTCTTTTCTGCATGTAATATTGTTTGACCTAACATTCTTGATTGAACTTTATCTTTACTCACTTCCTTCCACTCTTGTTTGTTTTCATTCTTCTTTGTCACTACTTTTTCTTCATTTTTATTCTTGGGGGCAACAACTACATTCTTCTTAAGTTTAGTAGATCTTGCTCTACAAAACTTTGTTGTGTGTCCATAGTTATGACAATAATAGCATTCAATCTTCTCATTGAACATAGGAAAGTTGAAGCTTTTACTGGACTGATTTAAACTTTTACAATCTGTACTTCTATGTCCTAGATTATTGCAATTGTAACACTCTATATCCAAATCTCTCAATGGTTCAAATGGATTTTTTCTCATGAAATTTGGAGCTTCTCTCTTCACCATTTTTCAATGAATAAACTTATGACCAAATGCATTACATCTGAAGCAATATCCATAAAATTTAGGGGTATACCAATTAGTATACCAAGGAATACTTCTAGTTGTATTCATAGAAGCAGTAGACCCTCTTATCCTTGGGGAAACAACATTAATTTGTAGAGAAGCAGAGTTATCCTTTGGCGCAGCAATACTATCTCTTGAGACAACAACATTTTTTCTTGTTGCAACATCAATACCATCTCTGGGGTTGTTATTATTTGGGGCAGCAGCATCACTATATTTTGGGGCAGCAACATTTTCACTTGTGGTAGCAGTGAAAACAATCTTCTTCTTGAGTTTTTCGCTAATATTTGAGCTCTCACCATGTTCATAGCCAACATCACTTTAATCTTTGTTCTTTTCTTGCTTACCAATTATATCATTTAGAGAATTAGTGTTGCTCTCATTTTTCATTCTCAAATTTAGATCTTCTTGACAAGCTTCTAACTCTTTCCTTGGAGTCACTACCTCTTGTTTTAACTCATGGCATTCTTTTACCTTTGCTTCAACTTCAGATTTCAAAACTTCACTTATTCTTTTTGCTTCTTCCATCTGAGTCTTTAGAGTAACAATACTCTTCTCTAATTGGTCTTGTTCTTTTACGGTACTATTCTTTAATTTGGTATGCTCTTTCTTCAACTTGTCTAATTCATCAAGAGCACAAATCAGCTCTCCTTCAAGATCAACCTCAACATCAACTTCATCTTCCTCATCACTATCAACTATTTTTGTATTTTTTAGATTGAGCATTATTTTCAATCTTTGAATTCTTCTTTTCATTTAGAACTTATTGAGCCAAGAATAGATTAACCTCTTTCCCATCTTCACTAGTGTCTTCAGCTAAATCACTTTCATCATCTATTGTTTCACTTTCAACAATGAGAAGACTTCTCTTCTTCTTAAAGTTTTTCTTCTTGGATTTGTAGAACTTCTTAGGCTTGAACTTATTAGTTTCTTTAGTTTTTTCTTCCTTCTTCTCATAAGGACACTTAGCAAAAAAATTTCTAATCTTGCCACAATTAAAATACTTGAAGGGCAGCTTGTCCTTATACTTGCCCGATCCTTTCTTTAGTTTCTTGATAAAGCTTGCTTCAGCATTGTCAGGATCTTCTTGATCAAAATTTGCAGCAACTTATTTTCCTTTCTTCACCAAGTTGAAGGAAACTTCTCTTTTAGAGGGTTCAGCACTCATAGTCCTCATCTCTTAGACTGATAATGAACCAAATAATTCATCCATAGAGAAAGTCTTCATGTCTCTAGCTTCTTCTATGGCAGAAACTTTAGTATCATATTTTGTTGTTAATGACCTCAGAACTTTCTTGACAATCACATTATCTTCAATTTCTTCTCCAATTCCTCTTACATCATTAACAATATCATCTACTCTTAGTAATTAATCAGCAATATTTTCATCTTCTCTCATCTTCAGGCCTTCAAAAAGAGCTCTAATATTTTACAACTTACCTTCCTTCACATTCTCATCACCTTCATAAATCTTTTGTAGCTTATCCAATGTTTGTTTTGTAGATTTGTAGTGCATCACTTTGAAAAACTCAATATCAGACAATCCACTAAGGATAGCATGCTTGGTGATGCAGAAGAATCCTTGGTTCTTGGAAATATTGCATCAACCAAAAATATTTTCTTTCAGTTTTCGGTTCTTACTTTGTTCTTGCTTAGTTCATATTGGCGGATTCATCATTTTTTGCTCACTAGACCTTGTGGATCATGGAGTACATCATCTCCATGTTCATTTTCCTTGTTCCAATTTTGAGCATGATTGGATCTTTCGCCAGAAAGTTATCGCTTCTAGAATTCTTAGAAGTTTCTTGAACTGGCACTAGAATAATTTCAAACTTTTCAGCTAGTTCGATCAATGCAGATCATCCCCGTGATTTGCAAATCTCAACAATGGGATTTTAATTATTTTTGGGAGTGTCCTTGACCTTCATTATAGGTCCACACTTTGTCTTATGCACCTATTGAAGAGCAATTCAAATTTGAGTCTGACCTATTCATGCGCATGTTACATTTTCTTTCATTGAAGAATGTGATGATCTTTGGCCAACGCGGATGTTTCCAAAATCACAGATATGGTATAAAGCTTGTAATCAATCATTAGAAGGGTACAAAGTTATTAGTTGATTTAGTGGATTAAGATTGATCTAAATTGTAAGAGTTTAGCTCACATATAGTAGCATGTTAGAATGTTGCAAATTTGATCAGGCCTATGAGCCAAATTTGTAAGCCCAGATGTTGTCAGCCGAATGTAATTGAGATAATTGTTAATGAGAATATTTCCATCTGCATTTTCCTCAATATTCTGTGTTGCTTTATTTGTGTTACTCTTGCTTCACAGTCTAGATAGTTCTCTTTGAGGACTCTCCTACCATGGCTGTGTTAGATTGCTATCAAAGCAAGATTCATTCCTTGCGTGATCATCAAAGTTTGCGAAGTCCTATTGAAGATTTTTTGTGTGGTGGCAGATTGAGGATCCAACCTACAGATACATAGGACTTGTGTAAACATGGTAGGAAGGATAAATGGTAGAAATGGAGCACGTGGAAATGCAGACCCGGTTGTGATGGAGATGTTGAGAGTAATTGTTGCTAGATTAGATGCAATTGAAATGGCCTAGAGAAGAGGTCAACCAATTAATGATGTGGGTGATGAAGAGGTAGAAGTACAAGAAGAAAGAGGAAGAGAAGAACAACTTGACCTAGATCAAGGAGAAGAGAGGTTCATAAGATCCCTAACTAAAGTGAATACAAGACCACATTTCAATCCACTAGATTATAATGGTAAGTTGGATTCAAATTTATTGTTAGATTGGATCACAGAGATGGAAAAGTATTTTGAATTTGAAGGTACCTATGAAGATAAGAAGGTGAATTATGCTTGTACAAAGTTGAGAGGACATGCATCCCTTTGGTGGGAACATTTGCAAACAGATAGGAAGAGAAGAGGGAAATAAAAGATAAAGTAATGGTATCGGATGGTAAATAAGTTGAAGACAAAGTTTATGCCTACAGATTATCAAATTAGTTTGTTTAAGAAGTTGTAGAATCTGAAGCATAAAGAATCTAGTGTGATAGAGTATACTAAAGAATTCTACAAGTTGAATATCAGATCTGGAAATTTGGAGGATGAGATTGAGAAAGTAGCTAGACATGTGAATGGTTTGAGGTCATCTATACAAGATGAAATCAATTTGATCAAGTTGTAGAATGTGGAAGAGGCATATCAGTGTGCCCTAAAAGAAGAAGAGAAGTTGAATAAAAGACATGAGCAGAGACAAAGAGGAAGAAATTTTACTGGAGGAGGAAGAGGATCTCTTGTAGATCAGAATAAGGATAAGGAGATTAGTAAGAATGAAAATTCATACCAGATAGGTGATGGAAACCATTACAGAAGAGGAGGATATGGTGGTTACCAGAATGAAGGTTATAGAAAGGATGATAAGGAGAAAAGAGTATTCAGGGTAACTTGCTTTAAGTATGGTGGAGAAGGACAAAGAGAATTTGAATGTAATCAGGGAGAGACAAGAAAAAATACAAAGAACAGTAGGAGAACAACCTTTGTTGAGGAGGATCATGCTAGATCATCTAATAAACTTGAAGATGGAGAAGTTTTGGTGAATAGGAGAGTATTGTGTCAAAATGAATTAGAGAAAGAGCCATTGCAGAGGAAGAATTTGTTTCGGACCAAATGCAAGGTGAATGGTAAATGTTGCAAGGTTATTTTTGATAGTGGAAGTTCAAAGAACCTGGCTTCTAAAGAGATGGTGACTAAACTGAAGTTGGAAAGGTTGAAACACCTGAAGCCCTATCAGATTGCTTGGATTCAAGATGAGCATAAGATATTGGTAAGTGAACAATGTTTGGTGAGATTAACGATAGGAAATTACCATGATGAAGTTTTGTGTGATATCCTTCCTATGGATATATGCCATGCTTTGTTGGGAAGGCCTTGGTAGTATGATAGACATGATATTCATGATGGAAATAAGAACATATACACCATTGTTGCCAATAGGATGAAGCATATTTTGTTGCCTTTGGAATATGTCCCTACAGTTGAGGTTTGTTTGAGTACTAGAGTTTGTTTGGTTGATAGAAGGAGATTCCTTGATGGATTGAGACATGAGAATGTGTGTTATGCCTTAGTTCCTAAGAAGGATGAAGAATTGAATCATGTAGAAGAAAACCTGAAAGAGATAAAGGAAATGCTGACAGAGTATGAGGAGATCATTTCACATAATGTACCTAATGGATTACCACCTATGAGGAGTATTAGTCATTGTATGGATCTAATTCCTACAGCTAGTTTTCCTAACAAAGCAACACACTGAATGACACTAGTAGAGAATAAAGAGTTGAATAGACAAGTGCAAGAATTGTTGAAGAAGGGTTTGATCAGAGAAAGCTTAATTCCATGTGTAGTACCTATTGTGTTAGCACTTAAGAAGGATGGAGAATGGAGGATGTGTATAGATTCTAGAGCCATAAACAAGATCACAGTGAAGTATAGATTTCCTTTTCCTCGAATAAATGACATTATGGATTGTTTAAGTGGAGCTAAGTACTTTTCAAAGATAGACTTGAAGATTGGATATCATCATATCCAAATCAGAGAAGGAGATGAGTGGAAAACAACATTCAAGACAAATGAAGGATTGTATGAGTGGTTGGTTATGCCTTTTGGATTGACAAATGCACTGAATACTTTCATGAGATTGATGAATGAGGTGTTGAAGAAGTTCTTGGGTAATTTTGTGATTGTTTACTTGGATGACATATTTATTTTTAGTAAAAGTAGAGAAGAACATTTTTTGCATATTAGACAAGTTTTGCAGAAGCTGAAAAAAAGCAGTTGTTGATAAACATTAAGAAGTGTAGTTTCATGAAGGAGGAGTTGGTATATATGGGATTTGTGATATTTGTGAATGGATTGAAGATGGATCCTAAAAAGGTGAAAGCAATTGTGGAGTGGCCTACACCAGATAGCATTGGAGAGGTGAGATCATTTCATGGATTGGCTAGGTTCTATAGGAAGTCCATTAGAAATTTTAGTTCTATTTGTAGTCCTATGATAGAAACAATGAGAGGAGATAGGAAGGATTTTAGATGGATGTCTAGAGTAGACCAAAGTTTTGAGTTGTTGAAGAAGAAGGTGATTGAGCAACCTATGTTGGCTTTACCAAATTTCAATAAGGTATTTCAAATAGACTATGATGCAAGTGGAGTAGTGTTGAGTTAAGAAGGAAGACCTGTAGCCTATTTCAGTGAGAAGTTCAATGATGCTAGGAGGAGATATTTAGTGTATGATCAATAATTTTATGAAATAGTTCAAGCCTTGAAGAAGTGGAGAAATTACTTGTTTCCTAAGGAGTTTGTGTTGTTTATGGATCATCAAGCATTGCAATATTTGAATAGTCAAGGTAAGTTGAATCAAAGAAACATGAGATGGGTAGAGTTCTTGCAGATTTATACTTTTTTTTTTTAAACATAGGAGTGGGAAGTCAAATAGAGTCACTGATGCTTTGAGTAGAAGGAGGAATTTACTGACAGAGATGAGATTAGAGGTATTAGGCTTTGAGGAATTGAAAAAATTGTATGAAGAAGACCCATATTTTGTAGAACCTTGGAGAGCTTGTAAAGAACCTATTTTGGAGGATAGGAGTCAGTGGTTGAATTATTTCATTTAGGAGGATATGTTGTTCAGAGGAAACTAGTTGTGTATACCCCAAAGTTCAATGAGGGATAACCTAGTGAAGGATAAGCATAGTGGAGGAATGTCAAGACACATTGGAGTTGATAAGATAGTGGAATTGGTGAGTGAGAATTACTTTTGGTCATAGATTCATAAGGATGTTAGGAGATTTGTGCAAATTTGTAGAGTTTTTCAAGTTGTAAAGGGGAGTAGTCAGAATGTTGGATTGTATAAACCTTTGATAGTTCCAGAGAGACCTTGGGAGGATATTAGTATGGATTTCATACTTCGTTTACTGAGGACAAAAAGAGGTAATGATTTTTTATTTGTGGTGGTAGATAGATTTTATAAGATGGGACATTTCATACCTTGTAGGAAGACAACAGATGCAGTACATGTAGCATATTTTTTTTCAAAGAGGTGGTCAAATTGCATGGGTTACCTAGGAGTATTGTTTCAGATAGAGATGTGAAATTTGTTGGTTACTTTTGGAGGACACTTTGGAAAAGTTGAAGAAAAAATTGAAGTTCAATTCTACATTTCACCCACAAACTAATGGATAGACAGAGGTAGTAAACAAGAGTTTAGGGACTTTGCTGAGATGTTTGGTTGGAGAGAAGACTGGAAGTTGGGATTTAGTCCTTGCACAAGAAGAGTTTGCTTACAATAATTCAGTGAATAGGAGTACAAGAAAGACACCTTTTGAGATTGTTACTGGAGTTCACCCTAGAGGTATATTAGAATTGAGGGACATCAATATGGAAGATAAGACGAGTGTAGAAGTAGAAGAATTTGCAGAACACATGAATAGGTTTCATACTCGAGTGAAACAACAATTGGAAGAAATGAACCAGAAGTATAAGGAGAAAGAAAATGAAAAGAGGAGACATAAGGAATTCAGAGTTGGAGATGAAGTGATGGTATATTTGAGGAAGGAGAGATTTCTAGTTGGTACATAGAACAAGCTAAAGATGAGGAATTTTGGACCTTGTAATATTTTGAAGAAGTTTGATTCAGGAAATGCATATGAAGTGGAGTTACCAAAAGGAATGGGTATATCACCTATATTCAACATTTCAAATCTATATCAATATCATGAAGCAGAATTCAATGAAGATAGTACAATATAATTGGAGAATCATTTTCCAAAACAATGATTAGATCATATTGAAGAGATTTTGCATGTCAAAGATGGGAGGAAGACTTGTGGAAGATAGTACAATGAATATCTTGTGAAGTGGAAAGGTAGACCAGTGGAGGATTCTTCTTGGATTTCTCAGGCTCAGGTAGACCATATTGGTTTTCCTTTGGCCCCAAAAAAATGAGAGACTCACCTTTTCAATAACCCCATATGTCTGATGCAGGAGCATCCTTGGTTCTTGGCAATCTTGCATCAACCAAAAATATTTTCTTTTAGTTTTTAGTTCTTGTTTTGTTCTTGCTCAGTTCATATTGGTGGATTCATCATTTTTTGCTCACCAGACCTCATGGATCTTGGAGTACATCATCTACATGTTCATTTTCCTTGTTCAAAGATTTGAGCGTGATTGGATCTTTTTCTGGCAAGTTATCGCTTCCAAAATTCTTGGCAGTTTCTTGAACTAACACCGGAATAATTTTAAACTTTCCAACCAGTTCTATCATTGTAGATCATCCCTGTGACTTGCAGATCTTAACAGTGGGATTTTAATTGTTTCTGGGAGTGTCCCTGACCTTCATTATAGGTCCACACTTTTTCTTACACACTTTTTGAAGAGTAATTCAAATTTGAGACTGACCTATTCATGTACATGTTACATTTTCTTTCATTGGAGAATGTGATGATCTTTGGCCGATGCAGATATGGTATAAATCTTGTAATCGATCATTAGAATGGAATAGAGTTAGTATTTGATTAAGTGGATTAAGATTGATCCAAATTGTAAGAGTTTAGCTTGCATATAGGAGCATGTTAGAATGTTGCATATTTGATCAGGCCTGTGAGCCAAATTTGTAAGCTCAAATTTTGTCGGTCAAATGTAACTGAGATAATTGCTAATGAGAATATTTCTTGCATTTTCCTCCATATTCTATGTTGCTTTCATTGTGTTACTCTTGCTACATAGTTTGGATAGTTCTCTTTGAGGACCCTCCTACTGTGGTTGTGTTACTTGGTGTTGGCATTGAACTCATATTCTTTTTTAGCATCAGGATTAGTTGGAGGGGTTTTGGGAACATTGTAACCATTTTTTACCATCAACCATACATCACAACCTAAGGAGGATAGGTAGGTTTCCATTCTTCTACTCCAAAATTCATAATTGGTGCCATCAAACATAGGTACTTTGACAAAGTAGGATTCATGCTTAGACATTGTGTTCACAAACTAGAATCTACCCAAGCTAGAGAAAGCTTTCTAACAAGGAACCTAATGCTCTGATACCAATTGTAGGAACATAAAGACCACTGAGAGGGGGGGTGAATTAGTGGGCTACAAATTTTAACTCTCTAAGAAATGAGTTAATGAACTTTAAAAACATAAACCAGAAGCAAAGGTGAGTAAGCCACACACAAAAAATTCATCCCACAACACAAGATGTACAAGGAAAAACCCAAGATGGGAAAAAACCTCAGTGAGAATAGCTATTGGAGGCTACTGCTCCAATCCAGCCTCACAATGAAAATGTATTCTATTACAATTTATGGCAATCAACCCAAAGAAATACCAATTCCTAGCTTATGAGCACCAACTCAAAGGAGCTCCTACCCCTAATCTAAACACCCACTTAGATGATTATACAATGAATTATTTATGATTACAATTTTAATATCATGCTACAAATGAAGTTTTGTAACTCTACAAAAATTTTGCACTAATGTTAACTTGTTTTCCTCAAATAGCTTCCACTCTTCTATCACCAACTAACTCATGCAAGTATTATTGCATTTACTTTGCAAGACTCTGTAATCTGCATCTACACAATTCTTTGCAAAACTAACATCTGCATCCACACACTTCTACAAAAAATAGAACATTCAAAACTCAGAAAAAATACATACTTTATTTTCATAGAGTCACATAAACTCCTCTCCACACTCGTACTTCTATCTCTCACTACTCTAAAGATTTCATCATGTATACACTCTCAACATTGGAGGTGATTTATTGCAATCTCTACCATACACCACATAGCAATGAATAATAACAATATTTTTATTATTACTACTATAGAGCAAAAATATTTTGTAGCCCTAAAGTTTAAAAGAATTTCTACAATTTTTTGTTAGTAGCTTTCTGACATTTCTGTAGCAAACTTTCTACATATTCCTGTAGCAATTTATCTGTAGATTTATGTAGCATATCAACTGATATTCTTGTAGTATTATGCATTTTAATTTGTGACATATTATCTTTGTCATTACAACTTTTGCATTCTACCCTAATCTTCAAACAAGAAATTCTACAACATTTTTTCAAAAACTTTCTAACCTTTCTATAGCAATCAAACTGTAGATTTATGATATATTCCTATAGCATATCAAGCTGATATTTCTATAGTAGCGTGTGTGATAACTTATCATTGTCCAAAAACCTTCTACATCTACCCTAACCTTCTTTAACATTTTGCTATGATTGCAAAAGATAAAACCTAAATCTTGTCCTTTTTCTTTTTCTTCCATCTATAGAAATTTAATGCTTTTCTAGAGCAGCAAAAATATTCAATGCAACAACACCTTTTTAGACTAGCTTCCATTAATAAAATATGTCTCTTTTTTATTTGAAACAATCATAAATATCAGATCTCTTATACCTTGATTTGTCAAGTTGAATAGTAGCTTATAAATCTGATTAATAATAAATAATTGTATCTAGGGCATCCCCAAAAACCAAAAATATTTGAATATACAGCTCTCCATTCAATCACTACTATAGAAGGATGCTTCACGACAAAGTAAAGAATGAATAAAATATTATTTTATTCGACCCAGCCCAAAGTAACTCAAAAACAAGGAAAGAAGATTTTTTTAAAAGCAAAAAATTTGATTTGCATCGATCAAGGGAAACTACCTTGCTGAAAGAGGTGCTAACTAAGAGTTTAAACCACCTTACCTTATGCAAACAAAGGCTTCAACTCAAGGTTAATTTGGATGCATATTATCTTGTAGTTGTCAAGACTTTTGAACACTGATAGAAGAAAATCTAATATTTTGTAGCTGCACACAAAAAAAACTTTACGCATCCACAAACCCTAGCAGGATAAACTTTACATATCACTAAGTTGTCCTTCTTCCAATCTCCTTTAACCACGCCAGCTTTCTCATTGGTCCAAGCTCGAAAGTTGGATTTTTTCATATTAAAATCGTAACTAGCTTTTTAAAGTTGGTTTGATTATGTTGAACCCATCACTGTGAAGCTCCTGTCACCAAGCAGTGAACTTCTTGTCACCTAAACTGCACTCAACTGTAACTGCAAACTGAGATGTTTTTGTAGCTATACCTATTCATGTAGCTTCATACAAACATTGTATTCATTGAGTTGAAATCAATGACAATCTAATGCCAACCAATGAAAACTCAAATGCCAACAATCTTCATCTAATGTCAACATTTAATACCAAAAGTAATGCCCTGACCTAACAATATTAGAATAAAACCTCATGGAACAACTTTTTTTTTAAATAACAAAAACAACATTGAAATCAATTAAAAAGGAAAACCATAAAATTATCAAATCCTCGATTAAAATTTTCTTCAAATTTATTTTTTCAAAATACAAAACTCTTATAATACCATTTTTCCCTAAATATGCCCAACGCACTTCTCATACAAAATTCAATTTTTTCATATTTCCCAAAATTTTGGGCATTATAACCTGTATTATGGAAATTTCTCAAAATTTCATACAATAAAATAAAGAGTATGGATTTTTCTCAAATAAAAAGCATTGGGAGGTTTTTACACTCTCATAATTCTAATCCAACCCTTTGAAATAAAACAAAATGAGAAAGGGAGAAGAATTTAACAATTTAAATTAAATTATGATAAAATTTAAAATGAAGAATACCTAAAGCATGTTAAACAAATGCATATGAAAATCCCCATGCACACTCCCCTTCTAATTCTTATCTTGTTTCTTTCAATGCCATCCAAATCCATTCACAATTGCATTCCCAATCACATTTTCAACATTTGGGAAAGAATTTTTTGAGAGAAAAATCCTTGAAAAAAACTAATTAAAAAATAAAATGCCAAGTCGTTTTCCCTTTTAACCCATTTTGAATTTTTAATTAAAAATAAATATAAATTTATTTTGTATTCCTTTAATTCCTATTTTCCTCAAAATCCAAATAGGCACAACAATCAATTTTTAAATAGCCTATATCATTCAAATTCATAATTTAAATCTATATAAGCATATATTCATTTAAATTTATGTAATTTAGAATTCAAATATGATATTCAAATCAAACATAGCCTGCAATTCCTATCCCACTGAATTTTCACAATATAATTAAACGATGGCTTATTTTCATTTCTACTTTCATTTTATTTTCCCCTTTCTTGAAACACAGAATATTTTAATAATAAATATGAAAATCATTTAAATATTTCATTTACATGAAAAATATGGAATTTAAACCATTAATTAAATTATACATTCACTAGTCATTCATGACACATAGGCATTCTAGAATAATTCCTAACTCAGATATGGATTCACATAAGGTCGAATATGACACATATTGTACTCAATTTGAGTACGATCAAGGAATGGATAGGGAGGGCCCAATGTGACATCTCTGAATTAATGACCATTGGGGAATAACTCAGACCTATATAGCTAGGTGGAGAAATAAACATGTACCTTTAACCATTCAATGCACATCAAGGTTACTTGCTTAATGTATACATATTTGAAGCATGGAAAGATCATCCCAATGGGGTCCAATATCATAAGCATAAAATAATGTGTATATATATATGTCATAGAACATTAAATAAACCATTTCTTCCAAACATCAATAATCAAGATCATATTTAATTACAACATAAATCATGCATATCATTGAACTAGAGCATAATTATAACAAAACATGTAAAGACACAAAATTCCAACAATTAACTTGTTAAGGGAACTCATCTCGCACATGTGGTGGTTCATACACACTGTTCATAGCTATAAATAATCACCATAACAGTCATGCAAAAATTGTGAAGCTAAAACATTGATATCACAGTAGCAAGATGCAAATGAGATGGGTAATACATGTCTATGTTTGGAAAAAAATGGTTTCAAATACTCTATAGATGGACCTCAATACTTACCACATGAAAATCACACTCAATACAACCTTGAATGATCCATGACCTCTACACACACTTTCCACAATACCATACATGCAATACATAGCAAACTTTGCATCCACTAGTGTTTTCAAAAGTTTCACAAAAATTATTGAACTCCACAACCAAATACAAAATGGATATGATACCATGTGATAAATTTCTAAGGTATCTAGATAGAATACTAGTATCAGATTTATCCATACAAGACAAGAAATTGTACACTCCTACTACAATATTGAAAACACAAAACATATAAAATAATAGTTGAATAGAATGATAAATTAACTCATAATATGGAGTCATATAGAGTAACAACCATATAAAAATAGTGGTTTCTAAAAACATGTAACCATTTAATTTAGAACTAGCTTGAAAAATCACAAGGTTGGATAATAATAACACACACCCCTAAGAAGTAATAAGAAATCTTAATTCCTATGATAACATAACATGCTTAATAAAGGTCGAGTTGCTTGCTTAGAATAATGAAAAAATTAAATCTTTTGTCAAGATCAAAGAGGTGATTAAAGAGGCACCTATTCTAGTAAGCCCAAATTATGAAAAGTCTTTTCAAATCTTCTCTTTTTCTTCTTTTCATACTATTGTTGATTTGTTGTTAACAATAATGAAGATGGTTATAAATAGCCTATTGCATTCTTTAGTAAATATTTACAAGGGGAGAAATTAAATATTCAACAATGAAGAAGCACACATATCCTCTAGTTGAGGTAGTGAAAAAGTACATTTCATATTTAGTAGTTGCAAAGTTAATTTCATGTGTTCCACATATATGTTTGAAGGATATCCTCACCCAAAAAGATGCTTTAGGGATAATATTATGATGGATAAATAGAATACATGCATATGATATTGATTTCGAACTAACCAAGATGGTAAGAGGCCAAGGTTTGGCTAGACTTGTGGAAGATTTGAATTTACAGGTAGTAGAGTTAAATGAAAATAGTGATGATCATGATCACAATAGTTGTCCACAAAATAACAATCCTTGGCACAAGAACATTATATTCTATTTGTTGAATATGAGGTTCCCAACTAAAATGAGCAAACACTAGCAAATAAATTTAAATCTTCAATCCCAAAGGTATGTGTTAGTCCATGAGTTTTTGGTGTGAAGAGACCCAAGTGGACTACTACTCAAGTGTTTATATGAAGAATAGTCCATTGCAATAGTTGATGAATTCCATCAAAGAATTTTTGGAGAATATTTCAAGGAAAAGATGACTACACATAAGATCCTTAGGTAGGGTTCTATCGCTTACCTTATTCAAGGATGTAGTATAGAGAATAATAAAATTTGACTCATGTCAAAGGCTTATTGGTACACTTAAGTATGTATGTGCTCTCCCTCTTTTACCAATGCTTGAAAATGCTCCTAATTACTTCAAGTGGATTCTTGTGCAACTAATTACTTCACCAAGTGGGTTAAGGAAATTCCAACCTACAATATTAAATCAAAAGTGGTAAGTTTTTTTGTTGAGCAATATAATAACTAGATTTTGTGTGCATGTGACAATCACAATAGATAATAAACTTTTTTTAGATCACAAGATATTTTAGAATTATTTAATGAGTAAAAAATTAGTCTCACTTTCTCATCTCTTTACCATTCCCAAGGAAATGAACAAGATTGTTCTAGCAACAAAAGTCTCATGAAAATAATAAAGAGGACATTAGCCCTAAACAAGAAATAGTGGGATGATAAATTAAATTATGTACTTTCAGTAGATAATCTAACCTATCAGGTTGATATTGGCTTGAATCCATTTTAAATTATTTATGGGATAAATAAAAAATATTACACTCAATTTAGGACAACCAGTATATTTGCTATTGTAGGATATTGGTGACATGAAAGATGTTTCAAAATCTAACATAGTCATGTAACTAGTAGAGTTAAAATAAAAAAGAAACATTACATATTTGAAAGATTTGTCAAATAAGTGACATGTTGGGATTAAGGTTTCTCAACCTTTGCAAGTCCTAGCATTTCATTTGGTGATTAATTATATATTTTATCCTAATATTATGTTGCCTACTAATGTTGTGGAAATTTTTGGGACCCACTAGTGATGTGGCATCCTATTGGAAGGTGATGTGCAATTTGGAAGCTAAAAAATTGTGGAAGTAGGCATCCCACTTTGGAGGTCCTAAATTTATGGCTGACTTGGTGGCTTGTGTCATAAGCTATTATGTCATGCTTTATGACAAACTATGATAGGTTATGACAACTATAAGAGTCATTCATAGCAACTATAAGCTAAACAGGTGGAGGTGGGTGTCCTATTTAGGAGTTCCTTACATTATGCTAATTTTTCATGTCATAAGTTGATTATGGATGATTGTGACAATGTAAGAGTTGATTATGATAGTTGCATTAGCAGGTGAAGATATGTGCCTGCATGTTATCCCTTATATTTGCATGCATAAAATGAAAAGGATGTTGACACATGACAATTTTAGGCACCCATCTTTGAGCTCTATAAATATATACATTCGCTTGAGGAGTTGTGTGAGGAGAATTTTTCATTCCAGGGTTATATTGTCATATTTTCTCCAAAAGAACAAGATGTAATCTCCATGTTAACGTTATGATCTTGCAAGTGTGTAACCTTTTTGTTGAAAATTAATACATTGGTTTTATGCTTTGGAGTGTCAGGTTTTATACTCAAAAGGGGTTTTCCCCTCGTATATTGGTGTTCTTTCTCTTTTGTCTATCTTTCTTCTATTATTCTTCCTTCTCATTCTTGAAATGTTAATTTACATGTCGTTATGCTATCAAAATTTTCCTAAATCTACAAACTACATTATCTTTCTCTAAGATTTAATGTGATGGAAATTAAATTATGTTTGTTTCTCTTTCAAGAGGTAGTAGTATGTTCTTATATTAGGTTGTTGAAATTTGATTTTTTTAAAGAAACATAAGATATTGAATGTGCATACTAGTTCTCGAAAGGCTTTCTAAGTTCATCACTTCCTTTCATTTGGTATCATATCTAAGATCCATGATTTGTATGTTCTTGCATGTGCATGTATGTGAGTTTCTTGTACTTGCATGAGCACGCATGTTTCTTGCATGTGCCTGCATGTTATTGCCTATGTTGATCCATGGTATTTAAGGTTTTGGGTATTTCTTTTGTTGTGATTTCTTATCTTGGAAAGCTTAAGGGAATCTATTTTGAAGGAATTGGTTGATTATTAATCTTTTTCTAAGTGGAAGTTTAGTAATTGATCTTGTTTTTAGGAGTCAATGGGTATTTAGAAGAATGGAGAAGATGGAGTGTTTTTTAGTTGATCATATGTCTTCATTTATAAATGATATTGATCTAAAGCTCCTATTTGATATTATTTTGTAATCCTCATGCATGGTGGTGTTCTTAAAATATATAGTCATGTGCAATAGAGTATTCATGTTGGGTGTCTATATTTGGCTCCCTAATCATATAGAAAAACTTGTAATGTCATGACTTTGGTTTGATGTGCTTATGTTGGGTTCTTGGTTTTAGTCCTTGGCATTGGAAGGAAATGTTTCATTAACCTTGAATGCATGTAGGTTATGGATTTGATCACTAGATGATCTGTAAGATTCTAGAATAGCATATCTCCTTTGTATGCTTGTACATGATGGCAATTATGGATTTGGCCTACAAATGGGCCTAGAGTTCCTGGACCTCTTCTTCCTTTGGTTGGTTGTACTTGCATATCTTAATTTCATGTCAGTTAGATCTAAGGATTTTATGGATTTTTTATTAAAATCTATTGTTATGCATATTCATTCTATTTCATTGTGTTGACTTAACTATTCTAGTGTTTTCAAACTTGTGGGTCTTCCATATGATAAGTGGATATGGATTTGCATGTATGTTCATGAACATGGTGGTTTTGTAGGTTTACAGATGAACTATTTTTTAGATTATGTTTCCCTTGGGTTATTTTTGGATGTAAGATAGTTTTAGGTTTACATGTTTGTTCATGCATATTATGAGGAGGTTTGTAGCTTCCTCATTGAGGAAATGTTGGTATATGTTTTACCACTAGTTATTTATGGGTTGTGAAGTTGGCATATTTATATAGTGTATAAAAATGTATCCCTTTACATTTTCACACTTTGTTTGGGCCCTCCTAATTAAAATAGACATAATAATGCCTTAATTTAGTGTTAAAAAATGTATCCCTCTACAATTTCACACTTGTTTTGGGCCTCATAATTAAATTAGACTTAATTATTCCTTAATAATCCCTTTTATTCATTTACAAGCCTAATAAATTACATTTTTTGAAAGGGAAACCCAAAAATATTTAATGGAAATACATAAAACTTTACCTTGAGCAATGTGTGTTCCAAGAATAGGGACCTAGGACCCATTCGCCCATGGGAAAATGGGTCCACCCTAGGCCTTTGGACCTAAATTTAAAATATGTTTTTGGTGGTATTTTAAGGTTTCTGAATCCATATTTCAATGTAGGCTTGTAATATTTGAATTTTGGGAAATTACGGATGCATACCTATAAATACAAGGCTATTTCACTAAGTTTCATCTAGATTGACAAGAGAAATTTTATGTGACTTCACAAGAGCCAAAGTTGATGATCAAGAGCATTCAAGAGTAGAATTATCAGAGATTTATTGTAGCATTCAAGATCCAATCATCGTATCAAAGTCTTCTTGCATCATGCATGTTTTTGGAGCTAATATTGCGATGTAGGTTTCAAGATCAAGTTCAAGCATTCAAAGCATTATTCAAGTATCAAGATCCACATCCACTAAATCCATTTCATGCAATTTGTAGACCTTCTAATATCTACATTCAAATATTCATCCAAGGGTTTTTTGAGTAGTAGCATAGTATTTTTAATTCATCATTCCTTCCTTTCACATTTTCCTTATTTCAATTCAAGCTTTGGTTACCAAAATAGGGTTTGACCAAGGAAAACCCCCATTCACCAAAAAAAAAAAATTCCCTTCTTATGTTTGTGTTGTAGATTTAGGTTGAAGAAGGATTGAAGACGTCTTGAAGTGCAAGATTGGAAAAGTTGTCAAAGTTGTCAAATCATAAAATCTAGCCTACATATATGATTTTTGACTTTTTGACACTAAAACTTGGACAAATAAAAAGCTCCTAAAAGTTGTTGAAAAACCCTAACAAAATACCCATTCTCCCATGGAAGAATGAGTCCCAGATAGCCTTCTGAAAGTGACTTTTGGTGACTAGTAAAAATCATTTTTCCCTTCTCATATCTGCAATCATTTTTCTATTTCTGCTAAAATTGAGCTTTATATTTCTATTTCAAGATTGAATTGGCATAATTAGGTTGGTTTACTATTTTTAGTTTTTCTCCCAAAAGTATTGTTTGAACTTGACCCCCATCCTCAAGCATAAGGAAACCTAATGATTCTCACATTGAGTTGATTCACCTAAAGGTTCTTAGTCAATTCTTTGTAAGAATCTCATTTCCTAATGAAATAGTGAGAAATAAGCCCATCATTGTTCATCAATCCATATTTTGGTGAACCTACTATAAATATTACATATTTTTTAGTGTTTCACTTTGGCGAACCTGACTTTTGAGCATCATAACTTTCTAATTTTGGAGTCCATTTCAGACCTAGATCTAGGATGTTCATTACTTTGCATTGCATTGCATTGATTTGCATTAGTTTGCATCTCATTTAGGGTTTCAGATTTACATTTTTGCATTTTTTAAAATCTAGAAAATTCAAAAATCTTGGTCATTTTGCATAGAGTTTACATAACATTACATGATCAATCATTTGCATCGAAAATTGAATCAAAATTGTCTCTTAAATTAGGTCTTTTTGCTTGTCAATTATTATCATTTAGCACTTGCATTTAGATCTGATTTTTCAAAAATCTGAAACTGTAACCACCTGTTTAAACCTAGAATTTGAAAGCATAAAAAATAAACTCAAAGATTTGTAAACTAAATTTTAAAAAACCTAAAGTGAGATCCATTCACCTATGTGCGAATGAGTCCCTGAACAAGGATTTTTCTACATTTCTAAGCATAAAAAAAAACATTATTTTTGCATTTTGTATTCCTACATTCAGTCTATTGTTTCAGTTTCCATAATTTTTGTTTTCTAAAATTGTTCATATTAAGGTTAATTTGTCAAATCCACTATATTGTTTGAATTCAAATTTGCATTATTTTTTCATATTTTTGCATAGTATAATCAACACATTATCTTGTTTTATATCTGAAATTTTCTTTTTACATACTTGCATTGCACTTTACATTATAGGGTGTTTGATTGCATTTTACCTATTCTCCATTTTGGGTGCATTGTGGGTTTGTGAAACTTGTATGAGTTTCACAACTTGGTTTCCTATTTCCAATACTATCATGAGACGTAGTTCAAGACTCATGCCATCCTATGATACATCACTTGCTATGGATCTTGGGTTTTCTAACTCTTTCATTCATAGTGTTGACACTAGTCAACCCACTATGGACCATACCCTTGACACTTCATTTCCTATGACATCCTTACCAACAACTAATATGACTAATGTTGAATCAAGGGTTGCTAATTTCCCTCAAGAGAACCTAAGAAGAATGGATGTAGAGTTAGAGAAATTGCAAAACTTTGTAAGTTATAAATACATTATTAGTGTTGTGGTTCCTATGATAGAAAACAAAAGAAAGTTGATTAAAACTAAACAAGGAATATAAATCGTGTGTAGCCTTAGTCACACCATGCAGCATCACATAAGAAATAAAGAAAAATATCCTATAAACCCTTCGATTAATTTCATTTAAGTTCAATCTCATAAGGGCCTAACCAAAATTCCCCTTGACATTATTTTCTCACAACATGATATAATTAAACATGCACTCAATGGTCCTTTTTACATAGATGGAAGAATCAATGACAAGCCTACTAATGGGCTATTAATTGATCTCATTTGTGTAGAGAATGTGATCACTGAATAATTCTTTTTTTTGCATGAGCTTTATCAAGATACTTATGAATAACTGAAAGCATGGATAAAAATGCATAATGGTTTTTCTTTCCCTACGATAGGTTTGATAACTCTCCCTTTAAAAGTTAGACTGAAAAAATTAAGTGTCTCATTCTCCATCATCCCTTCATTAGACCAATTTCATGTGAAGTTAGGCTACCCATGGCTTCACTCCATGAAAGTCATCTCATTGGTAGTGCATAAATGCTTAAAGTTTCCATTTGGAAATGAGATCTTTATTGTGCACCATAGTGGTTTTAATCCAGTGTCTTCCTATGGGATTTTCTCATTGGATTTCTTTTAGCTTGAACCTATAGAACCTATTAGGCCTTGTGAGGACTTATTTTTTAAATCCTATCAAAATTTAAAGAAAAACACAGAGTAGAGTTATCCCTTAGTAATATGCCTCAACTCGTGATTGAGCCTCCCATCCTTCATGAAACCATGATTGAACCAAAAGTCATTCCAAGTAACCAAGACCAAAACATGAAAAATCTTTCACCTATTTCCTATAAGAGACCATGAGATAACCAAATAAGTCTTTTTATTCCTCCTAAAATTAAACAAGTTTACAAAGCTAAAGAGAAAGTGGTTGAACAACTTCCCATGGTTCCTTCCATTGCTCCCTTAAGGGAAGAAAAGAAACCTATGGTTGATAAACCTGTTCCTACACAATCACAACTTGAAAAATGAATGAAATAAAGCAATAATGCTAGAGAGCATATGTGTATATGTCATTATATTTCTCATTTGTTACAAGCAAAAGAAAAGAAAAACATAGAAAATCAAAATCCAAACTTACCTCAAGCAATGCATGATGAGTCTCCACCTTCATCGCAACAAGAAAATTTTATATCTCGACCACAACAAGAAAAAGTACCTTCCATGGATATTATCATTAGACCTCTTGTTGTGATTAACTTGGATGATGATAATGAAATTGCAAAAATTGATGAGGAAGTTCATAATGAGCTAATTCCATTGTTTTCCTCTTCTATGAGCTTAAATGATAATAACCGTGATGATCCTCCTACAAAGAGTGATTCACCACGTACTGAACTTGGTTTTTTTTCTAGTTTTTTACTTGATGTTGTCCCTTTTGCTAGTTTTCCACCTTTCGCATATACTGAACAAGACTGGGATGCAAACGACCTACTATAGGTTGAATCACATGCACCTTACTAGTCTTTTTCTTTGTTTTCTTTTCATGTTCTTTGTGTGATTGAATGTGCATAATGTGATCACCTCTATCAATATGTTTGCAATGTCTTTATGTTCATTCCTCTATTTTTATCTACACTCTTCTATATATTGTAAACCTTTATCTTTTGTCTTATATTTTCCTTTTGGAGATGACGCAAGGTGTTGAGACATTCAGGTCTCTTCCATGTTGACCCAAAAGCTTTTCTTTTTTTTCACTCTCTATGTGTCATTATTCAAGTTCCATGAGTTATTTGGGGACTGATGACGTTTTCGAGCTCTATAATAAATGTTGATGATGATGATAGTTGCAACAATAGTGTAGATACAATACTCAAAAGCAAACCACAAAGAACCTATCTTTACTTGAAAGATTGAACTGGGGCAACCTAAAAGTTTGAGTAAAAGGGAAAGCTTGACATAGCTTAATCCCAAGGCTCTTGTAGTCAGGTCTTGACCATACTAGGTCCACTTCAGGGTATGATGTGATATTTATTTTAATATCAAGGGGTCTATGGTTATCTCTGGTTTCTTTAGGAATCATAAGCATCAGATAAAAGCTTTTCAATTCGACCATAAAACAATTTCATGAAATCAATAGATTTGTAATAATATTTCATGAATATAAAACAATCTTTCTTTCACTTAAGTAGATTTAGTGTTAAGCATTCATCAATTTCATAGAAATGAAATATTTTCAATAATATTTCCCTTCATTCATCTTTTTTTTTAAACATTTTATGAAATTTAACATCTAATCTAAAATAAAGCATTAAAATACTAAAAAATAAAATTGTTGTTGGGTATTCTCCACACATACTCCAAGATTTAAACAAATTAAATAAAACCACTCTATACTTCACCAAATTGCTTCATAGCTAGGCATAGAACGATATGAGCTTTTAAAGAGAGGGGATTAGTTTGGACACCAAGTTTTGTATGCACCCTTAAATGGTGTAACATACAGTCTTGTCTGGCTAAATGAACAAACTAGCTACAAAAGATATACGAGATAGGTAGATATCAAATTGGATTTGATATTGATTAAGTTCTATGTGCATACAATTTTTTAATCCAGAATGATTCAGAAAATAGGAAAAAAAGAATAAAACTTAGAGATTTTTTGGCTCTTTTGACATCCACAAATTTTGAACTTAAAATAAAAGTAAAGCATTAAATGGCCTTTTATAGGAACAAGGCCTCAATAGTTTAAACTTAAAGTCTATCAAGAGAAATATAAATAGAAAATCAAAATGTAGCACGTGGCATATGCCAATTGTCATTAGAATCTTCTAGAGAAAGTCAAATATTTGACTCCTATAGCAGCAACAACCTTCAACTCCAAACTCTAGTATGCAATGCTCTGCTCAAAACAAGGCTATCATATTCCTTAGAATATAGGACAAGAAACTTCTATCGAGACTAGGAACAACTTGCAAAACTAACTTTAGCAGTATATCTTTATGAAACTTCCAGTATCCGATATCTGGCACTTCCTTATATCATCTCGAGCTCTGATTCTAGGAACCCTTCTTCACCTTTCTTCAGTTGATAATCTTAGAAAGCAATTAATATCTTATGCATGCGCTCTTTTGAAATTCCTCGGATTTCTTGCCAATTATACTTGAGCCTAGTATAGTCTTTTGATATCTAGAGGATGTTTGCATTCCTTTGCATTTTCTTTGTTTCATACCTGACTATAGTGTTTCTACAATGTATGATCTCATCAATGATTTTCTAGTTTAACAATTGAATAGGGTCTTTACTTATTCTTTCAATCCATTCCTTAAAATCTTTTGCTTCTTTACCCTCTTGTCCTAGTGTTCGAGAATCACAATCTTGCCATGCTAGCATTTCAATGAAATCTTGATATCCTTATCAATCAATTTACTACACTTATTGATGACCTTTTCAAATCCTTCTATGCATTGTACCAAAGTGTCACCTTCCCAATTTAATTAAATCTTCCATTTTTCACATAATGATACTTCTTGTTCTAAAATTATCTTTTCTCTTATCAATTCTTGGACATCTGTTTGAATGAGAGTTTCTATGTTTCACCTCTCTACATCAACCTATTCTTGGAGAAATCTGCATTCTCCTTCCAATATTTTAGACTTTTCAAACCAACGGTGTTCCTCCTTGTACTTCCCAATTACATCTATAATTAGGTCTTCTCCTTGCCTTACCCAATACTTAATCCATTCTTCAAATACATTCATTTTGTGGTGAATTTTTGCAATTGAATCCACCTGCTCCTATGACATGAGTACTAGATTTTGAGGCAATTCAGTCTATGCTTGACCATATTGGGTTAATGATTTTACAAAATTCTCTAGGCTAGCAATCCCTTCTTTAAACTCTCTTTTCTTCTATTTACTTTTTTGTACCTTGAAAATAGTTGTATCCAAATTCATCTTCATTTCTTCTAATTCTTGCATCTAGGATTAGTGTCCAACATTGATACTTTTTATTCTATACTCATTAGGAATTATTTCATGTCTATTTTTCTCTACTACCAAAGTAACTATATGGAGTTTTATGCCTCCATATGCATTCTTTTGCATGAAATTTTTCATTTTAGATCTTCACCTAGGCTTAGGAGTCTCTACTTGCATTAAACTTTTAAGATCCAGAGGTACCAATTCCACTTCCAATGGGGAAGCTAATTCTCTAATTAACCAATCAGGTGCATCTTCATTATGCTCTACCTCTACAAAATTTCTTTTCTCTTGATTTTCATTATGGTCATGAACTTCTTTTCTTGAATTTTCAACTTTATATGTTACATCCTCTAAAATTGGAACATCTTCAATATTCTCTAGCATAGATTCTAGATTACTGCGATTCAACACCATCTCTTCAGCTCCAAGACTTGTATTTTCCTATCCAGCTAGGTGTTCAGTATCAGTTCCTTGGAGGTCACCTTCTTCATCTCTTGTCACATCAGGGTTCTCTTCATCTCTAACCCTATCACCTAAAGTTTGTGAAGGTTATTTATTTTCAATTTTAACCTAGTCCTCCTTTGACTTTTTAGAACTTGTGGTTGTTCATTATCATTTTGATCATTCCCTAGCAAAGGCTAAGAATCAAAATTATCTTCAATAACAATATCATTAGTAAGAATTTGTCTTGTAGTCTCCCTTATTTCTATTGCAAGAACTTCAGGGTTCCTCGCCTCTGAGGTGAGTGTTCCTCTAATGAATTATTCTTCTTCAACATTCATAGGAATTGAACCTATATCTAGAATATCTTCCACCATTGGTTGTATCATGGGCTTATCTTTAGATTTCTTTTCTTTCACTTGTTCCCACATGGCACCCAATTTATCCATTTTCTCCTTGATTTGAGCTTCATCTAGCTTAGAAACTTCATCCAAAACCATAATATTTTTTCTTAGCATTTGTTTTACAATTTCCATATTAACTGAAGGGGGAGAAGGAAATAATGTTGTAGCTCTCTAAGATGCAAACCTTGTCTATGTAATAGTATTCTCTGTCATCCCTGCCTCTTCATCAGTCATAGGTTGAGTCTTTGTCTTTGTTGTGAAATAAGATGCCACTTTTGACTTCACTTTTGTTCAAACCTTACCTAGTTCAACCTCTTTATGCTGACCAATTGGTTTTAAGGAAACTCATTGGCATGGAGCCTCAGGGGTTGTTTCTTCAATATGTATAGCAACAGATGTTTTACTATATTTTCTCTTTTTCATAACAAGATCCCCATGCTCGGGCTCATTTTCCTATGTTTGTTTATTTATTGTATCTAGAGATTATGTGGGCCTTATTCCTACTCTTCTTAAATATTTACAAATATCATTTATCCAATGTTGATTTTTCAATAAAATTGGTTCAGAGAATTCTTCAATGAATGTTATTTCTCTACTTTCATAATATAGATCTGGAATAGGTTCATTATAGAATATGTTTTCATTATAAGCCCAATTCAACACTTCACCATAATCTTCCTCCAATTGATCTGTAATATCATGAATCTTAAGAATCTGTGTAGATTCTAATGGCAACCTTTCAAAGTTTCTTTTTCTTACTTTATGCTCGTCATCACAATTGAGCAAGCAATCTTCTAAATGTTGAACATGAGCACATTTACCAACTATATTCTTGGCAATATTCCCTTATGGGACATAATTCTTTCTTCAGAGTGGAAAGTACTCCAAATTAAACATCTACAACTCCTCTTCACACAAATCAGTTGCTTTTACTACACTTCATTTGTAGTTTCCTTTTACAATGGGAAATTTGAGGGAAACCTTCTTATGAGTTGCGTTGTAAAGAGCTTGAGATGGTCATCTTACCAATTCCAATAATACTATTTTATATGTAGGGTACCTGGGCAACATGAAAGGATATCCTCCAAACCCTTCCACCCTAATGTAAGTGAAAGTGGGAAACTGAATGAACTAGCCGAGTATGTGCAGGACCATCATGGAAAAAATAGGCCCTTAAGTGGCAAAAAATTCAAAAAATTCAGAGTTAGGAAACTTGACGTAAAAAATTGAATAAGTTATCTACATTATTTCAAAAATATGTAAGAATAGAATTTTTAGTAAATTGAATGTAGTTTCTAAACTACTAGGTTGGTTTAAAAAAAAAATCTATTTGGTAAAAATTTGAAATTTCAATGTAGTGGTACTTAAATTTCAGGGAAAAAATAAGAAGTAGGTGTTTGTCTAACCACCCTAACCACAATAAAATGATAATATTTTTTTATAATATTTTAGATATAAGTAGAGGACTCATGCCTCGATGTGATACATTTTTTTGTAATTTTTTTCCAAGTAAATAATTAATTATGAATTTTTTATTACAACTTTTTAAAAATATAAAAAACTCATATGTCTGACCACCTTAACTTGATCAAAACTTCATGAAATTATTTTTTTCATTTTTTAATCTTATAGTATGTGAAGCATAGAATGTGATGCATGTTTTGGATTCAAAAAATGTGATATTGTTTGAAAGCTATAGATGTTTTTCAATCAACCTATCAATTAAGACTTTAGTTGTAATTTGAATAGAAAATGGATAATAATTACTTATTAAATTCAAATTAAATCATAATTTACATCAGTGGAAAGTTGAGAATCTCCTTTAAAAACCCTTTTTGTTTCATCAATTTTAGGTAAAAATATAATCGTCAGCCACATACCCATCATATTGCGACTTTTTGGCCCATCATGATCCTACACATACCCAGCCTCCAACTTGTTTAACATTTTGTGCTTCCAAAGACAATATTTTTTCTTTGTCACCTTCCATTATTCTAACCAACTTCATGGAAAGCACATCAGTAACTCTCTCATAATGTTCCCTGTATTCATGAATAATAATTCGGGGTAAATGAGCATATATAAGACTATTTCCTACTTTTGTGCTGAAAGTACCAATTCTTTTCAATCCTTGCTTATTTTCCCTTAAGGAATAGGACTAGATCACATATGAAGACAAATATAAATCTTGATTTTGGAAATTCCTTTATTTGATCATGCAATTTGTCACTAATAAATCCTCCCTGATGCATTTGAGCAGGGCCTTCCATTAATTTATTTATGATTACAAACATCCGTGGTTCGAATTTATTGGCATCTCGCAATCCAACTATCTTGCTTAGCATAGTTATAATATCTTGAACATTTGGGCTGAACATAGACCTTAGAATTGGCTTTGTCTATTTTGTCATTTCCTCTTGACACCATTAGGTACTCATAATTTTCTTGTTTTATTCTTCGACACTTAGGTAGGTCTTAGTTTTCACCTTCATATCTATACGGTACATCTGAGTAAATGTAGAGATCCCAAATGTATATATTATTCCTTTCTTAGAGATATCTACATAAGTTCTTCCCTCCTTTTCAATGACTCTTTTTTCTAGGTTGTAGTAGTTTAAACATTCCATAACTAGTTCAGGGGCCTCCATTGTTGGTAAAAACCCTCCTGCTAAAAGTAACCCATTTGTTATAACATTCTTTATACATTGAGAGGTATTTTATTGCCGCACTCGTGTGAGGAATCCAACATCAGAGGACCATCCCATATGATTATCATTTTCTATCCCACCAATTGGTATAGATTGTGAAGTGTGATATTTGAATTCATTTTCTAGTCTTGCTTCAAAAGTACTCATTTTTGCTGAACTGCTCTGCATTTTTAAATATGTGCCTTGTGTGCAAGTTAGGGTTAAATTTAACCAGTTATCTTTAAAAAATTCATAAAACATTCAATTCACCATTTGGTTAAATTTATATCAAAATAATCAACATTTCAATTATTAAGGGAAAATACCATTTTCTCAAACTTTCATGTGTAAAAATGATTGACAAAATTTCTATTATTCGAGACATACCTAGTTTTACTGATGACGACAATCTTTTTCAGAATGTAACTTTGGAAACCCTTGGTAGTTGTGTTCTTAGTTTCTCAAAATTTACCTTTCCTTGTGCACCACAATGTCAGTCTCATTCATTCAATGTCCTTTGTAGATTTGTAGTATGACACAAAGTAGAGTGTTATAAAAGAAAATACATGCTCAAGGTGGTGCCAAGTTCGTGTGTGTAATTCGCCACCTTCATTAATTACCTATTACAATGCATTAATTTCTCAAATAAAGGTACAATCATGGCGAATTAAGTTTCAAATTATGAACACCTAGGTTTATGCGCGGGCTCACTACTAGAGGAAAAGATGACATGAAAAGCTTACATGGCACTCTTTTGCCACTTTGATTTTTACAAGGCAAAGGCCTTTAAGATACGTGATCATTTATGATCATCGAGATTGACAACCTCCAGTACCAAACCTTGGATAGATTACCAAGAATCGGGACACTTACCTCCAAGCTTAAACAAAACCAGGAGTAAAGAGAGGAATCAGGAACTGGGTTTAAGCAAGATAAAAAATGATTCAAACATTTCATAATAGAACCTCTGGTTTTCGACATCTAGTAAAAGAAAAAGAAAATTAACCATCAGACTAAGTGATATAGGAAAGAACGCAACCACCTAGATTGACAACCTCTGGGTGATGACTTACTGGGTGAGACTAGGACCAATCAAAGATACAACATCCTTGACACAACTGCAGCAACTTCGGTATTATAGTTTCTGGTAAACTGATAAAACTTTGTGAAAGGACCGAGACACCGAATCTAGGGAAGAATAAGGACTTAAGCAAAGACCAAGCAGATTGAAATGAGACTTGTAATTTTACCAACCCCCAAAACAACACCAAAGAAAGTGAAAGTCAGAGGAAAGAAAAAGAAAAATGGGTCCACATTTTACCAAGGAGAAAAATGGGGCGTGTTTTGAGACCACACAAAAACTAGAAACCACAAAACTAAACAAAATAATAGAAATTAAATTTTAGATCTAACAACCATACTTCCACTTTTTTAGTTTTCTAACTATAAACAATTAGATCTTCATCCCAACATTCCAACTTCACTTTAGTTAGCATACAAGATAAAGTGTTATTGAGCTCATGTGTGTGCAATTGGTTATTTCCACTACAACAAACTTAGAAAATAGCAACTAATCCATAATTACAAGTTTGCAAAATTTGCAAATTAATCCTAATTACATGTTTTCCCGATTGCAAACAGAATTGTGTGACTATGTTGTTTAGCCATTGAAATTACAAATGAGGCACACTTTTACACTATTTAATGAAATTAACTAATTACTAAACTCGAGTAATTATAATTCAAATGATAATTGAAAATAATGAAATAACAAGGGAGAATTTAAGATGGAATAGAGAAGAATGAGACAAAGAAATAAAAGGATCACAATGCATAGATTGATAATGGAGTTCATCCAATGTGGACTACGTCTTCAGGTCTGCTTCTCAATGTTGGGACCGCTTTATTTATATCACCAAGCAAAATTATGCTTTGTTACAATACCCAAGCTCCAAGAACCTACAATAATCTCTTCACAATCTCACTCTTTTACAATTTTTGGTGTATGCAAACACCTTGTAACTTTCTCTCAAAAAAACTCTAACGCTCCACCTTTTCCAATAATTTCTAATCTCTATTTTTCTCTCCAAGAGAATTCTCCCCCATGCAAGGAAATAAGACCCCTTTTTATACAAACTTATTTGCTAATATGGCTTTAACCATATTATTTTGCAAATATTGCATATCTCCCATTTTCAAGTAAAAATTCCAACCAATTCCCCCTAATTACATAAAAATCTCCAAAATATTTCAAAATTCGTTCAAGTAATCCTAACCCCTTTTAAAAAATAACAGCTCTTATAATTTGAGACTTACAAGATAATCCTTGAAATATTCTAAACCCCCCTTCTAAATCATAAAAATATGTAACCAATTATTTTAAGCTCCTTCAAATATCACAATTCATTGAAATATGAGAAAGGTGGTTAAAGGGGTTAATTTGTTGAAATATAAGTTTAAGGGTTTTATTTTTCTCCTTGTTTTATGGGGAAGGTAAGAGGATTTTAAGGGATAAAATCCCACCAAATCCTCCTTGAAATCATAAAAATATTTTAAATTTTAAACCATACGTGTTTTTTTCTTTAATAATTATGGTTTAATATATATTTATTCCACCTTTTTCCAATAATGGACTGCCATGTGGAGAGGTGAGATGACGTTGAGTGTTGAGGGCTAATTGGCCATTGTACTGATTGGACTGATGACGAGGCATTGACTGGTCAACATATGTTGCCAACTTTGACTGCTTGTATCTTGTGCAAATTGACTTCGTTTTCGACGAAATGAGTTGCGTCAGAAAGCTCTTGGTGAGCTCTTCACGACGACACCCCATTTGACCACCTTTGACAACTTCAATTTTTTTCCCTTTTTCTGAGCCCTCTAATTTGTTGATTGACCAGAACTTTGACTGCTTGCAACTTTAGGATATAGACTCCTTTTGAGCCTGTTCGAGTTGCATCGGGTTTGTGTCAGTGGGCTCTACATAATGACGTTGGTTTTGAGAGATTTGGAGACTATGAAAATATTAGGTTCTTTTGGATCCTCATGGATCACTCCTCCCCATTGAGAATATTTTAGACCTCCAAAAGGTTTATTTATGTACAAATTGAGCTAGGGAAATGTTGCCCCACTTGCCCAGTATCATATGTCCTTCCTTTCTGGAACCTATAAATCTGACTCATCATAACAACAATAAAAAATGCACTGATATTTTTAAGTACATTAGCCATATACACATCCACATTTAGTGTTGCTGCTACCAACCATATACTACTAAAAAGTAGAAGGTTGAATAACAAAACTAAACTTGCAGATGAGAAAAATAATGTACCAACATCAAACTTGTCTTTCGTAACTCGAACAACCTTAGAATCAGATATGCTTTTATGCAATGTCACTTCTTGTGGAACAAACATAAATGCCAAAATATTGCTTGCATTAACTACCCTTTTCAAATGTCTCATTGTCACAAAAGACTTATCAGTCTTAATTGGATGAGAATGCACAATGTATTCAATTTATTCCCTAAACAAGTGATATTGATTATGTTCCCTATGGAAGATTGCTTTTCTATCATATAAGTATGGGCTACCCAACACAATTCCATAGATATCAAGTGGAACCACATCAAATTCAACCTCATCTATAAACTTAGATGTTATTGCAAATCTTAAATTGCATTGCTTAGTTACTCGCAATTTGTTATCATTGCAGACCCAACCTAATGGATAAGGTTTCTTATGTAGCTTTGTTTTCAATCCCAACTACTTAACAACTTCTTCTGAAATTAGATTAGCTTGGGACCCACTATCTATCAGTGTATCAATCTTAGTGTTCTTAGAAATCACCCTTATATGAAACAATTCACATCTTTTGCTATCTTTAGGAACAACATGACTTTTAGAAGTAGAAGCATATGAAACATTAGTGGCAGAACCATTACCAACAAAAGCTTTACCTTTCAAACCCACAATTAAAATCTTTGAGTCATCACCAAATTCCATACCAAGGTCTTACACAATAGCTATGGAATTATGCTTACCCTTTTGATCCTTGAACCACTTAGGATTCTGATTAGGATGCAATTACCAACACTTCACATCTTTGTGCCCTTGCTTCTTGTAGTGTGAGCAATAAGGCTTCTCGTCCTCCTTTATAGTAGCAGTTCGCTGTGATTTCTCTTTCCCTTTCTTGCTTCCTTTCTACTTACTAGATTTTGTCAATAGATTGCCATGGCTATTCCTTGAGCTTGTTTCTAAATGGATAGCTTGCACACTAACTTCATCAATGTTAGTTGGATTAAATATAAGTATTATATGTCTCAAATTCTCACGTAATCCCCTTATGAATTTTAACAAAGTTTCTTGAGTGTACAATGGAATTCCCAAAATTAAATCCCTTTTCCTATACTCCTATGTATATTCCTAAACACTTTGTCCTCTCTCTTGCTTTAATGATTTCCAATTCATCATTGCTTTTTGCATGTTCCCTAATGGATAAAATTGTTTCTTACGTGCAGTTGTAAACTCATACCAAGAAGAAATTATTTTACCATATCGGCTAATATCTTCCTGAGTCTTACTCTCCCACTAGATTAGAGTTGTGCCTCCCAGGTGAAGAGTGGCTAACTGGGTCTTTGAAGCATCATCAGTGAAATTTTGAACCCTACAATAAAATTCACCTTGTTTGATCCAATTTTCAAGTTTCTCTGCATCCAATTCTCCATTATATATTGGCAAATCAAATTTAATATTAAGTTTTAACAAAGGTGTATTAGCTTTAGGCTGTACAGGTTGTTTATTTTTAGAAGAGTTAGATGAAGAGGAAGAAGAGGATGAAGAAGAACATGGGGATGGAGGTTCAGGAGGGTCACTACCACCTCCTACTCCTTTACCTTTATCATCTTTTGAAGAGGATTCACCTTCATTATTCTTTTGTTCTTGAGTTCCTTTTTCTTTTGTTGCTCTTGTCTCTTTTGGAAAAGAACTTCCACCATAGCCTTCATTTCGAGAAATGCTTTTTGGAAAGCTTTCTCATCAAGCTCTATAGGACTTTGTTCAGCTACCATCTCTGCTCGTGGAAAAGTCCTTCATTTTCTGATCTCAGGATTGAACTTAGTAAGTGCACCTTCTCCTTGCTTCAATTTCAACCTGGTTAGCATTCACTTATGCAATTTCCTGCAAAATGGGCTCTAATACCAACTTGATCCATAATTAGAGGTTTACAAAATAACTTGCAAATTAATCCTAATTACAAGTTTTCCTGATTGAAATAGAATTACGTGACTATGTTGTTTATCCATTGAAATTACAAATGAGGCACACTTTTACATTATTTAATGAAATTAAATAGTTACTAAACTCAAGTAATTAGAATTCAAATGATAATTGAAAATACTGAAATAACAAGGGAGAATTTAAGACGGAAGAGAGAAGAATGAGACAAAGAAATAGAAGGATCACAATGCACATATTGATGATGGAGTTCGTCCAATGTGGACTACATCTCTGGGTCTGCTTCTCAATGTTGGAACCGCTTTATTGATATTGCCAAGAAAAAATATGCTTTGTTACAATACCCAAGCTCCAAGAACCTGCAATAATCTCTCCACAATTTCTCACTCTTTTACAATTTTTGGTGTATGCAAACACCTTGTAATTTTCTCTAAAAAAAACTCTAACTCTCTGCCTTTTCCAATAATTTCTAATCTCTATTTTTCTCTCCAAGAGAATTCTCCCCCTTACAAGGAAATAAGACCCCTTTTTATACAAATTTATTTTCTAATATGGCTTTAACCATATTATTTTACAAATATTGCATATCTCTCGTTTTCAAGTAAAATTCCAACCAATTCCCCCTAATTACATAAAAATCTCCAAAATATTTCAAAATCCGTTCAAGTAATCCTAACCCTTTAAAAAAAATAATGGCTCTTATAATTTGAGCCTTACAAGATAATCCTTGAAATATTCTAAACCCCCCTTCTAAATCATAAAAATATGTAACCAATTATTTTATGCTCCTTAAAATATTGCAATTCGTTGAAATATGAGAAAGGTGGTTAAAGGGGTTAATTTGTTGAAATATAAGTTTATGGGTTTTATTTTTCTCCTTATTTTATGGGGAAGTAAAGAAGATTTTAAGGGATAAAATCCCACCAAATCCTCCTTGAAATCATAAAAATATTTTAATTTTTAAACCATACATGTTTTTTTCTTTAATAATTATGGTTTAATATATATTTATTCCACCTTTTTCCAATAATGTCCTACCACATGGAGAGGTGAGATGATGTCGAGTGTCAAGTGCTGATTGGCCATTGTTCTGACTGGACTGATGATGAGGCGTTGACTGGTCAACGTATGTTGCCAACTTTGACCGCTTGTATCTTGTGCAAATGGACTCTGTTTTCAATGAAACGAGTTGCATCAAAAATATCTCAACGAGCTCTTCACGATGACACCCCATTTGACCACCTTTGACAACTTCAATTTTTTTCCCTTTTTCTAAGCCCTTTCATTTGTTGGTTGACTATAAATTTGACTGCTCGCAACTTTCGGATAGAGACTCCTTTTGAGCCCATTTGAGTTGCATCGAGTTCATGTTAGTGGGATTTACATAATAATGTTGATTCTGAGAGATTTTGAGACTGTGAAAATTGTAGGTTCTTCTAGATCCTCCTGGATCATCAACTATTTGCATTGACCTACATAATTTGGAAATTCCCTTTATAAGCCAACCATGGATAGAGCCTTGCTACTAGTCAAGCGTCCATAGCCCCTACAAGGTTATCTCTATAATTCTGCAAAACATAGCTCTACTACCAGTCAAGCGTCTATAGCCCCGAAAGAGATATTTAGATAGCCTAAAGAGTTGATTTCTTTCTTTTGATATTCCTTTTATAGATCATTTCAACTTTTTTTTTTTGATATTTCATTGATAGCTCATTTCAACTTGCAAGCAATGAAGTTGCTATTAGGTTAGGAATTATAGTGGTAGCAAAGGTATCCTTTTGATTTTTCACTCAATGCAAATAATTGCTATCCCAAATTCTAGTACAATGATTTAAGATATGGGTGTTTCTAGCTCAACATCAACTAAATCATTTATGCTAACTGGAGTAAAAGGAATTGAATAATTCCCCAATCATCTATAATTAAAGGACTACTTTCGGTCAAAACATAGATCAAATTTCCAAAATTGACATTCTATTATTTTGTTCACCTTCAAAGGTTTCCAACTACTGTATAGCCTAATGACGCAACACCCAAAAAAAAAGCAAAAAAAAGCAACAAACGACTATGTAAAAAACAACAAAAGCTATTTATAAAAGTAATTACAAAAACTAATTAAGGCATGTTTCAAAACAAATTCATTCATAGGCAATGGGACATCTTCTCTAGTCAAAGTTTAAAGTCTATAGGTACTATCACCCAAAATTTCAAAGACTTGATAAGGACTTGTCCATAAATTGTCAAACTTACCATGCTCACCTTTACATTCATGGGCTTTGTCCTAATATAGGACTAAGTCAAATATTTTGAAATTTTTTAATCTAGCCCTTTTGTCAAACTATCATTTTACCATAGCTTGGTACCTAGCAAATTTATCTATAGCTTGGGTACATTTTTCATCTAAGTGCATTAATTGCAATAGTTGAGCTTTAGTTTGATCATCTAATTCAATGTATTCTTGAGAAAATTGTGAAGTAGGGATTTGCAAATTTATTGGCAATATAGGATCTACCCCATAAACTAGGTGGTAAGGATAATTCCCCTACGTAGATTTCATCCTAGTATGGTCTACCCAAAGAGAAAATTTTAATAAAGAATGGCATTCTCTAGGGTTCTTTTCAACCAATTTTTTAATTATATCCAACAGATTTTTGTTTGATGATTTTTCCAATCCATTTCCTTGCAGATAACAGTTAGATGAGAATTTCAATGTTATACCATATTCAAATGCCCAATTAGAAAAAATTAATGAGGAAAAAGTAGGGCCATTGTCACATACCAACACATACGATACTCCAAACCTGATAAGAATTTTTTCCTCCAAAAGTTTGATTACCACCTCTGTGGTGCATTGTTTTCTAAGACATGCTTTGATCCATCTGGTGTAATAATCTATAGCAGTCAATACAAACCTATGACCTATGAACAATGGAGGATTGATAGTACTAATGAAATCTAGTCCCCATTGTTAAAAAAGGCACATTTCCATCACTAGTTGTAATGGTTGAGCATTAAATCTTCCTTTATCTACCATAGTTTGACATGTATAATAGTGCTTCGCATGTTCATATGTGTCTTTAAAAATCATTGGCTAGTAATAACCAACTCTTAGGATGAGGTGTGTAGTAGCTAAAGGCTCTCCATGAGCTATTCCAAACTTATCATGCAATTTCCTCAAAACTTCATTTGCTTCCATCTTATTCAAACATCTTAAATAAATTCCTTCATGATTTCTTTTGAATAGAGCTCCTCCTTTAATCATGTAACTCTGTGATTTTATCTTAAGGGATCTTCAATGATTTCTCTACATATGATGAAGGAAAGTATGGCTAACTAAATAATGCCATATATCTGAATACCAATCTTATTTATCTTTTACATCCAAAGTATACGATTGGCTAGAGATTTTTGGATCTATCTCAGCAATAGATTTGACCAAGGCTTGTCCCCAAACCAACTTCATGGGTATAATTTCTAAATTGAACTCTTGAAAAATTGTAACCCATTTATATCTCTTTTCCCCAATCTTAATCTGTGTTAACAACATTTTAACTACAACATCTGGGATAATGGCCTTGACTATACTCCTAAGAATGTAATGCTTGAACTTTCATAATACTTTAACCAAAGAAAAGGATAGTTTCTCAACATTTGTGTATCTTAGCTCCACTTCTTTAAATGGAGCACTCATGAAAGCAATCGGCTTTTCTTCTTTATTCTCGCCCTTTTGTATTAGTACTGCTACACATGTATGAGCAGAAGCAAAAGAATAAATATAAAAAGTTTTAACATAATCTATACTTACCAACACTGGTGCTTCCACAATTGTAGCTTTTATATTCTCAAAGGAAATCTTAGCTTCATTTTTCCACTCTATTTTTGCATCTTTCTTTAACACATCATTGAGTGGTTTTACTATCTCAAAAAATCTGGTGATAAATTTTAGAATAAAATTGATCTTACTGAAACATGGTTTCAATTATTTTTTACTTCCCAAGGGTTGGAGCCTGAGCAACACACTCACTCAGTCTGGGTCTATTGAAATACCTCTTTCAGAAATAATGTGTCCCAATAGTTTACCTTTAGCCACCTCAAAAATACATTTCTTAGGATTTAGTGAAACTCCATAAATTTCACACTTTTGCAATATTTCTCTGAGATCTCAGACATGATCTCCTCTATTCTTTGAAAATACTATAAGGTCATCCATGTAGATGATAATACATTTTCCTGTCAAATCTCAAAAATCATAATTCATAGCTCTCTAAAATATAGCTCTGACATTTATCAATATAAATGGCATCCTTCTGTAAGTGAAAGTTCCCCACTTTGTGGTGAATTTTTTCTTCATCCAATCTTCCTTTTCTACCATTACTTGATTCTATCTAGAGAATACATCCAAAAAGGACATCATCTATGAACCATTGATGATATGTAACACTTCTTCTAGTGAAGGTAGTGGATAATTATCATTTTTAGACACCTTGTTAAGATTTCATAAATCTACGCATAGTTGTATGCCTCCATTCATCTTCCTAATGGGTACCAAATTTTCCATCCAAGTAGAATGTCTAATAGGAAATATTATTCAGGGTGAGAGAATCTTTTAGACTTCTTTTTGGATCAGTGATTCTAAGAGTGCATTCACTAGCCATTGTTTCTTTTGGAAAGGCTTTACATCAAGCTTTAGCAATACTGTATGAGTAATGATGGAAGTATCATAGGTTTTCAAGTCTTCATATGTCCATGATTTAACCTTCCAATAGTCTCTGAGTTCTTGAACGATATTTATTCTTTCTTCTTTGGTACACACCTTTCCTATAAGCATGTTCTTAGGATCTTCTTTAGTATACAAATTGTACAATTTAGATTGCCCTCCATCACTTTGGGGTAAGTCTTTCTGTCAGAATATCTTATCTATGTCAAATAGTCATTCCAACTCAATTATCCCTTTTGAAATAGTGTTATCTTTAGCCTGAGCTAATTCTTCATCTTGAATCTCACCATCAAGGTGATCTATTTCTTTGATTATTTGTGATTTGAAGATACTGGAGTTAGTAATGAATTCTAATATGTGTCAATCATCTTCAGACACCTACAAATTTGTAACATTGTCGGGAACTGAGGGTAACTGCACTATTCAACTATAAATTTTCTCAAATCTGAAGCATCTAAAGGCTCCAAAGCACTGGCCGTAGTAGCCAAAGCATCGGCTCATTGATAAATCTCCATGGAATATGAGTGATCTTGAAAGCATAAAAATCTTCTATTGAATCCCATACTCTATGTTAGTAACTAGACAATCGATTGAAATGACAAACGTACTGCTTTCGAACTTGTATGACTAAAAATTTAGAGTCACCAAATACATTAAAAATTTTGAATTTCTTCTTGATTGCGAGCATCAAACCATGAATAAGGGCTTTTTATTTTGCCACATTTTTAGTACATTGAAATTGCAATCGATAAGCGACAATAAAAGATTTACCTTGTAGACTGATAGTTCAACTCCAATTCCAATTCCTTGTTTCAATTTAGATTCATCAAACTTAAGGATCTAGGCTTGATCATTAGTAACTTCAAACTTACCATTCTTAAGATTTTTCTAATTAACATTTTTTATTTGCATAACCTGGACTTTGTCTCAGTTTATTCTTGGTTCAGACCTTTTCATCTTAGCATGTTCTAGACAATACTAATTCTCAATTTTGTGAATTATTTCCAAGCACATCATGCAATTGTCTTCCAAATGCATAGAATTATGTAGCTTGCACCAATCCTGGAACAAAAAACTTTTTAATGAAATTTTAATTTTACTGCTCTTTTGAGCTTTTGTAACAATGTTCTTCCAAAATTATCATAATGACTATTTTCTTCTTTGGAAGAATCATAATCTGATTCAATTAAAACATCAGTTATAGGAGTTATTTGATTATCCTCCTTAGCATTTCATGTAAACACTGCTTCTATTTTAACTCCTAAGAATTCAATTTTATAAACCCCTAGTTCTACATCAATATATAGAATTTCATTTTTTTTTATCGTAATTAGTGATCATGTATTTCATACGTGGTTCTCTCTCACTTCTGATTTGATTAGGAACTCCTTTCCATGGTAACCACATATGTGAGAAATTATTGGCCATGTATCCATTCAAATTCTTCGACCAATCCCTACTCAATAACATATCATAAGTATCAGGTATCTCAACAACCTGAATATCTATATAATCCTAAATCCTGTGATTCAATGATAGCTACAAATGAATATTGGTTAACTCCCCTACTTCATTTACTTTAATTTTTTCAAGTTGAGTAACTTTCTTTAGATAACTCACCGAAGTTAGCCCTAGAATTTGACATATGGAAAAATGCATCACATTATTAGACGCTCCAGAGTCTACTAGATAATTATAAAGATTTTTACCAAATATTTTTAGCGTGAGTAAAAATGGCAGGGATTCTAGTTTTCCTTTATAAAAGGCTTCTTGTGCATCTACCATAGGAACAATGTTTTTATCTTTTTCCTTAATGAAACTATCTTTCACCTAAGATTCTCTAAATTTTCTTTCCTTTGGAAGATCTTCTAAAATATTCAAGAAAGCTTTTCTGATTACAAGTGTTTTGAGCAATTTTGATAAAGAAAGGCTAATTTTTACCCTTTTGATCTCTTCTACTAAATAGTTAGTCAAATTGTTTCGATCAGTGGAATCTACCTTTTAATTTTGTAAAACATTTGATGAATTATATTGAAAGGTCACCTTAGGTAACCCTAGAGTATTGCTTGACTTATCATCTAGTGGAGTGTTTAAGTTGTTGGGTGGAATTGACGTGGTCAATGACCTATTGAATTTATTTCCACCATTTGTGTTACTTCTCAGGTTGTAACTATGTCCTTTTTGATATTGTTGAAAATCATGAATTTCTTCAACTTCATCTTGAGGTTCATTTTCATCTTGATAAGGAAACGTATAAGTTTCTAAAGTCATAGTTGAATTGTCTCCTTGATATTCATGAGTATGAATCATGACAACAACATGCAACTCAACACATTCGTAACTTTCAAGGACCAAAGAAGAATCATATCCCACTTGAACTAATTCATTTTCCTTAGGAGGATGGGAGTCACACTATTCATTGTAGTGTGTAGTAGCCAAAAAAATATTTGAAGCAGTTTTAAGCTATGGAGAATCCACTTTAGAATAAACATTTGTAATATGAATTCTACACCAATTATTCATCGCAAGGTCAACTAAATTAACCTTTGACATGGATCTATCATCAAAAGTATTAGTGTTATCTAAAGGTGTGGATATTCCTCCATTATTCATTTGTGTGTTCCAAGGTCTAGGTGGTCTAGGAGCATTGTACACTCAACTTTGCAAATTTTGATTGTTATTTTGAGAATAAAGTTTTGATTCGTTAATTGCATAACCTCTATGGTTAACCTTTTGATTTGGGTTGTAATTTCTCTAATTTCTTCCTTATCATCTAGAATTTTAACATTTTGACTCTTGAAGCAGGGAGGGAAACTCTCCCTTTCAAATCTAAAGCCACACACATTAACCACTATGGAAGAAGGCTGCAAATAAAAATTAACAACCAATATGGAAGAGAAATATGCAACATATATATTGATTTCAAATCTGAATTTGAATTACACAATCATGGAGCTCATATGCTCACATACAACATGGGCTTCACACATACAAAAAAAAAATCTGCAACTTAAACTTTCAACATCATTCCAGCAACATTTGGATATGCAACCACCAACTCTCCAAATCCCCCTTCTCCAAATGAGCAGCATCAATACATAGAAGTTGTGCGAGAAGAAACCGCCATTAGTTTCTCAAAACAACCTCCACAAAACCACCAAGAAAACCTGTCACTTTCTGCCTATCAACGATCTGTCTTTTCTCTAAAACCCCTCAAACAATTTCTGGGTTTGGTGCCCCTTCTTTTCAGCTTTCCAAATCATTTTTAAATTCTTAATTTCATTACTATATGAGAAAGTTATGCTCATTTTACTAAAACTGGGTCTCATAGATACGACTTTAGACATGCAACAACATGCAAGATTCCAACTCCTAGAAAATAGGGACCCAATTAGAAAAGTAACTGCCAACTCAACTTGGGCATGCAAGATCTCCTTTATTACAATTTATGAGGATTTAATTGATTTTTAAAAATTTGTAACTCCCAAGAAAATCCATTCCAAGATTGCCCCTTTTTTTTAAAGCTCAAGTTCAACACTGCCACCTAGACAATCTCCACTCGAAAATTTAGCAATATTAAAATAAAAGACCAATTATTTATTACAATTTTTGGCCTAATATTTTAATTTATTTCTCCAACTAAATAATTATCAAACCATAGGAAAATCAAAATTAAAATTGATGAAGATATCCCTTTGACCATAGATGCTCCTGCATCAGACACCCACGGTAGAAAAGAAATATTTCATGAGCAGAAATATTTATAGAACCTATGCCTATTTTGGATCCACCTCTCTTCTTTGTCCACAAGTATTTCTTTGTTCACCAATTTCTGCAACTTCACAACATTATCCTCTTTCATCTTTACTCCTCTACCCTCTATTGCTGCTTTAATTTCTCCCACTCTTTCCAACATGTCTTCTTCATGAAATTGTATTGTTTCAATGCCTTTTATAAAACACAACATCGCTGCAATCTGGTTTCTTTTACTCAAAACAACATTAGTACCATTATCAAGAGACTCATTCTCCATTCTTCCTAACAAAGAATCATCCTCACAAATAAAAACATCTTCATGTACATTGTCCTCTAACAAAGATTTACCAAAAAAAATTTCTTTTACCTTCACTTTACACTCCCCCAATTTAATTTCATCAAATTGATCTATTGCTGCAATAAAATCCTCTATTTCTACATTCTTATTGTCATCAAAGTAAACACAAAAAACTGATTTTACTTCACTTTTACCTGAAGCCTTTGTCTCACTTGAGATTAGCTCATCCCACTCTCTTTCAATTGTGGCCATTTGCATCAATAAATCACCTCCTTTACTTTCTCTTATGTCCTTCAAAGGACACTCTTCTATTGCAACTTCATTATCCACACATTCATCTTCATAACAAGATTTATAAAAAATAAATTTTACCTCGGTATCTTCCATTGCTGCAACTTTTTCTTCCCTTGCAATAATTTGATCCCATTCTCTTTCAATCTGAATGAGTAAATCATCCTTCTCAACTTCATAGGTGTTCTTTAAAGAACTCTCTTCTACTACTGCAATCACTGTAGTCTCATTCTCCATGTCTTCCAATAAGCATCCCTCTTCAGGTTCATCAATCTCTTCATGCTCATACTCTTCTTCCTCCTAAATGTCGCATGCATGACATTCTATTACTTCTTCTTTCTTTCCTGCAGTCAAAACATCATTAGAAAGATAAAACTTATCTTCAAATCTTCTCCCCTCTTGTTTCCTCCTTTCAATCTCATCCCTCAATTCATTTATTTGTTGTTGCAACCTTATCATTTCTCTTTCTCTAAATCTCTTTTTTATTACCTCTAGTCTGGGAATCCTTAAAAATCCATCTAATGATAATTCACTTTCTCCTTTCCATTTTCTAAGCTTCTCAAATCCTCTACAACACAATTTTTTTTTTTTAAACCCTCAGGTTCTTCACATGTAAACTGCCTCACATTTGGAAATCTGTTTACAAGATCTTCACTCTCAAGATCTATTAGCTTCAACCCACACTCACAGGTCCTACTGCAACTGCCTCACATTCGGCACTCTGTTATAGACTCAAGAACTTCTACTCTGAAGCAAGGGGGATATCTCTCCCCTTTCAAATCTAAAGCCACACACATTAACCACTATGTAAGAAGGCTGCAAATAAAAATTAACAACCAATATGGAAGAGAAATATGCAACATATATATTGATTTCAAATCTGAATTTGAATTACACAATCATGGAGCTCATATGCTCACATACAACATGGGCTTCACACATACAAAAAAGAAATCTGCAACTTAAACTTTCAACATCATTCCAGCAACATTTGGATATGCAACCACCAACTCTCCAAATCCCCCTTCTCCAAATGAGCAGCATCAATACATAGAAGTTGTGCGAGAAGAAACCGCCATTAGTTTCTCAAAACAACCTCCACAAAACCACCAAGAAAACTCGTCACTTTCTGCCTATCAATGATCTGTCTTTTCTTTGAAACCCCTCAAACAATTTCTGGGTTTGGTGCCCCTTCTTTTTATCTTTCCAAATCATTTTTAAATTCTTAATTTCATTACTATATGAGAAATTTATGCTCATTTTACTAAAATTGGGTCTCATAGATACGACTTTAGACATGCAACAACATGCAAGATTCCAACTCCTAGAAAATAGGGACCCAATTAGAAAAGTAACTACCAACTCAACTTGGGCATGCAAGACCTCCATTATTACAATTTATGAGGATTTAATTGATTTTTAAAAATTTGTAACTCCCAAGAAAATCCATTCCAAGATTGCCCTTTTTTTTTAAAGCTCAAGTTCAACACTGCCACCTAGACAATCTCCACTCGAAAATTTAGCAATATTAAAATAAAAGACCAATTATTTATTACAATTTTTGGCCTAATATTTTAATTTATTTCTCCAACTAAATAATTATCAAACCATAGGAAAATCAAAATTAAAATTGATGAAGATATCCCTTTGACCATGGATGCGCCTGCATCAACTCTCTTGAGTTTGTGAGAAGAAAAAAATTTCATTAGGATGTAGCTCTATAATAGCTAGACCAAGGTGAGGGACCAAAGCTTGACACTTTCTTGGTTGAAAGAAAATATTCTGAGGAAATGTCCCATTCTAGACCACTGAAGAAAAAGTATTAGGAATTATTGGATGATTTAAAGTGACTCCATTCACACTTAGGATGGGATAATTGTTCAATCCATTTCCACCATTTTTTGACGATCCATTTTCAAGATGTTTCATTTCTAAATTTACACTTACAGCTTCAACATAGGCTTCTGGTAGAGTAGTGGGAGGATTTTTCCTTCACTTCAAAAACATAACAATTAAAGGATCTACTATCATATAATAAACTACAATGGCAAACAAATTATCTACTACATAAGGTGCTTGTAACCTAGAATAAGCCTTTTGGAACTTGTTATTAAAAGAAATTATAGGTTCACCATCGAACCTTTTGATTTGAGAAAATTGGTGATATAAAAAGGTAGGATCAACCGGTGTTCTAAATCTAGCCAAAAATTGACTTTCCATATCTTTCCATGATCTAACTGAGTTACGAGGTAGGTTGGTATTGTTAGCTCTCAAAAACGCAGGTTTGAACCATGAAAGGTTGCCAAGCTTTCACAATGTTTTAGGGTAACAGACAAGGTCAAGAGATTTTGGACCTTCTACTCTTCAGGTGTTGCTAGACCTAGGCAGGTGTACCTATCTGAATGATGTAGACTTGACTTATGATTATCTTTCATGCAATAATGTGTCCATGAGGGAAAATGAAAATGGACAAATAAAATCAAATTTGGTATAAATTGTATACCAATATTCAAAACTAAACCCTAATATGTTTGGTTAACAAATGTAAAAAATATGAGTGAAACTAAAGAATGAAAACGAAAAAACTAGTGCCTTATAGGGTATGCGGAGTCAAGAAAAATTTGAAACAAGTACTTCGTTCTGGCAGACATTCAAGTTATTTAATATTTATTTGGTTTATAGCTTGTATAAACATGCAAGGTTATTATTACTGAGTTCTTCTTAGTGATCCAATTGACATTCTCTAATTACTATGATCAATTTAAATAATTTAATCTTTACTGGAAAGAAACAATTAATTGACCATACAAATCCAACAAATGTGCACTGACAAACTGGATATAAACTTGTTACACCAATTCAAATAACCAGAAAATATCATACAGGAGACAACTTCAATAATGCTTTCAATGAACACCATAAAAAACTGATACCAGAAACAACTGCACCATTGTATTAGATTTCAATTGATATCTCCATGATTTTACATATGCAACACAGTCTCATCTTTGCCAAAAAATTGTATTTTACTGTATCCCCGCTATCCTCTATCCTATTTTGCTTATCGCACCACTCATTTTGTTTCCAAAACAGACATTTATACATTGAGAATACAAAAGGACACATCCTTTCAGAAATGGGAAATATCATATTTTACAAAACAAAAGATAGAGGATAATTAGGCTCTATTTAGCCACAAGTGAGTTTTAGCGAGGTGATCCAAATAATCTCGGCGCTCATATGTGTCTACATCTCCAACAACATTATAGATCGTGATTTCCATCTTGACCATCTCCTCATTGTGCTCGCTCACTTCCTCCAACGTTGTATCCTCTGCAGAAGCTAGCCTCATGACTTCATTCAATATTGACTCACATTCACTTTTCCATCTGGTGGCATCTTTCAATTCCCCTTTGTCATCAGAAAATGTAATCACAGTCTTCTTGGCAGCATCAATCAACCCCTGTTCATCCCCTTGTAGCTCATCATGGAAGTTTTGATGGTGATTGATAATATGATTTGCAACTTCAAGTGCTGCACTATTAGAAACATCACTTTGGGCCAGTTCATGAAACTTCTCCATAATTTGTCCATCCATTCTTGTATGCTCTTTTAATGCAGCCAGAGTATGAGAGTATTTTCCCCACAGTTTATTTCACCAAGATGTCAAATTATCCTGCCTCTTCTTGACAATTGTTGTAATTGCATCATGCTTTCCCTGGGAATAAGCACTTGATCCTACCCAATGATCTTTTTCCTGAGAGCTTTCTCCTTGAGTGAGCACTTTGGTTGGCCCCATTGAAATACCAACCAAATCTTTCAGTCTCTCATTCTCTCTCAACATTCTTTCATTATTCGCCTTGTACATTTCTCTTTCTTTTATCAGCATCTGGATCTGTGCTTTATTCAATTTTGCAATATTGACCCCAATTTCAGCAATAGCCATAGGATCAGCCTCTCCAACCTTTAGGGTCATGACATGGCCAAATGCCTTCTCTGTGTCAATCACCACTGATTTCTTGTGGGGTGGGTATAATGCCCAAATCATCAGTGACCCTTCATCAGTATTGTACTTGGAGCCTGCATACACCTCTGTTACCTTTTCCTTGTCAAGCTTGTGTGTAACATTACTATCCTTCAAGAAACTATCAAAAACTAATGCAGAATTCAAATCAAGTCCAGGAAAGATCATGACACTAGCACTTTCCAACATTTTCCTCCCCTTTTCAGGAGTCATATTTGCCATTTCATCATCCACACACTTTCTCAATTGACCCAGTAATTGCTCCTCATTCCCTAAGGTGACATCATCAACATTCTCTCTTATTTCCTTCCCCTTCTACTTATACAAGAATGCTTTGAATTCTGGGGAATTTATGAATTCATCATCTGAGACAAATGATCTATACTCCATATGCCTTGCATCAACATCACCACTTTCTATACTCTATTCTCTGGTTGGGCAAACATACTGTTGAGTCCCAAACCTGGATACCTTTTCTAGTTTGTCTTGTGGGACATTATCCCTTGGTGTTTCCTCCCCTCCAGAAGACAATTTCTCTATTTCCTACAACCCTTGGTTATACCTTTCAACTACCATTTCAACTTCATCTTCATCTAAATTTCTGATCATATCATCAAAAGGATAGGGTACATGCTGATACCCTCCAAAGTTAATCTTCTCTTTGGCTGAATTGATATATCCTTCAGGGTCAAAGTTCTTCCTGGGTGATCCTCTCTTCATATTATAATGCAACAATCTATCAAGGATCGAATTGTATCCTTCCTTAGCCAAAACAGTGAAGTCACCAAAACACAATGTACTAGGCATAAAAGTCTGCTTCCCAAAAGAGCTGAAATGCATCACACTATAGTAATCCATCTGTCTGACAATTTCCAAATATGCAACTCTATTTGGAACTATCCTTGGTAGAATGAAAGGGGCATCTTCAAATCCATATTCTCTGATCACTGTAGCTCCCTCCAAACAATACCAATATCCCCAATTATGATCAATTGGCCCATTGAAGTCTTTTGGCCACAGGAATCTCTTAATCTCATTAGTCAATAAATAATTACAAGGATACTTATACAATCTGTACAATGTTTTCACAAAATGTTCTTCAAAATGGATGAAACTAGAATTAGCAAACCTATTGTCCCAAATAGCAGTCCACAACTAAACAGGCAATGCTTCACTCTCCTTACCAATTTGAGAAATTCTCATTTCTGGAGGCCATACTCCCAACTCCTGTCCAAAATATAACACCAAGTGCATCAACAATGAATAGTGTCTGAGATGAACAATAGAACCTCCACCTTTGATGGTCATCAATCCTGAATCAAGCTACCTAGAAATGTATGAGGCATAGTCAAATGGCCTGGAATTGTGATATTGGATATCTGCTATGATAATCATTGGCACAATTGACATGAATTCTGGGGCATCCATTCCCAACACCTGACACACTAAGAAATATGTGTACTTCACATAGGGCTCAAACAAGTCCACATGATAAGGAGGCCCCTCACTATCTTGCATAGGATCTGGCTTGCTACCATGTTTAATCCTATAAATTGGCAACCTCCAACCCTTATAAGTAGTATCCATTCTTGAAAATTCTTTCTCCAATTATTCACAACTGATCTCCTCATTGCATAACCCTTCTAATTTGAAAACCTCACCTATTGCTTCCTTTGACACATATATCTGTGGTTTCCCAGATGGGTCACATATAGCCTTATTTTTTGGATCATAATAATCTGCAAGCAATTTTACTAGTTCTGCATTCACAAATACATTAGGGCACACCAGTTTCCCTACATTCAGCTTCCAAGGATTACAGACTGGTTCAAAATGGTTTCTCCTATGATAGTGAGAATTGAAAAGTTCATACCCTCTTACAACAGTCCAGACATCACCTATGAACTTGCATTTATCATCTAACTTATCAACTTCTACCCTAAGTTGTGTAGACCTTTTGGCTTTAGGTCCTAAACCAGGTAACTGGTCAATAAGATCTTGGTTTAACCTCCGTTTAGGGCCCTCATGCTCTATATCGACCTTTTGTTTCTTTCCTTTTGACTGACTACTCTCACCAAGCTTTCTACCCTTGGATTTTCCAGAACCAAAAGACTCCATTCTTCAAGACTACATAACTTAAAATTAGAAAGCTAAGATGCAATTACTTATAGTATTCTACTCGAGCTCCTCAAACTGAAAGATGTCTCAGTTCTCTGTTCACCTTGCCAATTCTTCTACAATCAATTCGGTACCGAAGAATTGATTAAACCTTTGTTGTTATATCTTGTCGTGCCATTAATGAAGCATGAATGAAGGCTCGTTTGAAACTGGCACTGTCACATCAAATGTCCTGTTGGTGAGAGATTTTCAAATCTAGGGTGAAGTCCTTTTGCAATGTTTACTTAACCTTTCGCTAAGACATTCTGTGGTCTTACCGACACCTGGAATCAAATTGATGACTACTGCTTCTGTTTTTCATGTCGTTGTGACAATTCCAAGTCGGGGAGATGTTTCATAGAGTTCATTATGCTATACTGAGATATGTTCTTCAATGCATTTTCCAGTCACTGAGACAAGATCGCCCCTTTCGCCAATGAAAATAATCTTACTGATGAAATAAATTCCATCGGCAAGACTCTGAAAACTCGGAAAGACTCATACTAACACCAAATGTCTCGCCAAACCCATTCCTCCAGATTACTTCATTCGGTAAGAATCTCCCTAAAATATTCAATCAATGAAACCTTCACATTTTGGTGAAACTCATGCCGATAACCCCTTTGCACCTTATCGGCAAGACCTACTGCCTTCGGTAGGACCTTTCTCTGATAGTCTTCTATTTGGCCGATACATTACTCCATGCGCTAGTCGATAAGACATGCTGACTTCACCATGACATTACATCAATGCCTTAACCTTTTGCCGATATATTTTTTTATATGCCGGTCGGCAAGAAAAAATACTTTTCCAAGAAATTCTCCTAGATACCTTTAGCTTGGCCAATATACTTCCACATGTGTCGATCGGCGAGACGCAATGTATTCACTATGACTTCACTCCGACGATGATTCCTTTGCCGAAATGACTCTTTTATGTCGCCAAAACAAAAGAAGTGTCCTGCTGATAGTTTGCAACAAGCATACATTAGTGAAAAATACATAGGTTAGGGAGACTTTCACAATGTCTTGGCGATATGGGTAATATAATGGAATGTGAAGGACTAAATGGATTCAATTGAATCTTATGACAAAAAAAAAGCAAGACGCCATGAGAAGGGAACCTTATGCTTATGATGAGGACTTATTTTGGAAACTCATGAATGCAATTGACTATAAAAATTTCAAAATATTACAGTTCTAATAGGTATACCACTGGTAAACTTCATCACTTAAAGTATAAGGGAACAACCTGCACAACACATCTTCATGTTGAATCCTTGCTCTAAAACATGTATCCTTAAAGATATTGATATGTTCTTCCACATCTTTATGAAGATGATACTTATGACACAACTTGTTAGGATTTTTCAAGAGATCACTTTATAGGGAAAATTGAATTGGTGACTTTATGTTAAAGAAATCCATCACTATGGGAGGTGGTGGTGGTATAACAATAGTCAAATTTTTTGAATTTGCACTTACAATTCCAGACCTTTGAGGTCTAGATGGTGTTCGACCACTAAGCTCAACTAAAGTCACACAAGGATCAACAAACTGGGATCTAGTGACTCTATAGAAATCTAGTTTCAAACCTAATGAAACTAGAAGAACAATGAAGGGCCCCTCCTTCTAGTGCCAGGTCTTGTTGATGATGATGTTAGTTGCAACAATAGTGCAGATAAAATCCTCATAGGCAAACTGTGTAGAACCTATCTTTACATGAAAGATTGAACCAAGGCAACCTAAAAGTTCAAGTAAAAGGGAAAGGTTGACTTAGCTTAATCCCAAGGCTTCGGTAGTAAACTCTTGACCATAGTAGGTTCACTTCAAGGTATGATGTGATATTGTTGTTAATATCAAGGGATCTATGGTTATCTCCAGTTTCTTTAGGAATCATAAGCATCAGATAAAATCTTCTCAATTCAACCATAAAACAATTTCATGAAATCAATAAATTTTCAATAATATTTCATGAATATCACACAATTTTTCTTTCACTTAAGTAGATTTAGCTTTAAGCATTCAACAATTTCATAAAAACGAGAGGTTTTCAATAATATTTCATTCATTCATCTCTTTTTTGTAACATTTTCTATAATTTAACATATAATCTAAAATAAAGCATCAAAATACTAAAAAATAAAATTGCTCCTACGTATTCTCCACACATTCCCCAAGATTTAATCAAATCAAACAAATCATTCTATACTTCAAATCTCTTCACAGCTAGGCATAGAATGGTGTGAACTTTTAAAGAGAGAGGTTTAGTTTGGACACCAAGTAGGTTATGTATGCACCATTAAATGGCACAACATATAGTCTTTTCTAGCTGAATGAATAAACCAGATACAAAAGACACATGAGATAGGTAGCTATCAAATTGGCTTTGATATTTATTTAGTTCCATGTGCATACAAGTTTTTAATCTGGAATGATTTACAAAATAGGAAAAAAGAGAAAAAAATTAGAGAAGTTTTGGCTCTTCTAAAATCCATAAATTTTGAAGTTAAAATAAAAGTAAAGTAATAAATGGCCTCTTATAGGAACAAGGCCTCAAGAGTTTAAACTTAAAGTCTATCAAGAGAAACAAAAACAACAAATCAAAATGTAGCACATGGCACATGCCTTTTGTCATTAGAATCTTCTAGAAAAAGTGAAAGATTTGACTCCTTCAGTAGCAACTGTAACGCCAAATAAAAGCTTGCACACTAGAAACAGAGATTATTAGAAGCACACATGCATACAATACTAAATCTAAAATGAAAATTCATTCATTAAGCAACAAAGAACATGGGAAAGTAAAAACGTAATTAAAACTAGAACAATCTCACCAATTTTGAACGTATTTCCATGATTCATCTCGATTTCCCTTCTCCATTTCGCTTGTGTAGTATAATTGCCCTCAGATTTTCAAGAGTTCGTGCAAGTATAGCCTAAGATAGTGATTAGCAAAATATCGAAGATTCAAGACAAAGTGCTCTCAAAAGTTATAAAATTCGCGAGAGAGATTGGAATGAAGAATGACAAATCAATTTATAGAAAATTGATTATTTGAACGACAGGCCAAGATCGAAAGATGAACGAATGGTTGAGATCGGCTGATTAGACATGCATTCAGATAACTGTCAGAGGTGACATGAGTGATACAAATTAGAAATAGAATTAAAGATTAAATAAATGATTCAATCTTCAGTTCGGAATTCGAAAACATAAGAAATATCTTTGCATGACAAAGATGAAGATTGATTATAATGACTCTCTGTTCGAATGCACGCACAACATTTAATTAAATAAATAATAATATTTAATTAATATGCATGTGCACGCAAATGAGTTAGAACTGGACGATTAACTAATCTAACGAAGAGATTACTCGAGACAACCACTCAGACATCAAATGAAGAGTTAACTGGATGATTAAAATAGATGTCGAGTCGAGTAAAAGTGAATACTTAGATAACTCACATAATTATCTAAAATATAGAAGAATGCGTTAAAATAGAATTAATGAATTAAATAATTCATTTAATTCAAAACTCAATATTTAAAGAATAATTAAATAAATAATATTTAATTAATTAAATGATGAAGGGATTTAAATGAATAATTAAATAAATAAAGAATTTATTTAATTATAGTTGAAATATGATAAAGAATAAATTAAATAAGAATTTATTTAATTTGACAAGAAGAATAAGGTTAATTAGTAACATAATTAAATAAAAAGCGTTTATTTAATTAATCGATAGAATAAAGAAAATGTTAATTAATTAAATAATTAATATTATTTAATTAATAGAAGAATTAATAGAAGATGAATTAATTAAATAATTAAGATTATTTAATCAATAGAAGAATTAATGTTAAGATGAATTAATTAAATAATTAAGATTATTTAATTAATGACCATGAAGAATACAATTATGATGAATGTGGAAGTCGCAGGCCTAAACCAAATTTCGGTGTCTACATTTGCCCCTCTTTGATACAATGTTGTTTAGGCGTTGTGTCAAAGAAAGTCGATAAAAATATGTCCCAGTCATGCTCGAGATTAAAACAGGTGAAGGTATGCCCCCTTGGGAAAATTGACAAATTTCTGAAACATTCAGAAAAATTTGGAAATGCTCCCAATTAGTCCAGTAGATAGGCAGAAATGCAATGCAGTTGATAGAATTGGGTTCAGAAATGGGAGGGACGAGTACGGGATGATAGAAAATGGAAGTTTACATGGCCAGTAGGAAAGAAATGCCACCTAAGCCCTAGGTATATATTTGAATTGGGGTGAAAAACTATTCATTTGTACCCACCTAGCTTAGAGATTTGAAAATTTGCTCTGGATTGATAGCGACGATGTCTCCAGTTCCAGCCACCCATCACCGCACATACAGGATCCGGACATACCAGAGACCAGCCGGCGCGGACCACCCGGTATGGACCTAAACCTTTCCTTTTGAAAATTTTTCATTTGCATGCATTTTAAGACATTTAATGCATTTTTAGTTATGCGTCATTTTTTATTTTGAACAGCATATGCTTTCGTGAATGACGCATGTGTATGCGGAAAACCGCATTTGAAAATTTACACCGATCATTTAGAATAGGTTTAGCGGTTAAACGCATGTGTTTATTTGTGATATGCATTTGAATTTATGAAACGCATTTGCATATTTATAGCTGCAAATGTAGCTTTAGAAACACATTTGGAATTTTACAATGCAAATGATTGTTTTGTGATGCATTTGATTATTATTAGCCACATTTGCTTAATAATGACGCATATAGAATTTGTGAACCGCATTTGTGAAAAAGCGACGCATATGTAAAAGAATGACGCATGTGCAAAATAATGACGCATTTGCATTTCATGTAGTATAGTCAGTTTGCATTAGAATAGATGATTCAGGCTAACATGAGGCATGTATAATGTTGTTGCAGGTTGTATTAGACCCTATTTATACACGGGAGTCAAGACCCACAATGTTTCGATTTAGAGACAGCTTGTAGCCGACCGAGCGACGGACTCTATGGCATTTGGGTTTGTTGCATGTGACCGATATGCCCCAAATTCAGGTAAATCAGGGATTACTGACAGTGTTATGTGAGAGGTGGCACTCTGAGACATCATCCTTCCACCTACCGACTAGAGAGGCCACGGTGACATTAGAGGATGTATATAGGATATTGAGACTGCCTATTAGAGGGACACGGGTGGTCTATGATACTCAGAGGGGGATTGTTGAGATGTGTAGATATTACCCCCATGCTGATATTAGACAGCTAGGGGTTGATGATTATGAGATCAGATGGCAGGTGTTGGCTCAGAGGTATAGACAGTTAGACTGTCTAGTAGCGACATTGATAGGCGGTATAGTACTGCCTAACCGCCAAGGTCATGGATTTCCTGTGGGATGGGGGGAGATGTTAGTGGGCATGCTCGAGCACTGAGTTGTATATGCCTAGGGTTCCTATGTGCTAGGGATGTTGTACTTCCACTTGCATGATATTTCCTACAGAGAGGCACAGTCGATGAGCTGTGGTACCATGCTTCTGATGATATGGGCGTGGGAGCATATCGCTATTTTCAAACCACCTATTATAGTAGATGTACCTCACAGAGCTCCATATGCCTTCTGTTATGCAGAGGCAACCACATAGCATCATATTGGGGACACAGGCTACTTTAGACATGCTATAGACACCATGCAGGAGTTTACATGGAGACCGTACCTAGGCTGCAAGCAGTGGTCAGATGAGGATGAGCACCTGCCATTTTGTAGACAGGCACAGTATTTGGTGGGACGGACAGTGTCCCATGTGCACATTATAGAGCAGTAGTTGCTGGACTGGGTATTGAGACAGTTTGGAGAGGTACAAGATGTACCTCGAGGGAGAGCAGAGTTTGCTCGGTCATCACGAGAGGTCCTGCTATGGGGGCCAGAGAATCCAGTTGCCACTGTAGAGGCAGATATTGATGGGCTATAGGCACTTCCATGGAGATGGAGGGATGGACCAGTAGATCCAAGAACCACTCCCACTTATGATCAGTGGTGGGCAGTACATAGGTTGATCCCCTTGACAGATCCAAAGCAGCCAGCACCAGTAGAGCGGCATGGGAGAGGTCCTAGAGGCAGGCGAGGCAGAGGGAGAGGCCGAGGAGACAGAGGAGGCCGTATTGATGGAGGGGATGATGGCAGAGGAGGACAACGTGGAGGCAAGAGAGGGAGGCATGGTCGGCGGGGATGAGGACCAGCCTTGTCACCGATTCGGGAGGAGAGGGGAGGAGAGGAGGATGTAGCCATGCTAGATGTGGCCAGAGGTGGTGAGGAGGAGCAGCCGGTAGAGGCTGTTATCCCAGACATCCCAGATATCCCAACAGAGATAGAGGTAGGTGCCGAGGAGGTAGGCAGAGAGGAGGGAGGTGCCGAGGAGGCAGGTGGAGAGGAGGTAGAGGTTCATGCCCTTGGGTTGCTAGGTGTCTACCAGGAGGACGATGATGAGGATGATGATCATGAGAGAGAGATCTGAGATCAGATCCTGGAGGAGCTTGATGAGGAGGAGGATGGGATAGACAGGGCCAGAGAGGATGAGAGAGAGGCGGAGGATGTAGACATGGATACATTGTGAGCCCAGGTTGCCTCCTTGGAGGATCAGATGAGAGTGTTGATGGCTGAGAGGGATGCTTATCAGATAGAGAGAGACAGAGCCTTGATGGACAGGGATCAGGCTATAGCCCGATGGCAGGAGACTGAGCAGAGGTTCATAGAGCTTAGGTCATTATGTACAAGACCATCAGCTGCGTTCACCAGAGAGCTAGTCAGAGCTGGAGAGAGGGAGAGATACTATCGGGACCTATATGAGGTAGAGGTACCCCTAGAGAGACGGGCTCCTAGTTTTTCAGCGGCACATAGTAGTAGGTCTCAGACTAGGACCCACATGTGGACAGTTAGCACAGAGGGGGTGGATCAGCCACACCGAGCAGGGCCATATGATAGACCTCCCACAGCTCAGAGATCAGCAGGTTCCTAGCATCATTCTCCCACACACTCCTAGCATGATGGCAGTGGCAGCTTAGGATAGGGGGTACCATTTGTCGAGACACTGTATTTTGATTTTATAGCCTGCGGGCTTCCATGTATCTTTGATACATTATGACAATGTGATGTGACACATTTGAGCGATATATATATATATATGATTTTGGCGGCGATTCTCATGATATGCATTTCTATGTATGGATTATGCAGTCTTTATTTATACATGTGATGTTTATATGACATGCCTATGTGATGGATGAGTACATGTATTTTATGATGTTTATACAACTAATGAGATAATGTTGATTCTATGTGATGTATAATTCTATATGATGTGGATCCTATATGATTATGAGATGCAATGTGATGTTATATGTATGATGCAGACGACATGTGATGTTATACAAATGTAATGTGATGCATGTATTTACTGTTGCTTTGTACATGAAATTCTTATAATATGTATTGTTTTTAATGATTATTGTCTATTATACCATGATGATCTAGATATGAACTATGCCTATATGTATAAATGTTTCTAACATGTATGTTGATGCAGGATGATGTACACCATTTTGTGTCACAAAATTTTGTCATAATGCAAGAAAGAAGAACTGTTAGTGCGGAAAGAAAGATCGACAAAGAATGAAAAGATGGAAGATAAATGTTAGTATTAGGAATCTTCGATATTTTTTCATATCACAAAAGGTATTGCACTTTATCATCATTGGGCGGGACTAATACAAATGGAGAAAAACACCATGATATAACATAGATCAAGGTGTGCAAGGTCATCCACTTGCTAATAATAGACAGTCGCAGACAAGGATTGTCATTAACTCATACTAAGGACACAAGTTGCCCCAGTCTTTTTGTCAAGACAAACCACAGACAACAAACAAAGTAAAAAAATGAGTCATGAGACATCATTGCTCCTCTAAATCCTTCATGGGACATCCTTGAGGAAACTAGTAACATGACTCAAAAATCAAAGTTAAAAGACAATCGACAGACAACAGTCAAAGAAAATAGAATTCTGATACATCATTGCTTCTCTAAATCCTTCATGGGACATCCTTGAGAGAGCTAGTAACATGAATCCCAATCATCAATTCAAGATAAATGATAAGATAAATAAGCCATAAAGTCAAAAAGCCAGTAAAATATTTTCCAAAACATGATCTTGTTTGTTTGATTTGTTTGATTGATAAAATGATTGATTGATAGAGCCTGATGTGAGGAGATACACATACCGGATAAGATTGTGAGTCTGGTTTCGATGTTATGACTATCTATATAAGGCATGACAAAGCCTGGTTTCAGAAAGACATGTATCGTATAAGACATGAAGTCAGATGCCGTTGATGTGATAACCTGTATAAGGCTATGTTTGATTGGTTTGACCTTGTCAATTATGCAGGAAGGACTCATCCTGAATAAGACATAGGTTGACTATTTTGATAACGTCTGTTTCCAAGAAGGGCACATCCTGTAGCAGACTGTAGTTGATCTGTTTTGATTGTTTTGTTTGGCAAGTTGTTTGATTTGACTTAGAGACATTGCTGACTTGTTCACCAGAGTAATGCATGACTTGAGACAATGCGTGGACAAATAACTGCATATGACGACAAACCCTAAAGGACTGACCTAGTGCTGCCTCGGGGGCTCATCGATTGATAGCCTTGCCTACGTTGTACACGCAGAGACCTCGTAGTTTGACCTGACTATGACTGACAAGACTGACTACAAATAGAAGATGTGTGTGAGAGTGAATGTGACGAACCCTAATGGACTGACCTAGTGCGGCCTCAGCGGCTCATCGATTGATGGCCTTGCCTACATTATACACACAGAGACCTCGTAGTTTGACATGACCAACGACCTTGTCATATAGACATGTATTAAAGTATGAGTTTATACAGACAAACCTAAACGGATTGACCTAATGCCTCAGGGGCACATCGGCAGATGGCCTTGCCTACGTCCAGTCACAGAGGCAATGTAGTTTGACAAACGACAAAGACTGACAAGTGTGACTGACTCTGACTCTATTTTTTTGGATTTTTGAAGTTTTCTGATGTTTTTGTGTTTTCTCAGGTCATTTTGCGATGTTTTTGGATTTTTCTATGGTTTTACGTCTTCAACAGAACCAATGTAAGAACCAATATGACACATGTCAAGTGTTTGCCCCTAGTCAAGTATATAAGACCAATTGATTATGAATAGGGTAAAACGGGGGATATGAAATGCTCTCGATGTCAATCATTCTAAGTTATGGGAAAGACTACCACTTATTATGAATTGTATATACAAGCGATGGACACAAAAGATAAGGGATATGTACAAGGATAGGTAGTATGTATAGGGATAGATAGTATGTACAAGGATAGGTAGTATGTACAGGGTAGGTAGTATGTAAAAGATAGTGGATTAGAATAATAGTAGACAAAGGAGCAGAGTTGAGTACACATGGCACCTGTTTGCTAGGTTTTCACCATGGTACCTATCCAAAGTGCCACCGAAGTGGTTTTCACCATTGGACGAATGATTTTTCTTTACTATTTTCTATATTATCTAATTTTTTTGGTGTTACCAAGACGCCTTTTTTCCATGTTTTCACCTTGATAACGATTTTTATTTTTATTTTTTTGATTTTTTTGTATTTTTGCTAATTAAGACAAAGGCTCCCAGAAGCTATGCGTAGAACTTCTTCAGATGCAGACTATTGATTGGAGAGGACAATGATTCCCCTTCAGGAGAAGAGAGTTGGTATGCTCCTGATCCAAAAGCTTCTGTAACAACATAAGGTCCTAACCAGTTAGGTTCAAACTTTCCTAGTTTTTCTCTTTCTGCTTGATTCTTTGGGTTCTCCATTAAAACGAGGTCACCAATGTCAAAGTTTCTATTCAAGACCTTCCTATTATAGCTACGATGAAGGCGATTCTGATATGCTTGGAGATGGTCTAGTGCCTTCTGTCTTCATTCATCTAGGAATTCTAGCTCATGGAGTCTCGACACTCGATACTCTTCATCATCAATGTGGCCTTTCAGGGATACCCTTAGGGAAGGAATCTTGATCTCAATAGGCAGAATGGCTTCAGAACCAAAAACAAGTGAATATGGGGTGGCACCAGTGGGAGTACGGATACTTGTGCGATAAGCCCATAAGGCAGGGTTAAGTTGTAAATGCCAGTCACGGCCAGCATCATTGACAGTCTTCTTGAGGATTCTAATGATAGTCTTGTTAGACGCCTCCGCTTGGCCATTACCTTGTGGGTAATATGGAGTGGAAAAGTGATGTTGGATATGAAATTCATCACACAGGTGACGGACTTCTTGATTCTTAAATGGGCGGCCATTATCAGTGATTATGGACTGAGGGACACCATACCGACAGATGATATAGTTCAGGATAAATCTAGAAATCTGTGTGCTGGTAATATATGTCATAGGAATGGCTTCAATCCACTTTTTAAAGTACTCAGTGGTAGTGATAATGAACTTGTGTCCATTAGATGATGTGGGATGGATCTTACCTATGAGGTCAAGTCCCCATTGGGCAAAGGGCCATGGTGACGTGATAGGACGGAGCTCCTGTGCTGGGGTATGTATCAAATCTCCATGAACTTGACATTGGTGGCATTTTGTTACAAAGACATATGAGTCTTTTTCTATAGTAGGCCAGTAATAACCCAATCTCATAATATTTTTGGCTAAGGTAGCACCACTAGATTGGGAACCACATATACCCTCATGCACCCCATGCAAGGTTGCTTGTGCTTCAGTAGAATCAAGACATCTCAGTAGGGTATTATCTAAGGCGCGTCTATATAGGGTGTCTCCAACGATGGTGTATTTGGCTGACTTGCGGAGGAATGTCCTACATTGGTTATTGGATAGGCCAATGGGTATGACTTCGGCGTGAAGGTAATCATAGATTTCTTTGTACCATGGGGAATCGGGACCAACAATATCACACACCATTTTAGAATCTGGATTATCATAGGCTAGGACCAAAAGCTGTTCGACCAAGAACTCAAACTTAGGCACGTTGTTAGGAATGTCAAGAAGTGAAGCAATAGTAGCCATAGCATCTGCTGCCTTGTTTAAAACATGAGGTATTTGATGAAATTCAACTTTGTCAAAATACTCCTTAAAGCTATTAGCCATGCGCTTGTATGGAGCAAGCTTCTCATCCTTAGTCTCATAATCATCATTTACCTATCTGATTACTAGTTGGGAATCGCCATATACCTGTAGGTTCTTGATTTTCCACTTGACTGCCATGCGTAACCCTATCACTAGAGCTTCATACTCTACCATGTTGTTAGTGCATGGAAATTCAATCCTGAATGACTTAGGGATGGAATCACCCTATGGTGTGATAAACAATATACCAGCCCCTGAACCATGATTTGTATGTGAGCCATCAAAGTATAGTTTCCATGTTATGTTTGTGTCAAATGTGAATATGAACTCATCAGGAAAGTCTGTAACTAATGGGTGATCTGCCTGTATGGGTGTGTCAGCTAACTGATCAGCAATGACCTGTCCTTTAATAGCTTTTCTTTCTACATACTAGATATCATACTCACTAAGTATCATAACCCATTTGGCTAGTCACCTCGTTAATGCTGCCTTGCTAAGAAGATATTTTAGAGGGTCTATTTTAGCAATCAGCATTGTTTGATGGTTTAGCATGTAGTGCCTCAGTTTTTAGGTAGCAAATACTACTGCAAGACAGGCACGTTCAATGTTACTATAGTTGAGCTCATAACCAACCAAAGTCTGGCTGATATAATAGACTGCCCTTTCATGACCTTCATCATCATTCTGTGCAAGCAATGCTCTGAGTGATGAATGGGTTGTTGTAATATAAAGAATCAACGGTCTTCCTTCAACAGGTGGCATTAAGACAGGTGGTGTGAGTAAATATTCTTTAATTAGTTGAAAAGCCTCTTCACACCTAGTTGTCCATGCAAAGGGTACTCCTTTCTTAAGTAGATGTTGGAAAGGATGTGTCTTGTCTGCTAGCTACACTATAAATCTTCTGATAGATTGCAACCTTCCCTATAATGTCCTTAGTTGACTGAGATTGTTGGGTGGTGGCATGTCCATGATTGCTTTCACCTTAGCAGGATCTACTTCAATGCCTCATCTAGAAATGATATAACCTAACAGCTTTCCTGACTTGACTCCAAACACACATTTCTTTGGATTGAGTCTCACATTATACTTCTTCAGCCTCTAAAATATCTTGTCTAAAACCTATAAATGTTCTGCCCTTGTCTTGGATTTTACAATAAGGTCATCGACATAATCCTCCATACAAGTGTGTACTAGATCATGAAAGATAGTAGTCATGGCACGCTGATAGGTTGCTCCTACATTCTTGAGTCTGAAGGGCATAACATTCTAGCAATACGTTCCCCAAGGACAATTAAAAGTCATCTTATGTTGATCTTCAGTTGCAATTTTGATCTGGTTATATCCTGAAAATCCATCCATAAGGGACAACATCTCATATCCTGCAGTCATGTCAACTATCATGTCTATGTTAGGCAAAGGGAAGTCATCCTTAGGACAAGCTTTGTTGATATCTCTAAAATCAGTGCAGATGCAGATGCCCCCAGCTGGTTTAGTAACTGGTACAAGATTGGAAATCCAATCTGCATATTCAATAGATCTGATGAAACCAATGTCTAAGAGTTTCTTGAGTTCTACCTTGACTAATAAAGCAATTTGTGGATGCATTTTTCTCAACTTCTGTTTCACTGGTTTGGCACCTGGTTGTAAGGGAAAATGATGTAGAACAAGGTCGGGATCCAACCCTGGCATATCCGCATATGACCAAGAAAAATTTATCTATCTTTGTGTAAAGAAGTTATGGAACTCAGGTTGCTCTTCTATTGTCAATGACGCTGCCAAATAAACCAGTCGAGGATTCTCTTTTGTGCCTATGTTGGCTTCTACTGATTCTTCAACGAGCATGGGTGAATTTTCCTGTGCAACGGGAAGAATGTTCAAACCTCCATCCTTAGGTGCCTCAGAGAGGTTTTCACCTTCGGATGCATCCTTTCTTTTTACTTTTTCATTGTCTAAAGGTGCCTTTCGGTTTTCACCTAGAGACTCATCCTTTTTATCTTGTTTATTCTTTTTCTCATTTTTGAGACTGGAGGGTTGAACAGATTCCCCAAAATATGCTTTGTTGTCCAAGTCAATGGTAAAACCAGCCTTTGATCACTGTTTGGTATGCCTTCTCGTAATCCCAGGAACTCAGCAATTGCTTCGTCGTTCTCAAAAGTGTCTAAGACGGGTGCGTCTTGTTGATCCCAATCAATGAGTTGGGGATAAACTAAGGGCATGTCATCGTTGGAGTTGTCAAATTCTAATGGGGTCAAGGTAAAGATTGAATTATTCATGTGGTTACAAAAGTCTTGTACCAGATTATTTTTGCTCTTAGGTTTGGGTCTAGATGGATGGATAGGTGGGCCTAATGCCAAGGTTTGACTATCAAAAACAGGTTGCTCAGGTTGCCAAGAGGTAGGATCAAGTGATTCCCAATAGTAATGTTTAAACCATTCCTCTTTTTCCATTTTCTTTGGTGGACAGGAATTTAAGGGGTTTGGTGAGGAATTTAACATCAAGTCAAGTTCTCCAAATAACTTGTCAAGGTCCATGGAAGAAGTAGAGGATAGGGAATCCCACTCATAATCGTTAGAGTTGGGGGAGTCACAATGATATTGGTCCACTAGTTCATGAGATGTCTTAATATCTTCTAAAGCACTAACTTCCTCAAGTAAGGGTAATGGGGTACTAGGAACGCTAATCTGAATCGGTTGAAACCCTATCCCTACTCCTTTTGGCCACTGAGAAACAAATATTGGTTCAATTCTGCCATCTTGGTTTAAGCCTAAACCACTTTGTCCATCATATCCTTTGCTTTGCATGATTTTAAAACCCTTTCCATATAGACTTGTAGGAATATGAGCAAGTAAAAGGGGTTCCTGATTATCTTCCTTATACAGCCAGGAAGTGACATCTTCTGCATCAACAGCCTCTTTGCTTAATTCACCCCATTTAGTGAAAGTTGTTGTGGGGGGAACATGTATAGTGATCATAGATTGTCCCCTACCTATTGTAGGTAAACCATATGACTTAGGAGGAACCAAATGGCTAACACAATAAGAAGTCTTCATGTAATACTCTCTGCAACCCTTGTCTTGAATCTCAACCCTAGGTGTGGTAGGAACTAAGGGTGAAGTATTTTCTCGAGTGAGTGTGGATGGATCAACATAGGAAGATGAATTGGTAGATGAGGCCGCTTGGTTCACTAGCTTTTGGCGTTGGGGGATCTCTTTTAGATTGGTGCAATATTGGAAAGGATCGGGATCACCATCTATAGTTATTTCGGTACCATTGTAAGGGAATTTAAGACACTGATGATATGTGGAAGGGACCGCCTTCATGGCATGAATCCATGGTCTACCTAGCAGAAGGTTATAAGGGAGGGTGAGATCCAAGACCTGGAACTTTGTCTCCATTACCGCAGGACCAATTCTGATAGGAAGTGTTACCACCCCCTTCAATTTTCGTTCTTCATCATCATAAGCCTTAATGACAATACTCTTAGTGGTGTCACGATGCTTCGAGATACCTAATGCCTTAATTAGTTTTAAAGTGCATAGATTTAACCCTGCTCCTCCGTCTACCAAAACTTGTTTAACTTTGGTGTCATCAACAAGGACTTCTAGATGTAAAGGGTCGTTGTGGTTCATCTTTTCAGTCACATAGTCTTGTTCAGAAAATGTGGCATGGTGATTATTGGTCAAGTAGCCCACCATTTCCTAGAAATGATTGACATCTAGATCATTAGGGACTGTGGTATTATGTAAAGCTTTATCAGGGATAGACCGATGCTCGGGGGAAATACGCAACAATTCCAAGATTGAGATTTGGGCTGGGGTCTTCCCCAACTGATCAAGAAGGTTATATTGTAACTTGGAAGGTTGGGATGTTTGCTACGATGGAGGGCCTTGAATAGTGAATTTAGTACGATGAGTATTAACCGCACACTCAGGATTAGCATTGATAGTAATGGTATTGATATTCTCATCAGCAGTGCGAAGGCAATGAATGATTTTTCCACTACCATAATCATGTTTGATACTCGCATAGTTGGCAGACATATTGGTCTTAGTACTCGAACTGGGGACCGCTCCTTTCCCATGGTCATGTAGTGGGTCTGAAAAGACTTGATGATCAGTGTTGGATGTCTTTTTTTTTTGTCCACTAACCTCAATAATTATCCTGTCAACAAGATCCTGTATGATATTCTTCAGTTTTCGACAGTTTTGTAGGTTATGTCCCTTAGTCCTATGATAATCACAAAAGGCATTGTCATCCCACCAAGCTAGTTTAAACTGTCCTGGATTGTATTGTCTTGGTTCCTGCAGCTGTATGAGGTTGTGTTGTAACAGTTGTTTGAACACCGACTCAATGGGTTCCCCTAAGGGAGTGAACTCACGTTTTTGAAATCTCCTTGGTTGTGGACATTGAGTATTTGAGACCGTGTTAGGAGGTTGATTGATAGCATTAAGCGTGTTGGAAAAAGTATGAGGTCCTTGTAATGTGAGGAGGGGTCCTGCTTGTAATGTTTTAGCATCAACCACCCCATCATTAGTGACATTTTTGTTACGAGACCAAAATCTGTTTCTATCCATGGGGGTGTTTTGTACGACTGGGTTTTGATTGGATGTTGTTGTCTTAAGTTCACCCTTTTCAATGAGATCCTTCTCTATTATCACCCCTTTTTCCACTAGTTCTGAAAAAGATGTACAGCAATGTACCCTCAAGTTACTCCTTAGTTTTGCATGAAGGTTCTCTTGAAACATAGTAACTTTTTGTTTTTCGGGTATCTCGACGACACACCGACTAGCTATAGTCCTCCATCTCTGGAAGAAAGCGATGAATGTTTCCCCTTCATCTTGCGTTGTGTGAAACAAGGTTGCTATGTTTATCTCATGATCTATGTTGAAGGCGAATTGCTCCACAAATTTCTCAACTAGTTCACCCCAAGATCTAATGCCAGAATCTAGACCCGAAAACCATTCCAGTGCAATTCTGACAAGACTTCTTGGAAATAGCCTCATAAGATACGTGGGGTCGTAAGCGACATCTATGCATATGGTAGAAAATTCCCTGATATGTTCGATTGGATTTCGTTTACCATTGTACTTAGGAAGATTCGATATGACATACCCATGAGGGAAAGGTGTCATGTACAATGATCTATCAAAGGGAAATGGGCATATGTCCTTTGGCGAAAATGATTTCTTAGTTGACAGCGACATGTTATCCATTTGTGTTTGCAATGCATGCATTTGTGTTTGTAGGACATCAACTTGGGTCAAAGATGTGCTAGGAGGATTATGTGGATCCATGTATGTATTCTGAAATCCAAAGTCTTGTGATGGGTTTTGATTGAATGTTGGCATCTGAGGTGGATTTGGATTCAGAATGTTGGTAAATGTATTCTAGTCTGGTATCTGCATAAATTGGTGTTGACCTGGGTTCTGTGTAAATGGATTCCGAGCACCACTCTGTGAAAAGGGATTCTGATTTGGAATCGATGTGAATTGGTTTTGACTTGGAATTTGTGTGGATAGATTCTAACTACCAATTTGTGAAAAAGGGTTCTGATTCAGAATCGACATAAATTGGTTTTGACTTGGAATCTGCATGGACGGATTCTGACTACCAATCTGTGAAAAAGGGTTTTGATTCGGAATCGATGTAAGTGGACTCTGACTGCTAGTCTGAAAGAGTGGATTTTGATTGCCATATTGGAAGGAGGGAATTCCCCCTGTTTGTGTAATCCTTGGTATAGTACTAGTGATTTGAGCACTAGGTATGGCCATCGACTGTGGTAAGGTACCCATGATACTAGCAGTAGGTATGGTTGTTGATTGTGCACTTGTGACATTGACATATGAGGTATGGGCTGAGGTTTTAGGTTTTTTACTCCCAATAAGAGGACCAGTGGGAGTGGATGATGATGCCCCTGTAGTGAAATTAAATCCCGATGTCATGATAGATGTACCAAATGGGAACGTATGGACTGTTGTACTCTGTGTAGACGTGCTAGATGGCATAGTTGTGCTGACCTAAGGTATAGTAGTACTAGCAGTCGTGGTATTTGTCCCTTGTGTAGGTTGAGTTTGTAAGGTGCTAATGTCAAATCCTGGAGGTAAGGTAGCACCTTTAGCTAGCAATTTTCCTAAAAACTGTTGACAATCATTTGCTAGGTACTCATCTACAAAAGAGGCAAACTCAGGATCCTATGCGGCAGCCTCCATGTCTTCTACTGCAATATGTCCTTGAGTGTTTCTAGTGGTAAATTTGTCTAATAGAGTCTTATGAGGTCTTGAAGAAAATGGATTGATGAACTCGTTTGGGTTCGACATGTTTTCTCTCTCTCTTCTCTTAGACCTAGTTTCAACCATGTAAGACAAGCTCAATATGCGGGAAATGCAAGACTATATCTACAAACTGTATGACTCTAGTCTATGTTTTTGGGATTTTCGTGTGCAAATAATGAATGTCCTAGGATGACACTAGTCTAGACTCTAAAGATGCAAAGTCTAAGAAAGACCCTAAAGTGATCAATTCTATAAACCCAAGATGAAGGGACCAACTGCCTAAAGTCAAACCAAGGTGTCAATTTAGTTAAGTCAAGGAACCAATGTAGGACGAGGATCAAAGACAAGTTGAGTTTCCTAACTAGACTGATGAGCTAGGATGACTCTCTATAGGACAAAGTATAAGATGATAGGACTAGGTTCAATGACAAATTTTGTTGATACTATGACCTTTCTAGAGTGTAGATGGTAAATCAATCCTAAAGTCTGTAAAAGTGACCTTTCTAGAAGTCTAATGCAAGGTGATATGTACCCTAAGATGAAGCTAAACTCTAACTGAAGACAATTATGGTAACGACTAAATGACCCTAAGGCATGCAAAATTGAGCAAATTGTTTCAGGTTTCTGTTTCAATAACTGTTTGTGTGAAGACAATTGAAACTAGTATAACCGTGTTGACTGGACAGTGACTGTGAATTCTAGTTTTCTGATAATCAGATAGATGCGTCACAGGATTTAACAGATGTGGTTCAAGTTTAACAGTTGTGGTCTAAACTGACAGATGCGACTCTGACTGACAAGTGCGACGCAGATCATAACGCATGTGGTTTTTCAAAGCAAATGCGAGCCAAACTGACAGTTGCGACTCAATCTTAATAGATGCGATTGATAATGATAGATGTGACTCTAAAATTAACAGATGCGACTAAAAATGATAGATACGACTCTAAAATTAACAGATGTGACTCAAAATTTAATAGATGCGACTCTAAAAATCAGATGCGAGTTTCTGGTGAACAGTTGCGACTCTGTGAATTTTTAGTGACATAAAATTTAAACTGACTCCGTTTTCCGTGTTTAAATTTTGACAATCAAAGACAATTGTAAGACAAAGTGTTTTCAATTTTGATTTTGGACTCAAAAATGTTTAAAGTGATAACAGACAAGTACATCCTAATAGGCCAAAGGCCTAGGGTTTGTATACTTGGTATAGCCCACCTATTATACCCCGGATTGGTGATGAACACCTTTCCTTCTTGAGAGCGGATAGCTTAGGAATTTGGTGGCATTGGCTCCCCTCCACGGCTCATTAACATCTTTTGAGCACACAAATTTAGAATTCTTTGGGAAATGACCTCCCAAGAACTGCTATCTCTACTCAAGGGGATCAGTAGTGAGTATCTTCGGGCATGATACTGTACCCTACACTATACCAATCAACGGCCACAAATAGGTTGGTCTCTAAAAACAAAAAGTATTTAATTCGGGCATTCCGTTCGTGGGGTGTGATCCATACGGCGCGAGTCCCCTTTCAGATCCATCTCGTCGGAACCACACTCGTGATTCTTGGGGTTTCCCCAAGAACCCACTTTTATATACCGACTGGAAGTCCCTCGGGTTCAAGGTGCTACCGGTCTGAGTCGCCTGGGGTGAGTACTTTTTCTCACCAGAATAGGCCCAAGTTCTAGAGTTGGTAACCATTTCTCTTACACCCAGGATTGCATGGATGTGCAAGGGGAGAGGATACTTCGATGTACCAAGTCACAAGGGTGACCAAACTTGTGCTTTCGCACCAAACACAATAGACACTTGTTAATTTTAACCAAACGAAAGATTTGCTACACTACCAAACAATCTATTTTAAAAGTAACTAGGGTCTTCGACAAGCATCCTGCAGAAAAACTTTTTAGTAATTTTCAATATTGTCTTCGTCAATCATCCTGCAAAAGCTTGTTAACTCTAAATGGCCACACACTGAAAATCAGATATCAGTAACACGAAAATCAATTGAAAATTTGAGATTGCCGAAAATAGAAATAAGATTTTACCAGTCAATTGCATCGTGGTATTACCAGTCAGATACGTCATTTCTTATTCAGTTGCGGCTCAGAAAGTCAATTGTGGTTCAGGAACATACATATGCGGTGTTTCCTTTATCAGATGTAGTTCAAAAAGTCAATTGTGGTTCAAGAAGCCCTAGATGTGTCGTTCTGTACGAAAAATCTGCAAAAAACAAAATTAAAAGATCTACGGATTCGCAAAGATGGTGTCTTCATGTCGGGTTCACCAAATGTAATGCCAAATAAAAGCTTACACACTAGAAATAGAGATTATTAGAAGCAAACATGCATACAATACTAAATCTAAAATGCAAATTCATTCGTTAAGCAACAAAGAACATGGGAAAGTAAAAACGTAATTAAAACTAGAACAATCTCACCAATTTTGAACGTATTTCCATGATTCATCTCGATTTCCCTTCTCCATTTCGCTTGTGTAGTATAATTGCCCTCAGATTTTCAAGAGTTCGTGCAAGTATAGCCTAAGATAGTGATTAGCAAAATATCGAAGATTCAAGACAAAGTGCTCTCAAAAGTTATAAAATTCGCGAGAGAGATTGGAATGAAGAATGACAAATCAATTTATAGAAAATTGATTATTCAAACAATAGGCCAAGATCGAAAGATGAACGGATGGTTGAGATCGACTGATTAGACATGCATTCAGATAACTATCAAAGGTGACATGAGTGATACAAATTAGAAATAGAATTAAAGATTAAATAAATGATTCAATCTTCAGTTCGGCATTCGAAAACATAAGAAATATCTTTGCATGACAAAGATGAAGATTGATTATAACGACTCTCTATTTGAATGCACAACATTTAATTAATTAAATAATAATATTTAATTAATATGCATGTGCACGCAAATGAGTTAGAACTAGATGATTGGATCTGACGAGAGATTACTCAAGAAACCACTGACATCAAATGAAGAGTTAACTAACGATTAAAATAGATGTCGAGTCGAGTAAAAGTGAATACTTAGATAACTCACATAATTATCTAAAATATAGAAGAATGCGTTAAAATAGAATTAATGAATTAAATAATTCATTTAATTCAAGACTCAATATTTGAAGAATAATTAAATAAATAATATTTATTTAATTAAATGAAGGATTTAAATGAATAATTAAATAAATAAAGAATTTATTTAATTATAGTTGAAATATGATAAAGAATAAATTAAATAAGAATTTATCTAATTTGACAAGAAGAATAAGGTTAATTAGTAACATAATTAAAAAAAAGCGTTTATTTAATTAATCGATAGAATAAAGAAAATGTGAATTAATTAAATAATTAATATTATTTAATTAATAGAAGAATTAATAGAAGATGAATTAATTAAATAATTAAGATTATTTAATCAATAGAAGAATTAATGTTAAGATGAATTAATTAAATAATTAAGATTATTTAATCAATGACCATGAAGAATACGAATTATGATGAATGTGGAAGTCGCAGGCCTAAACCAAATTTTGGTGTCTACAGCAACAACCTTCAACTCCAAACTTCGGTATGCAACGCTCCGCACAAAACAAGGCTAGCAACATTCCTTAGATTACCAAATAGGAAACTTCTATCGGGACCTAGAACAACTTGTAAAACTAACTTAAGCAATATATTTTTATGACACTTCTGGTATCCAATATTTGGTACTTCCTTATATCATATCAAGTTTCAGTTCCAAGAACCCTTCTTCACCTTTCTTCAGATGATACTCTCAAAAAGTAGTTAATATGTAATGCATGAACTCTTTTGAAATTCCTTTGATTGCATTTCAACTGTACTTGGGCCTGGTGTATTCTTTTGATATCTAGAGGATGTTTGCATTCCTCTGCATTTTCTCTTTTTCCTACCTGACTATAGTGTTTCTACAATATATGATCTCGTCAATGACTTTCCGAGTTAACAAATGAACAGGGTCTTTATTTATTCTTTCAATCCATTCCTTAAAAGCTTTTGCTTCTTTACCCTCCTCTCCTGGTGTATGGGGATCACAATCTTGTCGTACCCTCCTCTCCTGGTGTCTGGGGATCACAATCTTGTCATGCTAACACTTCAATGAAATATTGATCTTTATCAATTAATTTACTGCACTTATTGGTGACCTTTTCAAATCCTTCTAATGGCACTTTTGAATTTTGCAAAATCTAAAGTGTTCATATTAATACCCTAAGAATTTTTACCTAAAAATCTTTGTTACATCTGTTGTAGGGTTCTTATATGAGGTTTAGTATTTTTCTTCATTTTAGTTTCTTAGTGTTCTATTCTATTGCTAACTGTGTATTGCCTACCGTCGGTCACACAAAAAAATTCCATATTCATTAATGTCATCATGTGACTGGCCCTTCTCCTATCTAGATTTGAATTGCCTAACATTTACATCCTTTGTATTGTGTGATTCAGAAGTCTTGACCCTACTATTCTCATGTCGTCCTAGAGAATTCCCCTCTCTTAGAACAACTTAAGTGCACGTGCTCAAAATTTTTCCACTTAAGTCCGGACAGCCCTCATAACTTTATCGCTACTGCTAATTTATTCTTAGGTCCACACCTTGAATTAGCGACGAGCGATAGAATGATGTTTTCCTTTGACATTGCTCATTACTAATGGATTTTGAGCTTTAAAACTTGTACAAGTGATGAGTGATGCTATTGGCTTTGTGTTCTTATTTCCCATCATAGATGGTCATGAAAAGATAAACTTGAATTAGCAATGAGTGATATGACGTGATTTCCTTCATATCGCATGATCATAGATATATTTTAAATGTAATTCTCACATCAGTGATATGTGATGAACCTTATAAATGTTGTAAATCATCTCATTGCTAATTTTTTGCAAAATATATGAGGAGAATTAGTGGTGAATGAAGGCCTTATGTTATATTGTTCATCACTCATCATGGATTTATTTCAGAACTTGAGTTCTAAATTAGCAATAAGTGATGGGTGCCCTTTAAAAGGTTTTTCTCTCACTAATTTTATATGATCCTATGAGTAATGTCTTTTGTGCCATTTACTTTGTGCAGATTGTACGTGTCTGAAATCTGGTGCCTCCACAACATCTCTCGTCGCCAATAGGATCCTAGGTGCAAAGTTTGAATCAATAATGTGTGATGAAGGGATGAATGTGACCAAAGGTTAGGGCACTGGACTAAGGTCTAAGGATCATCGCAAGGATGTTTACATTTCTAATGGATCTGGGCTAGGATGAAGTAAATCAGTGACAAGCGATGACCATTAATAATAAGGGAAACATGGTAGGATCCTGGGGATTTCGTGTAAAGCAAAAAGGAAACCAGCAAAAAGACTAGAGAACTGTTGATAGATTTTTAAAGCAGGATAATCCAATGGACTAAAAATCATCACATGAATAGCTTCATCACCAATTGCACCTTGAAATTTGTGGAAGATCGGCGATGAATCAATGAAGCGTATAAAGAAAGTTTCTCTCTAAGAAAAACTAGTCCTATGCACTTCGTCAATATTAATGAAAAACATGAATTAGGTTGGTGATACATGCTAATTGTCAGATCACGTATGATTAATCAAGGTTAGAGATAGATGTGGCAACATTTGAGATATCATCATTGTTTTCAAGGAGCAAGTTGATAATGGTAAAAAACAATGCTCATGGCCACCTTAGATGAAATTTTAATTGCTCTAAGATGAACGGCCTAGATTTAGAACCAAACTAATAAGTTGCCAGTTTGCTTGCACAAGGAGTTTTGAATCATTAATTTTGCATGCTCAAATTTTCTATTTAATGCAGGTTGATCACTATTTATTCACACTATCTTTTCAGTCTACAGTATGTGTGAGGAAAAGTGTGAAGTAGGTTAAAAGGTTATTTGTTTGTCTTAAGCTCAATTTTCTCGTCCTAAGTAAGTTGGTATGAGATTTGGTTCTCTGGTCTATTTAGGAATTTTGTTGCTTGAACTAGTTATAATTACTGGGGTTGGGGTTATTCTCCTGTGGGTTTTGAGTCAAAAATCCTTTTAATTATCACTCTTCTAGTTTTAAAGAGAATGGGAAAAGCTAGTGCAACAATTCTACGTGTTAGGAGGTCTAGTTGGCTAAGTGTGTTTGAGTGTCATGAAGACATAGTTGAGCAAGAATCCATGGCTTCTCCTAATATTTCAAAGGGTAAAAGGAGGGCTAGAGGCCATAAGAAGAAATCAATTGTGTAGAGTACTTATGACTTGAGGAATAGAACCCTTCTAGGAGAAGTGGTCGAGTGCAAAGGCAAGGAAATGGCACTGCCAATGAAGAATGCCAAGAAAAAGAAGAGGCACAGGGCATGCCTGGGTAAACACAACTCTCCTATCTTGCTTTCATATAATCCTTCAAAGGTTGAAGCGGATAGAGACTTAGACTATGGCTAGTACATTCGTTCTCGGGTACCATATGGGAGCTTCAATGATGATGTACTAGTAATCCCTCAAATTGCATTGAGGAAAAGGAGCAATTGAGCATTTTTGGATGTCAATGACTCTAAATAGGGTCATTTCCTTGTTTTAGTTTTTTATGACACCATGGTCTTTGCTTAGGATGTATTTTTTTTCATGTGTCCATGGTTTGTCTTTTGATTTCCCATGTTGACGTGGATGTCCTCCAAAAGATATGAATGGAATATTTTTTGTTTCAAACAACAAATGTTGTGAAACCGACCACTAATATCCTACACATGATTTTTTCCTTTTGTCCTCCCCTATTCTCAAATGATTGTGTATGAAACCGCCTGTGGATTTCTTCAAGGATTCAGTTAGAAATAGGTTTTTGAAATGAATTCAAATGAAAGTGAAATTGTAATTTAGTCGAGTGCTTGTTGCTCCCCTATTTATATAAAGGGTATTTCATGGTTGAAATTAGAGAGTTCAGAATGTTGAGTCTAGACATAGTCATAGTAAATACTATGCTCTAAAAATAGAATAGAATGTAAATGGATACTCTAGTAGATATATCAAAAGAAAGTTTAAGATGAAAGTTATAATGTATACGAATCTTAAATATGGTTTTACAAAGAAATATTAGAAATGTAGAATTTTAGTTTCAAAATGTCGCTCTCCTATGTGTTTTCTTTCAAGTTATGAATGAGGTTGTTAATGGCAATCTCATTTGTCTTTTTGTCATTTGTATAGAAATGGTTGAATTTTTTTTTTATGCTTCAGTTCAATGAATTGATTAAACGCTAAAATGAGCTCATTAGTTTGTAAGAAAAGGATATAGGATTCAATAAGGAAGTGATATTTTGAAGATACAATGAGTTAAATGTTACAAAGTAACATTCTAACAGTCCATTAATTTTTGAAATTCAATCAAAATTGTATTACCAATTGATTACCAGTTGTAACTCTTTTCTTCCTTAGATAAAGCAATTATTGTTTTATTAGCTTATCTTGTAGTTAGTTGAGCTAGTATTGAATTGGGCCTAGGATTCAAGATGAACAATGATTCACAAAATACTTGAAACTACATTGTCCCAACTTTAAGTATGAAATCAAACTCCATGAAATAAGTAACACTTCTATCTGAGGTTTTTTGAGCCTTTGATAAGGTGATTTTCATGAAATAGTGCATCTGTGCAAAGAAATAATCTTGACCAAACGTGAGATATTATGAGTATGTATGGGACTACCCTCCATGGGTCTCATAGAGTCCGAAGAGAAGAAGTTAAGTACTAATTACTTTACTTAGGTGTTGGTCAATCCTCAACCTAGCTAATAATTGGGTTGTGGAAAGCTCATAACTTAGAATTGAGATTAAGTTTGGTTCTAGAAAAATAACCAGAAGAAATGGTGACTCTACTGGGGACACCTTGCATCTTTGATGCTAGTGTGTTGAAGACCATTTTAAAAGAGTCAAAAAGAATAAATGAACATCTGGTTCAGAAGTTGAAGAAGTTCTAGATCTACAAATTGATTCATAGCAGCCCCAAATTTAAAATATTGTGAAGTGACTTTACTAGACAAACTCGGAGAAAGATATCCTTGCTTCAAAGGTTTTCCTCTTATTAAAGAGGTGGCAACTCTATTCTACAATTTATGCACATGAAGGGTTGTTGTTTGTTGTTTGTAACCTGAAAGTGCTCTATTCAAAGTTGCAACAACTGGAGGTATGAAGGTACATGGTTCTTTGCATATCTTCATTTTTTTGAACCTGCCATATTGAAATACAATTGTTGTTCCACTTAAAATGTTTGTTTAAGTATTCCCAAATTTTCTAATATGGATGGTTAGAATGAAGTTGTATATCTTGAGAATTACTATCCATTTTCATTATCACATGTTAATGGCCCAAGTTACCATAATATTAGCAACTATCATTAATGGCCCTTCATATTGGCATAGCTGTGATTGTGCACCATTAATTAAAACTAGATTTGCATACATCCATGGATTATTAAAGAGAAATAACTATGCCACTAGAAACTTGGATGCATATTATTTAGAAACTTCATAAGTTTGAAGATCCTTAGGCAGTTGATATCAAAAGGTGCACAAACACAAGTGTGAACAGGCCTAGGATAAGGCTAGAATGAAAACTTGTGTTCAAAAGGGGGCTTAAAGAGATGAATAAAAGGCACTTGATGGCTATACAAGCCTAGTTAAGATATAATCATACTATATTTGTTAGTCAAATTACTACACCTATTGTCAATTCATTTGATTGATTGTATGACCAACTAGACTTGTCATGGATTGATTACAAGGTTAAAAGTATGCCATATCAAGTCTATAAATAGATGCCTAGATTTAACAGATACAATGTGTGTGAAGGAGATACACATGTCAAAAGTTTCTATAATTTCATGGTGAAATATTCATTTAGAGATTAGGATATGTGGATGAGATTTTTTGTCAAATCTCTTGAAGCTAGAGCTAGGGACTAGTACTTAAGTTTCCTGAGAAGTCATTTTCCTGCTGGGATAAACTAGTGGATGCTTATAGAGAAGAATTTGGAAAAGAACCTTCTAATCTTGTCACAAATTTAAAGAATCTTAGGAAATAATATGATGAGTCAAGCATTGCTTTTAGTCACAAATTTGTTGTTTCTCTTGCCCTAATCCCTAAAAATTTCAGACCTAGTACATAAGATTGCATTCATTTGTATTTTGAAGCTTTTGAAGAGGGATCTAGTACATTGATTAAGGATTTTAGAATATTGAGTATGCATATGGCTTACACATGTTTAGATAATATGGAAAAAATTAGGAATGAATATGTGCAAGGTCTGTTGTCTTTAATTGTGGATAAGCATGTTGATGAAAATAACAACTGTGTGGATATAAATGATCAAATATCTCCAGTTTTAGATATAAACAAATGCGTGTTTGAAAAGGAAGAAGTTAAGAGTGTTGAAATGTTCACCACTGATGCTCATAATAGTGAAAATGCTTCTCTTTATTTTCAAGAAGATATAAATGATCAACTCAATAATGAAAACTAGTCCATGAAGTTTCCAGACTTTGATGATGGTGATATCATGATACACCCTGACTTACAACTTGATAATGCATGTATTTCTAGTGGAGGTCAAGAGAATGAAGTGGTTAAAATAATGGATCAGAACTATGGTCTATTAAATAGTGAAAAAAATTCAAATTTCTTAACCACTGAATATCATAAATTTGCACATATGAGTAACCCTTAGTTATTGAGTAATACTCATATTGATTTTGACAGTGATGATAGTTTCTATTATGCAAGATATGAAACATGGGTATCTGATATTCCTTCTAGTTATGAACTGGTTGGTCAACATGATGGTAATGTGGATAAAGGTAAGCATCCATTTGACTGTAATAATGCATTATATGATGAGCATGAAAATGTGCAAACTGATGCAAGTTCATAAACTTGTGTGTATGAGTTAAGAACAACAAATAAGCATGAAATTTTTATATCTGACAAGCCAAATTTTGAAAATTCTAATGTAGATTTGAATAGATATCTATTTTCTATTTTGGAGGAGCATAGTTATGAATTTTTTTATATGGATATGGGGGATGATTCAAAAGAAAAAATAGATTATATTTTTGAACCAATATGTTGAGGCACAGTTACAGTGTGTTCCAATGTATGAGTGCATCTCTTTACACACACTTGGAGATAGTTTGCATGGTGTGCATAATATTTTTATTAGTCCTTATAATTATTTCACTTTTAACATGCAAACTACTATCCAGATTGAACTTGATAGTATCAGCTATGTGGCAAAATATGAGTGCCAGGTTTCTCAGCTGGATGGAATTTTCTTGCAATGTTGTAATGGGAAAAATATTAAGGAAAGTTGTTTTCAACTTGACAATATTTTGAATGATGAAACTTATGAGTTATTGCAACATAAAAATCAGTATTTTAAGGGTATGCTTGATTCTCAAATGCATGATAGTTACGAATTTGTTGATAATATTGTACATGTTGAGTTATTGAGAGATGCCAGCATGTTTAATTAGGCATATTCCAATGATGTTTTTAGATTGAATTTAGTTAGGTGTGATGAAAAAAATTTCTATGATAGGAGTAAGAAAAGGCCTACAGTTTTGGTGGCCTTGGGCCATCAGATATGGTTTAACTTGTCAAGCCAAAGCAGTGGGAGGAAGAGATGACATTTTGACTCTATTACCCAATGGAGTAGGCACCTGGTCTACTTCTCCAAAGGATTTGAATTCTCGCTCTGTTCACTAAGGAACAAATGACCCTAGAAAGAGCCATTGATGGTACTTTTGAATTTTGCAATATCTAAAGTGTTCATATTAAAACCCTAAGAATTTGTACCTAATAATCTTTGTTACATCTGTTGTAGGGTTCTTATATGAGGTTTAGGGTTTTTTTTCATTTTAGTTACTTAGAATTCTATTATGTTGCTAACTATGTATTGCCTACAGCCAGTCACACAAAAAATTTCATGTTCATTAATGTCATCATGTGACTGGCCCTTCTCATGTCTAGGTCTGAATCACTTGACTTTTACATCCTTTGTATTATGTGATTCAGAAGTCTTGAGTCTACTATTCTTGTGTCATCCTAGAGAAGTCCCCTCTTTTAGAACAACTTAAGTGCACATGCTCAAAAAAGTTTCCAATTAAGTCCCAATGGCCCTCATAAATTTTTTTCTTAACACTGATTTATTCTTAGGTCCACACCTTGAATTAGTGATGAGTGATGGAATGTTGTTTTCCTTTGACATCGCTAATGGATTTTGAGATTTCAAACTTGTAATAGCGATCAGCAATGTTGTTGGCTTTGTGTTCTTATCACCCATCGTGGATGGTCATGAAAAGATAAACTTGAATTAGCAATGAGCGATATGACATGATTTCCTTCATATTGCGTGATCACAGATATATTTTAAATGTAATTCTCACATTAGTGATACGTGATGAACCTTATAAATGTTGTAAATATTTTCATCACTAATTGCTTGCAAAATATATGAGGAGAATTAGCGATGAATGAAGACCTTATGTTATATTGTTCATCGCTCATCATGGATTTATTTTGGAACTTGAGTTATAAATTAGTGATAAGTGATGGGTGTCCTCTAAAAAAAATTTCTCTCTCTAATTTCATATGATCCTATGAGCAATGCCTTTTGTTCCATTTACTTTTTGTAGATTGTACATGTCTAAAATCTGGTGCCTCCACAACATCTCTCGTCACCGATAGGATCCTAGGCACAAAGTTTGAATCAACGATGTGCGATGAATGGATGAATGTGACCAAAGGTCAAGGAATTGGAGCAAGGGCTAAGGATCATCACAAGGATGTTTGCATCATTGATGGAGCTGGGCTAGGATGAAGTAAATCAACAAGCAATGACCATTAATGATAAGGGAAATGTGGTAGGATCCTTGGAATTCTACGTAAAGAAGAAAGGAAAGCAACCAAAGGACTAGAGAACCGTTGATATAGTTTTAAAGCAGGATGATCCAATGGACTAAAAATCATCGCATGAATACCTTCATCACTAGCTGCACCTTGAAATTTAGGGAAGATCAGCGATGAAGCATATAAAGAAAGTTTATCTCTAATAAAAATTGTTCTTATGTACTTCATTGATATTAATGAAAAGCATGGATTGGGTTGGCGATACATGTTAATTATCAGATCACATATGATTAATCAAGGTTAGAGATAGACGTGGCAGCATTTGAGATAGCATCATTGTTTTAAAGGAGCAAGTTGATAATGGTTGGAAAACAATGCTCACAACCACCTTAAATGAAATTTTAATTGCTCTAAGATGGACAGCCTACATTCAAATCCAAACTGATAAGTTAGCAAATCGCTCGCACAAGGAGTTCTAAATCATTAATTTTTCATGCTCAAATTTTATATTTAATGCAGGTTAATCGATGTTTATTCACACTATCTTTTCATTCTGTAGTATGTGTGAGGCAAAGTGTGAAGTAGGGTAAAAGTTTATTGGTTTGTATTAAGTTGAATTTTCTCATCCTAAGTAAGTTGGTATGAAATTTGCTTCTCTGGTCTATTTAGGAATTTTGTTGCTTGAACTAGTTATAATTACCGGGGTTGGGGTGATTCTCCTATGGGTTTTGAGTCAAAAATCCTTTTAATTATCACTCTGCTAGTTTTAAAGAGAATGGGAAAAGTTGGTGCAACAATTCTGCCTATTAGGAGATCTAGCCAGTTAAGTGTGTTTGAGTGCCATGAAGACATAGCTAATCAAGAAGCCATGTCTTCTCCTAAGATTTCAAAGGGTAAAAGGAGGGCTAGAGGAAAAAAGAAGAAATCAATTGTGTAGAGTAATTACCACTTGAGGAATAGGACCCTTCTAGGAGAAGTGGTTGAGTGCAAAGGAAAGGAACTGGCACTGCCAATGAAGAAGGCCAAGAAAAAGAAGAACTACCACAAGGCCTGCCTAGGTAAACACAACTCTCCTATTGTGCTTTCAGATAATCCTTCAGATTTTGAAGTTGATACTGACTCAGACTATGGTCAGTACCTCTATTCTCTAGTTCCATATGGGAGTTTTGATGATGATGTATTGGCAGTTCCTCCAATTGCATTGAGGACAAGGAGTGGTCGAGCATTTTCAGATGCCGATGACTCTAAATAGGGTCATTTCCTTGTTTTAGTTTTTGATGACAGCATGGTCTTTGCATAGGAGGTATTTGTTTTCATGTGTCCATGGTTTGTCTTTTTCTTTCCCATGTTGATGTGGAGGTCCTCCAGAAGATATGAATGGAATTTTTTTTTTTCAAACAACGAATGATGTGATACCAACCACTAATATCCTGCACATGTTTTTTTCCTTTTGTCCTCCCCTATTCTCAAATGATTGCATATGAAATCGTTTGTGGAGTTCTTTGAGGAGTCAGTTAGAATTAGGTTTTTGAAATGAAGTCAAATGAAAGTGAAATTGTAATTTAGTCGAGTGCTTGTTGCTCCTTTGTTTATATAAAGGGGATTTCATGGTTGAAATCAGAGAGTTCAGAATGTTGAGTCTAGACATGGTCATAGTAAATACTCTGCTCTAAAAATAGAATAGAATGTAAATGGATACTCTAGTAGATATATCAGAAGCAAGTTTAAGATGAAACTTATACTATATATGAATCTTAAATATGGTTTTACAAAGAAATATCATAAATGAAGAAGAATTTTAGTTTCAAAATGTTGCTCTCCTATGTGTTTTCTTTCAAGCTATGAATGAGGTTGTTAATGACAATCTCATTTGTCTTTTTGTCTTTTGCACAGAAATGGATGGATTTGTTTTATGCTTCAGTTCAATGAATTGATTAAACACTAAAATGAGCTCATTAGTTTGTATGAAAAGGATATAGGATTCAATAAGGAAGTAATATTTTGTAGACACAATAAGTTAAATGTTATAAAGTAACATTCTAATGGTCCATTAATTTCTGAAATTCAATCAAAATTGTATTACCAATCGATTATCAGTTGTAACTCTTTTCTTCCTTAGATAAAGCAATGATTGTTTTATTAGCTTATCTTGTAGTCAATTGAGCCAGTATTGAATTGGGCCTAGGATTCAAGATAAAGAATGATTCACAAAATACTTGAAACTACATTGTCCCAACTCTAAGTATGAAAGTGCACTCCTTGAAATAAGTAACACTTATATTTGAGGTTTTTTGAGCATTTGATAAGGTGATTTTCATGAAATAGTGCATCTATGCAAAGAAGTACTATTGACCAAATGTGAGATATTATGAGTATGCATGGGATTACCCTCCCTGGGTCTCACAGAGCCTGAAGAGAAGTGAAGCACTAATTACTTTACTTAGGTGTTGGCCAATCCTCAACTTAGTTGATAATTGGATTGTGGAAAGCTTATAGATTAGGATTGAGATTAATTTTGGTTCTAGAAAAATAACCAGCACCTTCTATGCATTGTACGAAGTGTCACCTTCCTAATTTAATTGTTTCTTCCATTTTTTCACATAATGGGACCTCTTGTTTTGAAATTACCTTTTCTCTTATCAATTGTTGGACATCTATTTGAATAAGAGTTTCTCTGTTTCTCCTCTCAACATCAACCTATTCTTGGAAAAAATTGCATTCTCCTTCCAATCTTTTAGATTTTCCAAACCAACAGTGTACCTCCTTGTACTTCCCAATTGCATCTATAATTATCTCTTCTCCTTGCCTTACCCAATACTCAATCCATTCTTCAAATACATTTATTTTGTGGTGAATTGTCATGATGGCATCCACCTACTCCTATGACATGAGTATTGGATTTTGAGGTAATTTAGTCAATGCTTGACTAGATTGGGTTAATGATTTTACAAATTTCTCTAGGCTAGAAATCCATTCTTTCAACTCACTTTTCTTATGTTTACTTTTATGTAAACTAGCAACAGTTGTGTCCAAATTCATCTTCATTTCTTCTAATTCTTGCATCCAGGATGAGTGTCCAACATTGATACTTGTTATTCTCTACTCCTTAGGTGTTATTTCATGTCTATTTTTTTCTACTACCAAATTAGCTATATGGAGTGTTCTACCTCCATCTGCATTATTTTGCATGACATGTTTCATTTTAGCACTTCATCTAGGCTTAGGAGTCTATACTTCTTGCATTAAAATTTTAAGATCTAGAGGTACCAATTCCACTTCCAATGGGGAAGCTAATTCTATGATTAACCAATCAAGTGCATCTTCATTATGCTCTACCTCTACAACATTTCTCTGTTCTTGGTTTTCAGTATGCTCAGGAAATTCTTGTCTTAGATTTTCAGCTTTATCTATTACATCCTCTAAAATTGGAACATCTTGAGTATTCTCTGGCATAGATTCTAGATTACCAGGATTCAACACTGTCTCTTCAACTCCAAGACTTCTATTTTCCTATATAGCTAGGTGTTTAGTATCAGTTCCTTAGACGTCACCTTCTTCATCTCTTGTCACATCAAGGTTCTTTTCATCTCTAACCCTATCACCTGATGTTTGTGATGGTTCTTTATTTTCAATTTCAACCTGGTCCTCCTTTGACTTTTTAGAAACCTACGGTTGCTCATTATCATTTTGATTGTTCCCTAACGAAGGTTGGGAATCAAAAATGTCTTCAATAACAATATCATTAGTAAGAATTTTTCTTATAGTCTCCCCTGTTTCCATTTCAAGAACTTGAAGGTTCCCTACCTCTGAGGTGATTGTTCTTCTAATGAATTCTTCTTCTCCAACATTCATAGGAATTGACCCTGTATCTAGAATCTCTTCCACCACTAGCTATACCATGGGCTTATCTTTAGATTTCTTTTCTTTCACTTGTTCCCACATCGAACCCAATTTATCCATTTTTTCCTTGATTTGAGCTTCATATAGCTCAGAAACCTTATCTAAAACCACAAGAATTTTTCCTAGTGTTTTTTTTTTATAGTAGCCATACTAACTAAAGGGGGAAAAGTAAATAATGTTGCAACTCTTTGAGACGTAGACCTTGTCTATGTACCAGTATTCTTGGCCATCCCTACCTCTTCATCAGTCATAGGTCAGGTCTTTGGCTTTGTTGTGGAAGAAGATGCCAGTTTTGACTTCACTTTTGTTTGAAGCTTACATGGTTCTGCCTCTTTATGCTGACCAACTATTTTTAATGAAAATCCTTGGCTTGGAGCCTTAGGGGTTCTTTCTTTAATATGGATAATAGTAGTTTTTTTACTAGCTTTTCTCTTTTTCTTAGCAAAATCCCCATGCTCGGGCTCATTTTCGTTTCTTTCTTGTATCCAACAAGTATGTGGGCCTTATTCCTAATCTTCTTAAATCTTTACAAAAATCATTTATCCAATGTTGATTCTGCAATAAAATTGGTTCAAAGAATTCCTTAACAGATGTTATTTCTCTACTTTCATAATTTGGATCTAGAATAGGTTCATCATAGACTTCATTTTCATTATAAGCGTGATTCAACACTTCACCAACATCTTCCTCCAATTGATCTGAAATATCATGAATCTTAATAATCTACATAGATTATAATGACAAGCTTTCATATTTTTTTTCTTACTTTATGCTCATCATCACAATTGAGCTAGTAATTTTCTAAATGATGAACATGAGCACGTTTACCAGCTATATTCTTTTAAATATTCCCTTCTAGGTCATGATTCTTTCTTTGAAGTGGGAAGTACTCCAATTGTACATCTTCAACTCCCATTCACACAAATCAGCTACTTTAACTGCATTACATTTGTAGCTTCCCATTACAATGGGAAATTTGAGGGAAACCTTCTTATGATCCATGTTGTAAAGAGCTTGAGATAGTCTTAGCTATCTTACCAATTCCAATAATACTATTTTATCTATAGGGTACCTGGGAAACATGAAAGGATATCCTTCAAACCATTCTACCCTAATGTAGGTGAAAGTGGGAAATTGAATGTACAAGCCTCCAACCTATTTAACAACACTTTTTGCTTCCAAAGAAAATATTTTTGCTTTGTCACCTACCATTATTCTAACCCATGGAAAACACATCATTAACTCTTTGATAATGCTCTCTATATTCATGAATCGTAATTTGGGGTAAATGAGCATATATCAGACTATTTCCTACCTTTTCTACCTAGAGTACCAATTATTTTCAACCCTTGCTTATTTTCCCTTAAGGTGTAGGAGTGGATCATGTATGAAGACATAGAAAAACATCTTGATTTTGGAAATTCCTTTATTTGATCATACAATTTGTTGCTAATAAATCCTCCCCAATGCATTTGCACAAGGCCTTCCACTAATTTATTTATAATTACAAACATCCATGGTTCGAATTTACTAGCATCTCACAATCCAACTATCTTGCTTAGCATAGTTATAATATCTTGAACATCTTGGTTAAACATAGACCTTAGAATTTGATTTTTCTATTTTATAATTTCCTCCTGACACCATTGGGTACTCATAATTTTCCTATTCTATTCTTCAGCACTCAGTTAGGTCTTAGTTTTCACCTTCATATCTATAGGGTACATCTGACTAAATTTAGGAAGCCCAAATGTATATATTATTCCTTTCTCAGAGAGATCTATATAAGTTCTTCCCTCCTCCTCAATGACTCTTTTGTCTAGGTTGTAGTAGTTTAAACATTCCATAACTAGTTCAAGGTCCTCCATTGCTGGCGAAAACCCTCCTGCTAAAAGTAACCCACTTTCTATAACATTCTTTGTACATTGACAAGCATTTTCTTTCCATGCCCATGTGAGGAATTCAACTTCAAAGGACCATCCCATATGAGTATCATTATCTATCCCACCAATAGGTACAACTTGTGAAGTGCAATGTTTGAATTCATTTTCTAGTCTTGCTTCAGAAGTACTCATTTTTGCCAGCATGCTCTACCTTTTCTAAATATGTGCCTTGTGTGTGAGTTAGGGTTAAATTTAACCATTTATCTTTAACAAATTCATAAAACTTTCAATTCACCATTCAGTTAAATTTATATCAAAATAATCAACATTTCAGTTATTAAGGGAAATACCATTTTCTCGAGACTTTCATGTGTAAAAATGATTGATAGAATTTTTGTTATTCGAGACATACCTAGTTTTATCAATGATGAAAATATTTTTAAAATGTAAATTTTGTAACCCTTGGTAGCTATGTTCTTAGTTTCTTGAAATTTACCTTTCCTTGCATGCCACAGTATCAGTCGCGTTCATTCAATATCTTTTCTAAATTTGTAGTATGATGTGAAGTAGAGTATTATAAAAGCAACTGCATGCTCAAGGTGATGCCAAGTACATGTGTGTAATTTTCCAACTTCATTACTTACCTGCTAGAATGCATTAATTTATTGAATAAAGGTGCAATAATTGCAGATTAGGGTTCAAATTATGAACACCTAGGTTTTTGTGTATGCTCACTACTAGAGGAAAATATGGCATGAAAATCTTATGTGGAACTCTTGTGTCACTTTGATTTTTACGAGGAAAAGGCCTTTAAGATACGTGATCATTTACGATCACCGGGATTGACAACCTTCGGTACCTAACCTTGGAAATATTACTGGGAACCTAGACACTTACCTCCAAGCTTAAAGAAAATTGGGAGCAAAGAGAGGAACCAGGAACCAGGTTCAAGCAAGATAAAAAATGATTCAAATATTTCGTAATAGAACCTCCAATTTTTTATCTCTATTAAAATAAAAAGAAAAGTAACCATTGGACTAAGCAATGTAGGAAAGAACATGACCACCGAGATTGACAACCTTTGGGTGATGACTTACCAAGGGGGACTAGGACCAATCAAAGATACAACATCTTTGACACAACCACAACAACTTCAAGATTATTATTTTTGGTAAACACATAAAACTTTGTGAAAGGACTGAGACACCAAATTTAGGGAAGCATAAGAACTTAAGAAAAGACCAAGTAGATTGAAATGAGACTTGCAATTTTACCAACCCCCCAAAACAACACCAAAGCAAGTGAAAGCAAGAGGAAAGAAAAAGAAAAATGGGTCCACATTTTTCCAAGGAGAAAAATGGGGCATGTTGTGAGACCACACAACAATAAAATTATAGCAAAGACATATGTTGACCCCAAATACATGGATCCCTTATTTGTTTGGGATTTCATTTGGGGGAAACCCATTTTTCATAATGTAGCTTCATCTCGAAACATATTCTTGACATAGGGATTTCCAAATAAGCTCTCATGTCTTCTTTATTGTTTAGCATTGATTATTCACTACTTTAAAATGATTTCTCACAACATGGTGTTTATAAATTTATTGAAAGAGGGGGCATACATTTGTATTATAATTTTGAATTTTTTGACTATATCTTATGTTTCATAATGCAGTCTTCTTACTTCATGTGATGTGTCTTCTTCTTGTTGGCGTCATTGGGTTTGATGTCCTCCAAGAGTGTGACCTTTCTTGGCATACAACATTACTCTTAGTGGTGATGTTATGCATTGCATTCCCTAAGTTGTTAATATTTTATCCTAGACTTGTCCTCTCTTGGAGACATTAGGCAAGATGTTCCCTAAGAGGAACCTTACATGAATTAAGAAAAACCCCTTTGAACATGTCTTATCCTATTTTCATTTTGTGCATAAGTGTTTAGTATAACGCAACTTGCTAACCTTGTGAAGCTCAAAGTTACAACCTTTTTCATGGCCACCAAGCATAACACACCTTGCTTGCTAGAGGCACCATGTATGTTCATGAGTTTTTTGCATAACATAGCTTGCTAAGCCTTATGAAGATTGAATTTCATATTGTGTGGTTCCTTACTAAATTTATCAAGATGTATAACTTTGGTATGGTTTGGGAGCCTACTAATATTCTCTCATTTTCCAATTTTTGGTGGCTCATCTAGTGGATAGCAGATTTAACTAGCCTATGTGAGTGTGCATTATTTTTTGCATAGTGGGAAATAAGTTCCACTTGTAAACAGTTTTTTGGACAAACAACTAAGTTTTGATCCACATCGAGTTGGACAAATAGTTGAGGCTTGGTCCACCTCTTTTTATTTTTCTTTCTTTTCTTTTAGTCTTTGACATTGTATGATTGATTATTTTTCATTGTTGCATATATGTTTAACATAGGTATGTGTCTCCTTGAGACTTTGTTGGTTTGTCATGAGATCTTAGATCTTGGAGGCTTGATCATCCTCCTTGGCCTTTTTCATCTTATGTTTCCAACAATTGTACAATTAGACCTCTCTTGATTGTCAACTTTAGTGTGATTTTGATGCAAGTTCATTCTCTGACTAAATTTGGGGCTAAATGTAGTGTATAAAAATGTATCCCTTTACATTTTCACACTTTTTTTGGGCACTCCTAATCAAAATAGACTTAATAATGCCTTAATTTAGTGTTGAAAAATGTATCCCTTTACATTTTCACACTTTTTTAGGCCCTCTTAATTAAATTGGACTTAATTATGCCTCAATAAGCCCTTTTATTCATTTACAATCCTAATAAATTACATTTTCTGAAGGGGAAACCTTACAATCTTTAATGCCAGTACATAACACTTTACCTTGAGCAATGTGTGTTCTACGAATAGGGACCTAGGACACATTTTCCCATGGGAAAATGGGTCCTCCCTAGGCCTTTGAACCTAAATTTAAAATATTTTTTTGGTGGTATTTTATGGTCCCCGAATCCATATTTCAATATCATCTTGTAATATTTGAATTTTAAGAAATTAAGTATATACCTATAAATACAAGGTTATTTCACTATGTTTCACCTAGATTGACAAGAGAATTTTTATTTGACTTCACAAGAGCCAAAGTTGATGATCAAGAGCATTCAAGATCATAATTATTAGATATTTATTGCAGCATTCAAGATCCAATCATCATATCAAAGTTTTCTTGCATCAAGCATATTTTTGGAGCTAACGTTGTGATGTAGGTTTTGAGATCAATCTCAAGCATTCAAAGTATTATTCAAGTATCAAGATCCACATCCATTGAAGCCATTTCATACAAGTTTCAAACCTTCTAAGGTCTACATTCAAATATTCATCCAAGGGTGTGTTGAGTAGTAACATAACATTTTTCATTCATCATTCCTTCCTTTCACAATTTCATTATTTCAATTCAAAGTTTGATTACCAAAATAGGGTCTAACCAAGGAAAACCCCTATTCACTAAAAATAAATAATTTTTCCCCTCTTATGTTTGTGTTGCAAATTTAGGTTGAAGAAGGGTTGAAGACCTCTTGAAGTGCAAGATTGGAAAAAATTTCAAAGTTGTAAAAGCTATCAAAGTTGTCAAATCATGGAATCTATCCTACGGATCTAATTTTCAAATTTCCAACACTAAAACCTAGAAAACTCAAAAGTTATAGATCAGTATCAAAAGCTCTTGAAATTTGTTGAAAAACCTTGAAAAAAGACCCATTCACCCATGGGCGAATGAGTCCCAAACAACCTCTTGAAAGTTACTTTTAGTGACTGGTAAACATCATTCTACCCTTCTCAGATTTGCAATCAGTTTTTTGTTTCTACTAAAAGTGAGCTTTATATTGTTATGTCAAGTTTGATTTGGCATAATTAGGTTGATTTACTATTTTTATTTTTTCTCCCAAAAGTTTTGTTTGAACCTAATCCCCATCCTCAAGGATAAGGAAACCTTAAGATTCTCACATTGAGTTGATTCACCTAAGGGTTGTTAGTCAATTCTTTGTGGGGATCTCATTTCCTAATTAAATAATGGGAAATATGTCCATCATAACCCTATTGTCTTTTATTCCATTTTCACGAACCTATTTTTCATCATTTCAATTTCATATTTTATAATCTTTTGGAAAACATATTTCCTCTAAAGGTTTTACAATTTTTCTATGTTCTAAAAGTTATGGGTTTGTATAGATTTGGAGTATTCACTTATTCAGATGAAATATTTGTGATATTATTATGGAATCTTAAGTGGATTTAGATTTGCATAGAGATGATTTTATAGGTTTTAGATGTTAATAAAAATGTATGGTTTATAGATATGTGGAAATATTGTGTTCAGATTCTTAGAGTTTTCTAGATGAAAACAATAACAAATTTGTAGGAATACTTGATTAGTTCATTGACTATGGTACTCAATTATGAATTTTCTTAGGAAATTAGTTTTGGTGTTCATCTGGTCTTTGAGTCTTTAAATCTATACGTTATATTCTTTGATATCTTAGTTTTTCATTTTACTAATGTGATAATAATTTTAAATGTTTCATTGGTTATGGATCTATGATTTATGCAATTTGTGGATTAGCTACCCATTGGTTGTAATGGGATGACTCAAATGTGGACTATCTATATCCACAAGATATTTTGTGTTGATGCAAAAAAAATTGGTTGTCCTTGTATATGGTTATTTTTCCACTGGTGTGTTGCATTGAGATGAGAGGATGGATGATGTTGAGTTCCTAGATAGTCATATATGGGACTTTTAGCATGTTTTTAATCTTCTTGGATTGGAGATATTTGTTCTAATTATTATTTAGTATTGTTGATCTTGCATTTTATTGTGTTAGAGCCATGGAGGATATTCATTTAGGAGATGTTTGTCATGATGCCATGTAACATATCATGTTTAAGTGGGAGTTTTTGGAAGTGAGGTGGATTCATTATTGGTGATAGATGATCTCCTCTAGTAGTAATTGGTATCATGGAGGAGCTCTTGGATCTTGTTGAAATTAGAGTTCTTTGACATTTTTAGTTCATTGTTAGGAGATGGTTATCTTCATGTGAATGGATATTTTAACATCTTGGTTAACCATGGAGGAATTTTCATCACATAAAATTGCACCCTACTTAACACAAGGTTTAGTGTTCTAATGACACAATTGGAAAAATCTCAAGGTGTGGGACCCTACGTGACTTAGGTTATATCTCTAGAGAAGGATAGCTTCCTCTTTTAATCTAAGTGCAAATGTGTTGGTCTAACCTAGCACTTGAAATCCTACCATTACTCTATTCTAACAGCTCACAAGGGAAAAGAGATAGAAGGAGAACATGAAATGGAAATGAAGGTGATACACTGAGATAGAAATTTGTTTCTTATTTTCTTTATATTTCTCAATACACTAAAAAAACTACCAAGACACATATTTAGAAATGAAGGTAAAGAAGCTTACTCAAACATGCAAGAAATAGTTGTGATGATAGCTAGATTTCATTAACATAAGACATAAAGCTAGACTTTTTAATGGAAAAGTGTAGAATACAATATCTACTAAAGAAAAATATGAGAGGATCCCAAAAGAAGAACCCCTAAAAATAATACAAGTATTGCTTTTATAGATCAAGCATAGCTTAAATGAATACAACCCAACCCTAACCCAACTAGGGTTAGTAGTTAGGAGATATGATCAAGGAAATATTTTCTCATGCAATCCATTCTAGAAGGAGAGCTTGGAGAAAACCCAAACCTGTACACCATACCTCTACCATAAATATTTTCTTGAAAGTGCATCCAAATCCCCCCATAAAATTAGGGATATGGGAATGGATCCTTCAGAAGGGACAAAATAGAAGTAATAAATGAGTATGGGTGCCACAAAATCCACTTGCAAAAGTTAGAGAATGCATTGAATGTTGTCCTTAAATCCTAAAAGTTAAAATAGGTAGTTGAGGAAGCAATCTATGCATTAATGGGGTCACCTATAAAACACATCAAATCCATGGAATAGTCAAGGCATCAGTCCCGAAAGGAAACCCTTGCATCATTAAATGGTCTAAAACTCTGAAAAAGAGTAGCCTTCATTGAACATTGGGTGTCAAGCCTACAACATACTACTTATACATCATTGGCATTAGACTGTTGGAGATTGGACTTCGAGAGTATTGTTTACCACATACCGAAGGAAGGAAGAAATAAGGAAGAGGAAGGAGGGAACCATGAAGTCCGAAATGGTCACCCTTTTTGGGCTTTGGAGGTCAAGGAGGCTTACACCTTATCAAAGAGATGAAAAGGGTAAAAGGGAAGGTTGAAGCTTGAAGTATGAAGGGATTCATCAAGGTTGGAGGTATGAGCTTCCTCTTACCAAATAAAGTAATAGGTAAAGGATAAGTTTGATGCCCAAAAGGTGAAAGACATCAACACTTAGAGAATTTTGGATAGGAGGGATGAAAGTGAGAAAGAATAAAGGATATGGGGTTGGAGGTATGAGCTTCCTCTTACCAAAGAAAGTAAGTAAAGGATAAGTCTGATGCCCAAAAGGTGAAAGACATTGACACATAGAGAATTATGGATTGGAGGCATGAAGGTGAGAAAGAATAGAGGAAGACTAAATATTGATACCTGAAATGTGTAAGGAGTTTTGGGGATTATAGATGGAGAGGAAGGCCTTAACACCTAAGCTAAAAGATGGAAATCGATAAGATGGAATCCAAAACCTCAAATTCTAACAAGTCAAGACTTAGACAAATCTTGAAAAGCCTCTTCAGGACTTCGGTGATCAAGGGTAAGGTTGAAGGCTTACCACGGGAGATTAATAAGGGTTAAAGGGTAAGGGTGAAGACTAAAACTTGAAACACTTGGAAAAAATGGCAAGAAGAAGGGTGAAAGAGAGAAGGAGTAGGAGCGATTGAGAAGGTATGTTAGAATAGAGGGAATCAAAAACTTGAAATCCTAAAAACTTGGGAATTGGCCAATTCTAAGAAGTTTCTTAAGTAAAATTCATGTAAGATGGCCCATATGGGATCTCTCGAGTCAGTTATCAATGATGGGTCATCAAGGGTGACATGAAATGTCAACATTTTTGGTAATTTCTATAGAATGAGTTTCTACTAATCATGGAATCTAGAGGCTTTATCATTTTATTAGGAATAGAGTAATGAAAAGGATTTACAAAACTAAGAGTCCCAAGCGAAGAAAAAAAAACGTGTAGGAATGCACTTGGAGGAAAGTAAAAAACTAGAAACATACATTCCCTTAAAGAGAATGCAGGGTGTGCAAAGAAATTCTTGGAAAAGAAAAATTAATCTAATATGTACATGAAACTAAAAACTCATTAGAAATAAGGTTTGAGATGAATCTCATTTATTGATATTGGAAGGACCACACCATCCATCCTAGAGAGATTAAAAGAATTGGCCTCCTTGTAGCTAGTGATGACATAAGGACCACTCCAAATAGCATCAAATTTGGATTGTCTTCCTTCCTTAACATGGTTAGAATCCCACTTCAGCACTAAGTTCCCCTCTTGAAATACTCACTGGATTGATTTCTTATCAAAAAAAAATTGACTTGTGCTTGATGAGTTTCTATGACTTGCATATATTTGTTCCTCGTCTCCTCTAGTTACAAAAGCTCAGCCAACCTTACTATCATGGCATCATTTCTTTCTAACTCTAGTTGATGTGTCATCTCAAGAGAAGGAAGCTCCAATGATAATGGTAAGCTTTCCTCCCTTCCATAAACTAACATGAAATGAGAGTTGCCAATTTCTCTTTTATGAGTAATTCTATTAGCCTAGAGGGCTATCTTCAATTTTCTATGCCAAAATCTTTGATTATCCTCAATGGTCCTCTTGATAATCTTGATGAGCTTTTTATTTGAAAACTCATCCAAGACATTACCATGAGGGTAATAATTAGATGAGGTATTCAAGTAAATTTTATACCCAATTTCCTAATCAACCCAGTTTGAGCACTGTTAAATTCCTTGGCATTATCTAAAATGATTTTAGAGGGAGTTCCAAATCTTGTAACAATTCTATCAAGTAATTCCAAAACTGAAACATCAATGGCATCCTTCAAGGAAGTTACCTTTGTCCACCTAGTGAAGTAGTATGTGGTTGTCAAAATCCATTTATGACCAGTACTTGATGGTGGATTTATCATGCCAATAAAATCCAAACCCCACTATGTAAATGGTTGATCAACTTGAGTGGGATGAAGAGGGAGGGCATCCAAAATTTTCTTTCCAAAAAAGAAAGTACATTTTTTGCAATTTCTTGCCCATTTTTTAGCATCATTGAGCAAGTTTGGCGAATATAGCCATCCCTCATGATCTTTGCAATAGTGGTCATTGAAAAAATATGGTCACCTAAAGAACCATCATGAAATTCTTCCAATATTCTGCTAACCTGATTTTCATCTATGCATCTTAATAGGACCCCATTGAAGTCCTTTCTGAAGAGTATGACATCCACTATGACATAGGGAATGGACTATAATCTGAAGTTTCTTCTTTTGGTCCAATCTAGACCTAGAAGATACCTACCTTCTTGCAAAAGGGTAGTCATATCATTCACCCATCTTATATGAGTATCAATATTGGGTGTTTGTTGTTCTTGTAACATAAGGGAAACCTCTACAGAGGTCTTAAGTGTCAAGACAAGTTTCTCGCACAACCCTTTTCCTCTCACTAGCTTGCTGATTTTGATTTCAAAATACTCCATCGCCTTGGTGATCCATCCAGCCCTTTCTCACTGATTTCTCTACATAATAGAAATTATTTAACGCTAACATGGGGTACCATTAATTGTATCTTTTTGTTAGACAACATGTGTCTAAACTTTTTCAATGCTCTAATAGCAGCAAGAGCCTACTTTGCAATTTAGTTGTACTTGACCTCATAATATTTAAGCCCTTCACTAAAGAAAGCAATGGGCTACTTCAAATTTTCTTTATTTAGTTGGGTTAGAACAACTAATATACTTGCTTCACCTCCAAAAGTATAAAGAATTAAATCCTTGTCATAATTAGGATTGACAAGGGTGGGAACCTGATCAATTTCTTATTTGATAGCCTCAAAGTTATCCTTACCTTCCTTGGTTCATTTGAAGACCATATTTTTCTTAAGCATAGAGGTAATAGGCTTTACCAAAGCAGTAATATTTGGAATGAACATCCTCACAGAGTTAATTGTGCCCAATAAACTCTGTAATCCCTTCTTTGACTGGGAAGTGAGATGGTCAAGATAGATTTTACCCTTGTAGGATCAATGACCAAGCCATCCTTTGAAACAATGTGTCCAAGAAGTTTCCCTGGTCAGTGGCAAAGACACATTTATTTGGACTTAAGGAAATTCCATATTCCTTATATTTCTAAAATACCTACACAAGGTGACTAAAATGGTCACTTGCATGTCTTGAAAACACTATAATACCATCCAAGTAGACCAAAACAAACTATTTGAACACACCTTAAAAATCCTTATCCATGGCTCTCTAAAAAGTGGCACCTACATTGGTTAGACCAAAAGGAATTTTATAATAAGCATAGGTGCCCCAGTTTGTAGTAACGGTTGTATTGTGTTGATCAGATTCTTAAACCAGAATTTGATTATAGCTTGAGTAACCATCCAAGAAAGAAAACCTTTCTAACCCATTGACTCTTTGCAAAAAAAATTCCATGGAGGGGAGGGGACAATGATCCTTTAGGGAGGCTCTATTCGAGTATCTCAAATCTACACAAATCCTTATTTGCCCATTTTTTTCCTAATATGCACAAGATTTTCCACCCATAAAGAATGCTTGATAGGAAATATGATTTTATCCTCAATCAATTTGGCCAACTCTTTTCCCATTGAAGGTTCAATTTTTAGGATTTATAGGCCTTTATTTTTTCCTTACAGGCTTAGCATTTGGATCTAATTCAATGATATGTTGGGAAAGGCTTGGATCAAAACCCTTCAGGTCTTCATAATTCCATGCAACTACATCATTGTATTGATTGCAAAGATCTATAAAAACTTCATGTTCAGTAGTAGAGCATACCTTTCCCAAGTTTAGATACTTTCCCTCTAAAATATCAATTAGCTTGAAGTTGCCCTTCTTTGTAGCTAAGTGAACATCCTTTTCTATTTAACTAATCATCAAGGTTAAAGATACCTTCAAGGGTGATGAGACCATTTGGTAGCTTGTTGCTACTCAGCTGCACAATCTAATCACCATACTAATTTTGTAGCTTAGATTGGTTTCTTTTAGAAAAAATTTCCCCCTCTTACAGAAAATTCATTATCTATTGGTCACTTCCAAATACTTTCCAATTATCTTGATTATCTAGAACAATATACCTCACAACAAGCCTGATATGTTGCTCCTTTTTGCTTGCAATATGTGTTGGTATGTCAAACTAAGCACCAACTATTACAAGTCTATCAGCATGCTTATTCTTTTTTCTCATAGTTGTTTGGATGTTAAAATACTTAAAATCCTCAATCAAATCCCAAACCCTATATTTGGAGGATTTGAGCACATTGTTCTTGGTTGAGCTTTGAGTTCTGACTTGATCGACAATCAATTCACTATCACCAAAAACTTACAATGGCTTGATGTTTATTTTTTGTGCAAGTTAGAGACCTTGGATGAGTGCTTCATACTCAACCACATTGTTAGTGAAAATAAAATAATGCCTAAAAGAGAAGTAATATTTCTCCTTACTTGGAGATACCAACATTACACTATTACCAACACTATTCTTATTTCTAGATCCATCAAAAAACATCTACCACAATCCCCCTATATCCTCTTGACTTTTTATGAGACTGGAGATAGTAGCATTTTCGTCATGAATGAAATAGGTGCCAAGACCAGTCTCCTCCACTTTAGTTATAGTAGGTGAGTCAAATTGTAAATCATTTCCACATTAATCCAATGAACAATTAGGTACCTCCTCTATATGATTGGCAAGCTCATGAATAGAACACTCCTTTAAATAATGCAATGTGCAGTTCATGTTTATTGGACTAGGAGTGTAAGGCTCTAGATGATCATTTTTTATGGGGTTAGACCTTATGGTTGCTTTAGTACCATATCTAGTTCCAAATAACATGTGATACCAATCAGAAGATAAGTATCCACCTATCTTAGTAGTGAAATATCTAGACAAACAAATGGAAAAATGATTAGGGAGGTCTATGACTTAAATATATTGCAACACCTCACAGCTAGGGCATGCATGAAAGGTTAATTTTAGGTTCTTAATTACTCCCACTATTTTGATAGTAGTTCCATCTAATTGTAAAAACCCCTTAGACATAGGTTCATATTTGATACCAAGGAGATTAGCAATCACCTTAGGCATAACAAAACTACTATCTCCAAAATCTATCATACAATTATGCATTATATGATTTCCAAAAATTAGAGAAAGATAGAAGGGAGGTGGATTATTAATTTTGTGAGGGTTCCCTTCTCCTTTGGATTGCACCATGCTACTTGATGGAGTAGTCTACTCCTTTTCTTATACATCACCATCACTTGTTTTTTTATGCTCTTTTAAAGCTTGTTGTAGAAAATCCATTTGTGATGGAATGGATAGAGCCTCCCATAGTAACATTTAGATTAGAGCTTTTCATTTGATCCACTATGTTGAAAGGAAGTTGATTGGTTTTTATTTGAAGACTCTTTAGAATAGAAAGGTTTTTTCTTGTTGCTTGCTTGGGCCTACTAATAGGCTGATTTGATTATGGAACCTCTACTACTCTACCTGCTGGTCTAACATCTATAGCCTATTGAAGTTGTTGAGGGAATTATGCCTACCAAAAAATGGAAGATATACCACCTTCCATTGCTCTTTTCTTTGATCTTCTATTTTCATCTATTGTATCAGCAGCTACTTGGTTTACACCACAAAATTCTTCTTGAGTCCAATTTTCCAACAAAGAGTCTTCATGTGAGTGATTTTGACTACTAGCAATTATTTGGTTGGTTTAAATTATTGTCCTAAGGTGGAGGTTTCATTTTGAACCACCAAAGTTTGTACAAACTCTCCATATTGGAAAGCATTTTGATTATGAGATTGCTCACATGGATAGCACCACTCCTTTTGGGATAGATTATTTCTCACTGGGACCAAAGAAGTGTTGGTAGTAGGTGGACATATGCTCTTCATGGGCTTAGTACGATTCCACTTATTTTTTCCTTGATAAGGTGACCTATTCTTTTGATAACCTTGACCTTAAGGCTAATAGGGCCTATTTTTTTGAGCTTGTTGTCTATTCATTGATACTAACTCATTGTTCATATTTTGGAGCAAGGTACCCCAATATTCTGCAAATATAGCAAAAGTAGAAGGTTGGTTGATGGAAGCAACTAGAATAAGGGTCATTGGGATAGGGTTCATTGTTGGATGTGAAGAAAGCTTGGGAAATAGAGGAATTGATGGCCTAGGAGCTATCTTCCTAGCTTATATTAATAATTGTTTTCCCCTTATTGCATTATCATATGCACCTAGTAAGGTAAATCCTCCTATAGATTAAATAATAACAACTATATCACTATTAAGAGATTTTAAGAAATAAAGGAAGGCATACTCAGGAGAAGGTTTCACCAAGGCAAGGATTCTATTTCATCTTTGAAATCTATAATTGAAGTCACTCATGAATTCATGAGGTGCTCTTTTGATCGTCATCAATTATTCTACTAGGGATAAATGGTCACTTTTATCTTCAAAGTTCTTGCATAATTTTTCACCTAACTCATCCTAGTTGTTAATGGATTTAGGTGATAATCCTCCATACTATTTTAATTCTTTACCCTTAATTGAAGTGGCAAGCAGCCTAATAGCCACATTGTCTTCTATTACATCATGCACTAAGCATATATCTTCCACATCTATGATGTGTTTTTCTAGAGTTGTGGATGTCTCACTAGTGAAATGAGGAATACATTTGTGGGCATTGACTGGCATATCATCCTTTTGGACTAAAATTAAAGGGTTGATTTTTGGGTAGATCCATATGGAATAAATTCCTATATGAGAAGCAAGTATTCTTGCTTGAAATTATCTACCCAAAGGTGGTGTAGATTGAGCTCTAGGAGATGCATTTGACCTTTTATTTCTCCTAACAGGTGATAAGGAATGTGCAAAATTTCTTCTTCTAGAAGTAAAAGATGGTAAAAATGGTAGCTTAGTATATTGATAAATACTTTTAGAGGATGTCCTTGCTTGAATTTGAGCTATGAATGCACAAGTCTAACTTGTAACCAAGAGTTCTAAGCAGCAATTGAGTCACCAAATTTGATGGAGTCCTTTAAACACATATTCATCAGGTACTTTATTTTAGTGCCTCTTCACGGTTGAAATATTGAGAGCAACACCACTCTCTTAATAGTGGCAAAGTGAAACTTCTTCTCCCATCGGGAATGCCAAAAACTATTGTTGAATAAAATTACACCATGTTGAACATGAGGATCAGTGTTCTAATGACATAATAGAAACATCCTCAAGGTGTGGTACCCTACGTGACTAAGGTTGAATCTCTGGAGAAGGTTGGATTCCTCTTCTAATCTAAGTGAAAATGTATTGGTCTAACCCAGCACATGAAATCCTACCATCAGGGAAAATTTTAGTGGTGAATCTTCGCCAATTGGAAAATTCTAGAAATCGGCCAAGTAGAAATTGGAAAATCAATTGCACCCAACAGGGTGTCCAAATCACCTGGATTTTACGAATCATCAGTCCAATGCATGCCCATTTTCCAACAATTTATTTTATGAGGCATATTTAAGCAACAAATTCACCATAACAAACTACGTGTTTCAAATGGATTGACTAATATTTTCGCCTAGAATCCTGGAAGCATGGAATAAAACACCTAAATATTTTCCAATACTATTAAAACAACATTGTATCAAGACCCATTTTTCCAATTAAAATTTACAAATAGTTGCTTGTGAAGACCCATTTCACCAATTAAAATTTATAAATAGTTTCTTATGAAGACCTATTCACCAATAAAATTAAAAAATAATTACATTTGAGGAAACATTTCGCCTTGAAAATTACAATGTATCATTGTATAAGCACACTAGATTCACCGAATTTTTAATATACCATTTAAAAATCCTACAGAATTCTTCAAATATGGATTGATATAAATACAATTGAAACTATCATTTATTCTTACAAATTTGGTTTATTTACAAGGTTCTACTTCTCGATTCGAAAGTCAATGAAAGTCGAAAACATAGACTTAAGGGTGAGTGATCATTTCTTCATAGTGTTATTAATTATAATAATAAGATTTCTTTATCTCTTTTTCATTCTTGCTTCATTATTAAAGATAATATTGAGTAGGGAATGGGATCTATATTCTTTGTCCTTCTTAAACAAGGAGACACTTGTTTCTAGCTTTTATTCGAAGTGAGATCAATATATCAAGCAGTAAGGGTAAGACTCCTTAGGGTAGTGAAGAGACTACGAGACCATCAAAATTCCCAAAACATAGAGGTACCATACAATCTTACTTTGGAATTGAAAAAGCTTTTGATCCATTAGATCAAGATGGAGCTACATCATCAATTCTTCCACTAAATATTAATGAAAAAGGCATTCACAATACCTCACCACCACTGAAAGGTCAAGGTGAGATTGTCATTGAGTTAAATCAAGATGTATCAAATGAGGATGGAAATACTACAAAAGATGTTCCATGGATACCTTGGTTAGCCAGAATGAGATAATTGACTTAGATGAGGATGATGTTGGTAGCAAGAAAAGAAAAAGAAAATAAAAAATGGGGCATGAGTGGGAAATGACAAGGAATTTTCAACTTGGTTGGTTGTCAAAGTACCCATTCACTATACCAATGGAGAAAGCAAATGATATACATTGTCCAAACGTACAATTTGTAGTTGAAAATGTGGAAGATACAAGATGTTGTAGCTAAAGCTTGACACTATAGAAAAGCATATCGGTAAATTTTATGAAAAAAAATCATAAACAGAAAGGAACAATCAATCATACGATGGAAATCAAAGGAAGAATGTCTTCATGTTAGGTATGATGTGGAATATGAAGAGCATGACCAAAGGATGTTCAAGCTTGTTGCATGTCAAGGTACACTTGAGGCTCAATTTGGACAAGCAATGGAAGTGGAAAATCTATCAAAAATTGTTCAAATGAGTGTTGTTTTTCATGTTTTTTCCAAAGGGCATCCTATGATAGACTACCCATAATATTCTACTTTATTATCTTATTTGGTTGTTCCTCACTTTCCCTTCTCACATTGGTCAGTAAATGCTAGATGGGAATGGGCAAACCATCTTGCTGAAGTGGAAAAGGAAGATTTAAAGGAGAAAGTAAAAGAGTCAAATTTCATTTCATTATCTTTAGATGAAGTTACTGTGGTAGACAATACTTCTTGGGTCTATATGTATTTTTATACTATAGAACGACATGTTCACCAAGATCATCTTCTTTGTCTTCATAAAATGAAGGAAAGTTAAACATCACAAAATCTATTTGAACTAGTCAAGAAATCTTTGAATGAAATTGCAGGTATGGATGAGTTGACAATTTCCAAAACGTTGGTGTGTGTAGGAGCTAATGGAGCCATAGTGATGCAAGGTCAAAGGAGTGGTATTTGCACAAAGTTACAAACTACTTGTGCACCATACATGCTTGGAATTCACTACATGGCTCAAAAAATGAATTTAGCATTCAAAATTGTAAGAAAGTTTCCTACAGTATCAAAAGTTGAAAATCTAGTCTATGAGATCCACACATACTTTTGCTAAAGTCCCAAATGTTTCACAGAATTTCAAAAAAATTCTTAGGATATAACACTAGGAAACAAGCTTCTCAAGGATGTTGATACTAGATGGATCTCCCTACATGGACCAATGCAATGAGTTCTTTTAGAATATCAATCTTTGATTGGAGTGATGTACAAGCATCGCAACATAGTAGACAAAGGTCCTGACCTCTTTCATAGGTTAAGCGATATAGAGACACTCTTGAATTTAGCTAGTCTTCTCCCCATGCTTGATGTGATGAAAAATCTTGTGAAGAAAGCCTAAGATAGAACTATGTATATTTATGAATATGTCAATCTACATAAACATACATGTTTGGCCCTCGATCATCTATATTTAGATCTAACACAAGAAGGCCCAAATTATTTCATGTGGTGGAAAAGTGTTGATTTGAATAATCCTAATAATTATTTATAGTTTAATGCAAGCAGGCACTTATGTATTTTTGTACATGGATATGAGATACCAATGTGCCATTGTAAGAAAACTAGGTGCTCTAGCAGAGAAGTAGTTGTTAACGAGGAATATTTTAACAACATTGTTAAATTTGTTAGTGATAATTTGAAGGAAATTACAAAGTCTCTTTCCTCAAAGATTTGTGAAAGATTCCATCAACATGAAATACTTGAATTCATGGGTATTGTATATCCTCAATTTGGCTAAACCGAGATAACCCAAAATATTTTCATGATAAAGTAAAAATCTTGATCAAATTTTTTTTGAAAAGTGTAACATACAATGAGTAGAAAATAGAAGGAATTTTAAATGAAACTAAGCTTAGAAAACAATGTAGGAGTTTTACAATAGCTATGAAGGACCAATATAAATCCATGGGCATGGAGAAGGCCTTTGAACTGGGATCACTAAAAAAGGTTTGGAAAAACTTAGGTCAAAGTGAAATATTGTGTGATTCGATATCAGAATATTTCAAACTTGTTGATTTATGTCAAACAATGATATTGGGGTCAGTGGAGGATGAGAATTTTTTCAGTACATTGGAATTTTGGAAAACAAAGTTAAGAAAAAAACTAGAAAATAATTTGGAAAATTGTTTGAGGATGAAAGGAACTGCATATAATGTCAAAAAAATTCCTTTTGAAAGGGCACTTGTAATTTGGAGGTCCACATGTGAAAGAAGAGGGACCGGGTTGTGCAACACTCCAATTCCAAATGTTGGTACTGGTAGCACTAGCAGTGGCAATGGTACTGGGATAGATGACATTGACACTAATCACACAATAAATGTTGAATTTGAGACACAGGACGAAGAAAATGAAGAGAAAACTCACAATCAAGATGACTCTTTTGCTTTATCTCAAGATGAATGTTAGTTTGAGGACCCTAACTCTATTTGGGAAATGGAAGAGAAATAGCATCTTTTAGGTATTTATACTGCACTTCATGAATCAATTTCCATTGTACCAAACTATAGTTGATGATATTTTATATTGTATAATTCCATGAAATTGTGATATTTTATATTGTATTCCATGGTATTGAATTTGATATGTGATTCTACATCATTTTTAAAGAACAACACTTATCACACTACTTATAAATTCCTATTGCATTGCCATTCACACAATTTTTGATAAATAACTGAAAGGAATATTAATCCATTCCTTGAACAGAAGCTAATAGTTCAACATCCATAACTTATAAGCTAACAAAAGCTAACAATTCAACATAAATAACTTATAAAGTCATCCACACAACTTAAAAAATAAAATTTTAAACTACCAAATCACCTAAATTATACTGAGAAATCCTTACACATCCATCACCATAAAATCTTTATTCATAGATAAACATTCCACATCAATGAAACTAACCAAAAATATATCATTCCAATAAAAGATAATCCACTGAAAAACTACTCAACAAAAGCATAATAAATCCACACACCATAACTCAAAGATTACGTATGCATGAACTTCACCATTGTCTTTCTATATTGAAATAATTCTCTCATCCTCCACAGACTACAAAAATGACCAACAAAGACTTGTAACTCAACAAAGTGAACCAAGTCAGGGAATTAGGAAGCTATGAGAATTTAGAAATTCACGAAAAGGTTATAAAACTTGGAGGACTAGAGACTAAGGTTAGGAAAAGCACAAAAACTACGACTTTGAGTGATAGTAACCACAGCAATGAAACTAACCAAAAATCTATCATTCCAATAATAGATAATTCATTGGCAAACTACTCAGCAAACGAAGAATAAATCCACAGAGCATAACTCAAAGATTATGTATGCATGAACTTCACCATTGTCCTTCTATATTGAAATAATAGAAAAGTAGTAAAAATAACATAGTTTTTTTGTTCTAATGAGTAAAACAAAGTTTTCCCAAAAGATCCCCTAGCCAACCATTGATCCTCATATTTAAAGATTACAAATTTTCTTGATAACGATTTCTTGAAGAAAACCATTTTAGAAATTAAAATAAAAAGTCTTTGAAGTATCAAGAGAGCCAAATTAAAGAAAATAACATAAAAACTAAAAACTAATAAGTGGTCCCAACACCAACTTTTTCACTTCCAATTATTTCCCCCTCCTACTTCTCTAGTAACACCTCATTTGCCTTTACTCTTTGCCTATATTCTTGGTACTTGGTGACAATTGCGGTGATGTTTTTGCTTCCTAGAGTCGTGGTGATTTGCAGCCTTTTCCTCCATTTTGAAAGTGCATGATATGACTCAGCTAGAGTTTCATAGATGTTGTCACTTTCTACCTTAAATGCACTCATATAGGTCTGTAAGTTAATCAATTTTTTGAATGAGTTTCCAGTGGTTGTCTCAGGGTCACCTACTTCTTTATGATACACCTCTTTAAATTTCCTCATTACATTTGCAACATCCAGTACCTTCTCATCAAACTCATATGTGAGGTCCACTTCAAGAGCATTGAAGTTCTCCTTGATCTTCACCAATATGTCAAAGTATTTTTCTAACACTTTATTGGTTTCCTTGATATAATCTTCATATACTAACAATTTCCAATCCAATGAATCATACCAACTAGGATCAATTTCTCTAGGGTCATCCACCAATTTTTCTTTTATTAACAAAGTGTACTCCATGGAGAGTAATTTTGCAATTTCCCTTGAAAGAAAAAATGTACTACCATGTTCTCTCCTGATCTACTGGAGCTCAGATACTAGTTCCTTTCTTTTATTAGATACATTAAAATAGAATTTCCTAAATTTACTAATGTAGAAAGTGACATCTTGATAAAGCCCTTCTATCCATTCATTGGCAGCTTTAGCATAACCTAAATTTTTCCTAACCCATTGCACAATGTTAGAATCAATACCTTGAAAATTTGAGCTTGAGGTTTCCTCAGTGGTTGGAGTCATAGTTGATGAAATAAAATTCCTTAAAGAAAGAATATCATATTGCAACTGAAGGTTCTCCTTTTTCTATTTTTTTCTCTCTTTTGATTAATGCATTAACAAAGTCATCAGCATGATATACATCAAGATGGCCCCATATCAACATGAGTAACCTTGTAGTCGGCTTTTGTTACTTCATTTTCATTTAGGTCCTTTTCTAAATCAGAAATCTCCAATAATTGATACCCAGAAGTGGAATTGGTGACAATTTGTGACATCCTCTTAGCCTTTTTGGGCTTATGGTGATCCTGCAGCAACATGGCAATTGTATCTACTTCAATTGTCACTGTGGGAATATTCTTTATTTTCTTCTTGACTACTTTCTTTAACCATGTTGGGGAAGATGTCACTAATCCAGTGTCTCTACCTTCAACACACATTTTATTTTTTTTCAGTTGATTGCACAAAAACAAAAGTATCTCATACTAGAGAAGGGGGAACTTCAAATAATGTGGGAAAAGAATTATCATCAATTATTTGTTGAAAATTTCCCTCAGAGTTTGTAGGCACTGGCTTTTCTTGACTAGCCTTTTTCTTAAGTACCGAGGGTACACTATCCTGTTCACATATTAATTTTAGCTTGGCTCCGGTGTCCTCTAGATTCTCACCATCTCCTCCTGACTGTGATCCATTGCTAGACAACCTAATTGACTAGTTTCTAGCTAATATAGTTATGCCAGAGGCCTACACAATTCCTTGCTCTTTTCTCTATGAAACTCTTTGTTCATGGGGAGAACCCACACTTTAGAGCCATTTTTTGTTCAACCATTCTGAAGTTATCAAAATAGGGGCAAAAAGGACCATTAAGTATGAAACCTCATCCTCTAATCAATTAATTCTATATAAGGGATTAGTAGTAGGGGCCTGATATTTGGGATCAATGATCACCAAGTCTTCTTGTGCATCTTCTAGAATATTGAAAGAAATACCAAAATCTTGTATTTTCCTTAGGGTCAATCTCATGAAATTTCTTCTATACACCTTACCTTCATCTATACAGTCTTCCCAAAAATCTTCAATATCAGGATGATGTTCATAGCTTCCATCTCAATACAAATTTTGCTTAACATAACCCTTGCTATCAAAATTAGTTCTCGTGGGAAAACACTGAAAATTGAATTCATTCAGGGCTTTCTCTACACCCCTAGCAATATTATTACTTTTGCAAGAAAATGAAGCCATGGACAATGGAAAATCATACCCATTCTTTCCCATGTTTGAATATTTAACATTTACAATGGCCATCTACCAGAAAACTTCAAGAAAAACCAGGAAATCACTTGGGTAAGGGGGCAATTTCAATGGAGCCTTCTCAAAACCTCCAATTCTAAGATAAGTAAATCTATTGAACTGAATATAGAAACTTCCAAACCTCAATACCAGAGTAGCCGCTTCAAGTGAAACTCAAAGCTTGGGTTTTCCATCGATTCTTCTCACAATTTCCATCAAAAATGTGTCATTGATGCAGTAGGAATTCCTCATTCCAACCTCCTTAGTGAGTTATGAAAAACTTCTATACATAGGAGTGTCTGGTGTCGAAGACCTTTGTGGTTCCAACCCTGCCCAGACAGCCTCTTGACTAGCTAGAATGTAAACTGGGTATGAGCACATGTGGAAGGCAACATTTTGCCAAATATTTATCAATTGATCATTTAAATGATAACTAATAATCTCAGCCTAGTCAATGAATTTATTTTCACTACAAATCAATAGAATAAAATGGCACATCCAAAATTCAGAAGAGTTTGAATATGCATTACCAACCACACAATGTAGCAAGGTGATAGAATCTGAAATTTCATCCTTAAGATGAACCCTTTTAAGCTTTGAGGGAAACTAAGACTTACCCTTTTGCACCATTCCTCATTCATTCTAAAAAACTCACCGCCAATAGCTACAGACATTTCCTCTACAATTTCCCTCTCTAGAATGCTTAATGCATGGGAAATGACTTCTTGAGTAATTTTTATAATGACTAACCTATACACAGCTCTAATTTCCTAAGTCTCTACAATGTAGCCCCTTGCACACGCAATCACAAGGTCGATGCTTTGTATAGCCTCAAGAAAACCTCCTATGTGTACCAAACCACTCTATAGAACTTTATCTTCTAGTGTTGTTCTCTTACTTTTCTCCAAGTGCAACAAAAACTCCTCCAAATTGAGGTGCCCAATTTCAGTGTCCCTCACGTCAGACCAATGATTTTGAATTCCACTCTACATGAGCACAAATTCATGGAGATAGAACGTTTTTACTTGAGAAGTACTGGAATTGGTAAAGAATGAGAATGTAGGATAAATGACTTATTAAAACTTCACCACCCACTTATATTGTTATTTTAATAGGATGTGCATTAAATGTGGCATTCAATTTCATTCCTCAAAAAGATAGCATTTAAACCTGCATGCTTTTTGAAATTTTTGAAAAGACAACTCAAGGTTAGTCTATACATAGCATTCAAAGAGATGAAAACACCTTTGAAAGCCAAGATAAGTCCATAATGTCGTGTGGTCATAGAAACTTGGAACCTTAGAACCAAAGTTGGAAGTTTCAAAGTTTTGGAAACCTCTGACTCACCGACTACAAAGATGATCAACAAAGACTTGCAACTCAACAAAGTGAACCAAGTTGAGGAATCGAGAAGTTATAAAAATTTAGAACTCCACGAAAAGGTTATAAAACTTGAAGGACTAGCGACTAAGGTTAGGAAAAGCACAAAAACCATGAATTTGAGCATTTTTCAACATAAATAAATAGCAAGGAATTGAAAATGAATGAGGTAAAAGACCTAAAAGACCAAAGGAGGGGAAGTTTAAAATTGTTGACACTAGTTTAAAACTTATGGATAACAATAAGTATAATGAGCTTATTGATGAATATAATAAGAGTCACCAAAAGGTTGGTGAACTTGAAATAGAGCTAGCATTATGGAAACAAGTGGAAATATTAAGGTCTCAAGGACCAACTAGTTCAATTCATGTTATAACCAGGGAGTGGATGATTTCTCATGATAATATATTTTGGTTTGTTGTAACTATTTCTTAAGGAAATGACCAGTATAATCAATCAAATGAAAATGTGACATGTGTACATCTCAGCTTGAAGCTTTTTTTCCTCGCTTATTTTGAGTCTATCATCTCTCCAGCTATAACATTTTACATGAATTATTAATGAAATTTGATCAATGATCTTTCATTAATCTTCTTTGTCATTATGCATTGATGTATGTTTTAATTTTGGCTCTAGTTTAATGAACCAGTTAAAGTACCTTGATTAAAGCATGAATTCATATAAATTTTTAGCGGATCTGATAAGTAGTAATGGAGTTTGAATATTGATGTGCAAATTGTATAGCAATTTCACTAAGATTATGGATGTCTAGAATTAAAATCACTTTATAGTTCATATTTTAATTGTGTTAAAAGTAAAACTTGAACATGTACTCAATGATTCATCACTCAAGTCAATGCTTAATAACATATTAACAATAGTATTATTATCATACACAACAATGAACATCATCAATCATTTAATGTGTATCTAGTAGTGGAAACCACTACTAGACTTTTTCTTCAAATGATAAAATAAATAATACAGATAATTGAACATCAACACATTACTGAAGTCTAAATTTGATATTTTTTATTGATTTTCACATGAAGGAATACGTAGAGGCATTGGAAATGCAAAATATTTCTCAAAGACAACTCTACACAAAGCTGAGTTGGAACTTGGAAACTCATTATCAAAAATCAAATCACTATATCACCTTTTCTAGCAACTTCCACTGTTCAAGTGGTGGAATTGTCATTTGTTCTAACTGATGTTGTTTGACTTGAATATTTGTTAACAATTCATGATTGAAATTGGAACATGTCTTGGATTCTTCAGTCAATTTTTCATTCAAGGTTAGCAATGGCTTGATGGAATCTAAATAGTTCACCACATCTAGGTTCTGAGGAAATTGGTCCAAATCAATCTTCCTTTCACCCTCCATCTTCTTTCTGAAATCATTCTTTCTAATGAATCACTCATTTGTGTCAAAAGCCTCTAGAAAACCAAGCTCTATGAAGTTCCTTATCTTTCCATCCACCTTCATCTTTTCTGCAACCAAATGAAAATATTCCTTTGTTTCACGCATTCTCAAACACTTTTCAATGATAGATGACAATGTCATTGATGTAGCAAGCCGATTAGTAATCCCTTTTGATTTCAAAACATTGTCACTATCTTTGTAAACTGTTTGTTGAACTTGATTTGCAAATTTCTCTATTTTCAGCACATTTTTGTTGTCCAATAATATTTGTTGATATTCTTATAATGTTGTCTGATAGCATCAATCAATTAAAACATGTCACACAAATGATCAATCCTCTACATTATTTCATCCCAAATCTTTTTTTTCATATTCCTCATTGTTTCTCTACAAAATGCAGATAACTTATTTTGGAAAGACTTAATTTAATTTTTTTCTTCCATCAACTCTACCTCTAATCTTTCATTTCTTTTTCTCTCTTTCTCCAATTTTTTTCCCACTATGCATTTCCATTCACAATGTTTAGTCTTAATTTTTCTAAAGTGTATTTCTCCTAACCATATTTCTTGTTTCTCTCATCTAGCCTTTGCTTCAGTTCATTCACTTCTCTCTCATTTTGTTTATCCTCTTTTCTTGTTGATGTAGAGGCAGATTTTTTTATTCTTTTTTCTAATTCATTGCTTTTGTTATATGTTTCTTTCCTCTTTTCTTTCTTATTTGCTAAGTTTTCCTTTAACTTTTCTATTTGAGTCTACAACCTTTTTTTCTCTTTATCTTGCTTTAGCAATGATGTGTAAACCAATTCATTGTTCTTCTTTGATACATTAATTTTTTCAACATTTTTTATTCTATACAAATCCAATTGAATATTGTTCACCTAGAATTTAGATCGAGCCATCTAATTTTCTAGTTTTTTTTGAACCACAGGAACAAGAATTGTGTACTCCATGATTTCTTTATTTATGTCAAATGTGTGTAATACCATGGTTGTTGCAGGATCTAAAGTTACAATAGACACACTTTCGATCTGTTGCTTCTTTTCTTTTTATTCAAGTCTGATTTCTTTTTAAACTCTTCAATGTAATCAAAACCTAGGGATGCAGGAACAATGGAATGCTTGAATGGTGAAGGAATAGGAGTACTTGTAGTTTCTAATTATATTGCAGCCACACTAACTAGCAGTGGGGGAGTGCCTGGAAATAACTCCTTTTTGGTGGATCCACTAGTAGTGTGACTTGGACTTGTCAAAATCCTTTTCCTCTTCTATATGCCTTGATCACCTAGTGTTTATGTGGTATCTTATATTGTTTTCCTCTTGTGTGTAATTTTTTTTGTAGCACATGTTTACCACTACTATTACTACTACCCATACCATCACTACCAGAGGTATTTCTAGTTGCACTAAGCTCTCCACCATGGGCATGTCCTAGTTGTTATTATATTTGACCATGAGGATGAGGATTTGAAGCTCTAACAAATTGACTTGTATACCCTTGGTCTACTTTTTCACCTCCAAGCTCAAGGCCAAATTTATCAATTGGTTTTCTATCCTCTACATTTGTTACCATCCAAGGGCCTTTTCTTTGGGACCCCAAAGGACCACCTTTATAACCCATTTTTTTAGCTATGGCTGCTCCTAAATTATATGGTTCTTTTGTTTCCTCACTTAAACCAAGTTTTAAATTGACATGGCTTTGTTCTTCTCTGTCATCATCACATTCATCATCAGTTTCTTTATCTTCATATTCATTAGGATGCTTTATATTCCACAATTTTCTAAAATCGCCATCTTATTTGTTATCTTCATACTCCGTAAGAGCTCTTGTATCACCTGGCTCCTTGCTCATAGACCAAAAGGTAGTATTTTTTTATCGTGACCAATTTTTATCTGTAACTTCCTTCTCTAGAGAATCTGGTGTTTTTTATCTACTAGATGGTTTATCACTTTTTTCATAAAAAAAATTGTACCTCCTGATTGTCTTTTGATGCAATGTCATAAATTCTGCTAACAATTGTTCAAAAGAAATACCATTCTTAGTAGCACTTTTCTCCATTGCAATTTTGACCTCATCCCAAGAGTCCTTGTTTTTCAAGTTTTCAAGTGAGGGTTTACTTTGATGTTGAATTCCACTTGCAGCATTCCTTTTGGCCACAATCATTTCTTTAATGGTGTCACATGGATTATATTGCTAGTGACAGATAAGATCAAAAAAAATAAAAATTAAAAGATTATGTGCCACACTAAATGCTTTTCTCTCAAATGTGAACCCTCTACATGAAAAAGGTAAAGAAGGAAATAAGGTCTTCTTTTGTTGACTGGCAAAGTGTAGTTCATCAGTACTCTACATCTGCTTTACATATTCCAATGCAAAAACCCTTTTTGTCACATGTATTGGAAGTTTGTATGGTTGTACTCCCAATCCATAAAATCAGAGCATAGTATATTTTTCCATTAAATATCAATTAGCCAATTGTATTTATTTTCCTAGTTGAATGTAGTTTCTACATGACATATGAAATCTAGGCATTGGAGTATTTGTAATTGCTTGATGCAATGGAGCCAAAAATTAGTCTACAAAATGACTGTAGTTCCTTCAAGAATCATGCATCCTTATCTCAGTGGTCCATTCATATACTAGAACCATTTTCTTTTCCTCAACATTACTATAGGGCTAAATCTAAATCTTGTTGGTCTAAAACATTCCTCTAAATTTGAATAGAAAAAGATAGCACAAGTAGGTTGTGAACCTAAATTTCTTGGTGGAACCTCCTTTAATCATTAAAATTGTTTATGCATGGATTCTACAATGTTCTCAATAAAATTATGTTTGACATGTGGAACACCATGATGGATATTATATACCATTTCAAGGAGGTTTGCACCCACTTCCAAATTGTTATCCAATCTAAAGAAAAATGCTAGCATGGAAATAGTATCCTGAACCCATGGTTTAAAAATATCCAAATCAAAAGGAGGCTTATGATCACCTTTCAATTTGTTTCCATCTTGAACTATTTTATTTAAGAAATATTTTTTCTCCATTTCATCCACTGCTTCATAATTACTAGCAAGATTTTCTAGGTCAATGTGGACATTTCCAAATTCTTCAGTTGTAAAGCCCAACGCTTTTCTAAGTTCTTTTGCATTAATGGATAACAATTCTTCTTTGCTATTTTTATTAACAATTTATCTTTTGTTATCATCATAATTTTTGGCACAAACCATGATAAATTATGAGTAAGGGAAAACCTCATGTAACATCATGCACCCTAATATAGTTACCCACGATGCATTGATACTATTAACTTGCATTTTTTTGCAGCCTTATTCTGAGATGAAAATATAAGTTCTAAGGTATGCCTACCATAGGTTTCAGGATCATAAATATCATGGTATTCATCAGTGAAACCTAGGTTTTTAAGCAATTTTGCACAATGTATCTTTTTATCTGACATTGCTCTAGTGGTACTGGTGGTAGACATGCTTATACAATGTGAAATTATGAATTCCCTATTATTCCTCCTTAAGTTTTCTTAATTATTAAGTCTCTTAAGCCTAAACCCAAACTTTAAAGTTTGACAAAATAAAATTTTAAGAAACATCAAATGATAGTCATGGAAACTGGGTTACTGGAATGGTTTTCTTGGAAGTGGAACTCTGGAACCTAGAACAAGGTGGTGCATTGCAATGAGCAAACTGAAGACTGAAATCTCCTTATGTGCTGACCCTCTCACTTACAAATAAATTCACTTAGCAGTAGAAAGTTCTTTTTTTTCGAACATTAAAGTGAATGATATGTCTACGTGTTGCTTCTAGAGTACACAATTAGTACATGGTTGACAACATTTAAAACAAGCCATTTAGTCCTACATTGACAACAAATTCTAAATCGTTGATCTTTTTACATCTAACAATTATAGGGTGATTCTGGAGGTTTAAGTTCGCAAGCCTAGCACTCTATGCATTTCATTCTAGAATGTAACAACCATACATCAAATGTTCATCAAATGGTTGAGTAATTTATGATATAAATAATAAACATGTGTTTTAAAGTTGTTTTAAACTTTAATGCACTAGGATTGACATCAAGGCCAAGCGGCCAATTACTTAACATTATAAACGACTTAATAAAATGAATAATGATACTAGGAACCAAGGGAGAAGGTCAATGACAAATTAGAAATCAATAACATTTTGGTAAACCCTAACAAGAGTGACAACTTTCAATGTATAATATTTGTTGTCAATTTGATGGAAACTTTCTTTTTTCATTTGTATTGCTTTATGTTTTTGTTGGCTAACAGATTCGGCACCTTGAGATATCACAATTCCATGTCAAAATTATAGAGTAATAGTTTTAAATTTGCATTGAATAGATTCATAAACACTGAACTTAGAAAATAATTCTTTACTATAAATAAATAATGAAGAATAAAAAAACAATTTATTTTATTACAACTGAATTACAATGTCAAATTATTACACATTTTTTTAAAGATGAGTGGAGCATGCAAGTGCCAAGCTTCTATTTGGTATACAAAACATATGTTACTTTACATAGTACAAATACAAATGTAAGCTCCAAGCTTCTATTGGACCATTCGTGACAACATAATACAAATGTCTCTCTAAAAATAAATGCATGGGACTTTATGGGTCAACCATGCACTCTGAAAATAAATGCATGGGACTTTCCCGATAGGCCATGGGAACTGAAAATAAATGCATGGGGCTTGCCTGGGAAAACATGCTATGGAAAGGGGAGTTGTGAAGATACAAAATGTACTTATCCCCTTTGAGAACCAAATTCATGCAAAAGATGAGGGGTAGAAAAATTTCTCCCATCTTCTACTTGTAGCCTCCATGCACTGGGATAGTACTTATCTCCATTAGAGATCCTCATCCTAATTGAAAACCTATCTAAGAAGTCAGGTCAACCAAATCAACTTCTTTCCAATTCCACCCATTCTAAACTTGAAGGAAATTAGCCTTTTACTCTGTAACTACATAACTGGAGGTAGGAGAATTTATAGTATCCCCAATAATACTACATCATCTTCTTCCTAAATCCTTATTAACCATAAAAAATGAAAACCCTTATGATACTATCCACTATCACTATACATATTTATGGGTCACCAGTTCCGCTACCAACCTAATTTGCACAAACTAAAAAACCAACTTAATCAATTTGTGTAACTTAAGCCATACGTGTACAGTTAAAATGTTTAATTTGATTAACATCTAGCTACATGTAAATTGTACTTCAAGCTAACAAGCTATCAAAATCACTAGTGCCACTCAAACCACAAACGATATGAAATCATTATAAATATTGTTTCATTAAAGCTCTGAGCTATCCAATCAATCATTTCAAATGTTCATATGGCATTAATCACCACCTGCAGCGCGACTACCATATTTTATTCAAAAATATTGAGAATTTCAATTAAATGAAATCTAGTACGTCAAGGAATTGAAAAGAGAGAATGAGTGATGAGCGATGAGCCTTGATCTTGCCACATGTCCACATCTAATGGTTCTAGTGTTATTCCAGAGGTTTCAATTCACAAGTCTAGTGCTTCAAAGATTTACCTCTAGAATGCAACTATAGCCATCCATCGAAAATTCATCGAACGATCATGGTTATTTTGATTTACGCTAACATCTAGCTGCATATATAGAATATCCTTTGCACAAATTTCCTTCATTATTTTGGTTCAAGGATTGTATTATAAATTATTTTATAAGATTGATAATTCAGCCTTGTTTGTCCTTTACATCCCTTGTGTAAAATGTTCTTAATTTTTTAAGCCCCGGTCCTACATTCTTCCTAGGCATTATTTTATAAGGTTGATAATTCAGCCTTGTTTGGCCTTTACATCCTTTGTGTAAAACATTCTTAAGTTTTTAAGACCTAGTCCTACATTCTTCCTAGGTGTTCCCTCTTTTAAAAGAAACTTTATGTATGTGTATATTTTTGCCACTTAAGTTCTTGTATCACTCATTTCCAAAATCCTTCAACCCATCATGTTCATTAGCGATGAGCCTTGATCTCACCATGTGTTCACATCTAATAGTTCTAGTGTTATTCTAGAGTTTTCAATTCATAATTCTAGTGCTTCAAATATTTACTTCCATAATGCAACTACAACCATCCATTGAAAATTCATCGAACATTCGTGGTGATATTGATTCACGCTAGCATATGGCTACATATATGGAATATCATTCCGACATATTTCCTTCATTACTTTGGTCTAAAGATTGTATTATAAATTATTTTATACGATTGATAATTCAGCCTTGTTTGGCCTTTACATCCTTTGTGTAAAATGTTCTTAAGTTTTGAAGCCCTAGTCCTACATTTTTCCTAGTTGGTTCCTCTTTTAAAACAAAATTTATGCACGTGCATATTTTTGCCACTTAAGTTCTTGTATTACTCATCGCCAAAATCCTTCAACCCATTGTGTTCATTACCACAATGAGTAATGAGCCTTGATCTCACCATGTGTCCACATCTAACAATTCTAGTGTTATTCTAGAGTTTTCAATTCACAAGTCTAATGCTTTAGAGATTTACTTCTGGAATGCATCTACAACCATCCATCGAAAATTCATCGAACAGTCGTGGTTATATTGATTTGCACTAACATTTCACCACTTAATTTTTTTTATTAGTTTGAGATTATGTTTAATTTTCCAATATTTTTTCTTATTCATTTGAAAATAGGTTTAATTTGCCAATGAATTTTTTCTTTTGTTTGAAAAAAAGTTTTAATCACCAACAAAATTATTTTTCTATTTTGAAAACAGGTTTAATTTGCCAATGGAAATATTTTATAGGTTTGAAAATAGATTTTAATCACCAATGAAAATATTTTATTGGTTTAAAAAAAATTACAATTTTCCAAGATTATCCATAGACTTCTAGTGATTAGAAAAGATTTTCCAATTGAGATTTTTTTTTTCCCAAAAAAAAAAAAAATCCACTAAAATTAATATTTTTATCAGGAAGTATACAAGATTCACCAAGATTTTACACCTTCACTTGGGGGGTTTCTTAAAGTTATCCCTTCCTACCATTATTCTATTCTAATAGATCACAAGGGAAAAGATATAGAAGGAGAATATGAAATGGAAGTGAAGGTGATACACTAAGATAGAAATTTGTTTCTTCTTTGATTTAGATTGTTCAATACACTAACAAACCTAATAAGACACATATTCAAACATGAAGGTAAATAAGATTACTCAAACATGTAATAAATAGTTGTGATGATAGCTAGATTTCATTAACATAAGGCATAAAGATAATCTTTACAATAGTAGAATGTAGAATACAGTGTCTACTAAAGAAAACTATGAGAGGAGCCCAAAACAAGAACCCATAAGATAATACAAGTATTTCTTTTATAGATCAAGATAACTTGGATGAATACAACCTAACCCTAACCCAACTATGGTTAGTATTTAGGAGATATAACCAAGGAAAGATCTACTCATGAAATCCATGCTAGAAGGAAAGCTTGGAGAAAACCTAGACCTGGATGCCATACCCCTGCCATAAATATTTTCTTGAAAGTGCATCCAAAGCCCCCCATAAAATTAGGGATATGGGAATGGATTTGTCATAAGGGACAAAACAATAGCAATAAATGAGTATGGGCACCACAAAATCCACTTGTAGAAGTTAGAGAATACATTGAATGTTGTTCTTGAAGCCCAAAAGTTGAAATAGGTAGTTGAGGAAGTGATCTGAGCATTAATGGTGTCACCCAGAAAACACATCAAATCTACAAAATAGTTGGGGCATTGGCCCTAAAAGGAAACCCTTGCATCATTATGAAGCCTATAAAATGTGGTGGTCTAATCTTTTGGGAGATAGAATAACCAATTCTCTATGTTTCACTCAAGGAAACCCTAGAGATATCAATCCAAGGATAGAATAAGGGAAAGAGATCTACTAAAGGTTGTCCTAGGGTGTGATTAAAGGCTAAAAGGGGGTTCACCACCAAGCTAGGGCTTGGAAATACAAGAAATGTAAAGGATATGCAAGACTTATGTAAATGACCTAGAAATGAATTCAAATCAGAACAACAGACTGGAAAAGTACAAAGGTGCACTTGGAAACTGAAGAGGCTTGAATGAGGGTTTGAAATCCTATAAATATTTCTTTTTGATGCACACTAGGAATCATACACCAATAGGGGCGATTTAGTCCTAGTTTAGGGTTTCAGGCCAAAACCAGAATCTGGAACTGTTGAATCGGGATCTACCAAAAAGTCTAAAAATAGGTATAATGGGACTCATACACCACAAGTGGTGATTTAGTCCAAGTATTAGGGTTGCTCTAAAATTTTGGTATCCTCTAATGCTTTCCTATAGCTTCCCACCTACCAAATCTCTGGTTCTAAAACACTAAATTTTGCTCGATAAGTGACTTGCTATGATCTTACAAGTAAGGTGACAACTTTGACAACTTGTAACTTAGCAAATTTTCTCCAATATTTCTCTTCAATGAATCTCCAACCTAAATTTGCAAATCACACATCAAAGAGAGAGAGAGAGAGAGAAAATTTATTTTTTTAGTGGATATGTGTTTTCCTCTGTCAAACCCCATTTTGTTAATCAAACCTTGAAATGAAGTCAAATGAAATGAAGGAATGATGAATGAAAAAATATGCAATGTTGCAACTCACCAAACCCTTGAACAAAAGGTTGCTATATTATATGTAATGGCTAGCATGAATGTACATCCTAACTCTTGCTTGAATGATATGGATCTTGAGTTGAATGCTTGCTTGAATCACAAAACCCTACATCAAAAATGTTAGCTCAAAAAAAAACATGATGCATGATGACTTTGACATGATGCTTGATACTTGAATAATGCTCTGAAATGCTTGATAATAACTATTGAATGCTCTTGAATGCTAGAATGTTTGATCTCAGAAGTGCTAGATGACTTGAAAACTTTCTAGGAGAAAATATGTGAAAAAACCTTGTATTTATACTTGTTTATGCCAAATTTCCCAAAATTAGAACACTACAAGCCGACATCAGATCTAGGAGAATAGAATCCTGCCAAGAATTTGAATTTAAATTAGTTCTAAGCTAAGCAGGACTCATACGCTAGTTGGGCATATGAGTCCCATTAGGCTAATCTTGGGACACATTTTTCAATAAATACTTAGTTTAATATCAAATTCAGATCTAGGCCCCAAAACATAGGTGGGACCCATACACCCAAGGTGGCGGATGAGTCCCAAATCACTAAATTTGGTCCATACAATCCAAAATTGTTAGTTTATGATTGGTCACTTGATATCTGTTAGGATTATCCTCAAAAAGATGCATTAATTAAGGCTTGTGGATGCAAAATAAGGCCAAATAAGGCATAAAGAAGCCCAATTTTAGTAGGGAGGGCCCAAACAAGTGTGAAAATATAGAGCAATACATTTTTTTACACTACACATTAAATAGTCTAAAACTCCAAAAAAGAGTATCCTTCATCAGACATTAGGCATCAGGCCTATAGCATGATGCTTATACATTGTTGGCATCAGACCATCAGATATTGGGATTTGGGTGTACCACTTATCACTTGCTGAAGGAAGGAAAAAAGAAGGAAGTCTGAAAGGGTTACCCTTTTTGAGCTTTAAAGGTCAAGAAGGAGGCTTACACCTTATTGTAGAGATGAAAAGTGTAAAAGCGAAGGTCAAAGCATGATGTCTAAAGGGATTCATCAAGGTCGGAGGTATGAGCTTCCTCTTACCAAAGAAAGTGATAAGACATTGATACTTTAGGAATGTTTGATTGGAGGAAGCCTTAACGCTTAAACTAAAAGATGGAAAGTGATAAGATGGAAGCCCATGTTGAACACTTGGAATACTGAGAGGGGGGCTAAATTGGTATTCCTTTAAACCATTCATACATTAGCCATGCAATTACCAAAATATATTTAACCACAATAATGAATGAAATCATGAAACATCCACAAAATCACATGACACAGGAACACCAATATTTTTTACATGGAAAACCCAAAAATGGGGAAAACAACGATGAGGGTTAGCTCACAATACATTACATCCAGATATAGTATATTATAGAAATTCTCACTACATGTGGACTCAATGTCCAATTGACTCATTATCCATAGAGAATAATATAGAAGAAATAAGAGGTGGCTCACAGCTTACTTGAACTGATACAATAACATCCATCATATGCTAGATTACAATTTCAATAAAGTACAAAAACTATCTCTACACTGATCTAGATCAATAATCTACTCTGCTCTATGTTTGCACACTTTGCAACACAATTCACACAACTTTGAATATATTTGCATCATATATGTCACTTTATGCACATAACTCACATCACACTTGAATTCTTCTCCTAAAACATGGAAATCATTTCATTATTTATATCCACATCAAGTGTAACTTCAATTAGTTCAACCTAATTAGAAGTAACACAAAATATTAAGCTTTCCATCCTTAAAATATTTCATCCACAACTCACACCTTAATTCAAAATTCAATTCACTTTAAGATAGGTCAATATGTACCTATAATATATCTCATGTAGGATAGCAACACTTATTTACCTTTTGCACAACATCAAATGTGTCAGTCAGCCCCAAATAAGAACTCAACACAAAAATTCCATTTGTTTATCCAATTTGTGAAACGTGTGACTCAAAACTCAACCTCACTTTGAATTCCTACTCAAATGAAATCTAATATCTTATCTTAAGTATCACAACTCGAATTGATTATACTTGAAGGAATGCAAAATCTCCCACACTCACATATTGTTCAGAAAGTAGTTGCAATATATAGAGTTAAACTCTATCATTCAAATCTTTCTGAGTACTTCTCTAAACAACAAAAAATCTTGGATTTAGGTACATATGATGATCATAAAAAAATTGTTAGAATCATAGAGTGACATCTCAATTCGTGGTGGAGTGCGAACCCAAAAACTGACACATTGAACCATTGTACTAGAAGATTTAATACTTAGAAATTTCCCTTTGTAGCTATACTTTCTGAACCAGCTTATCCTACAAAAAAGCCTTCAAAAATGCTTCCAATTCATGCTAAAATGATCCACAAAAATGTTGACATCAATGAAAACACTAGATCATTACATATCATTATCATGTTTCCAAATAGCATCATCAATGAAAAACTTCCAACAATCATTCTCTCTTTATAGCATCACTTCCAACAATCTCCCCCTTTGTCATTGATGGCAACATGCTTACCAGAAACATTCTCCAAAAAATTCATTTCCCCAATATCTCTCCCCAAATAACTTTCTTGAATATATCTCCCCCTTTGACATCAATGGAAAAGGGTGTGCAAAAAAAATTATATATTCCCCCTCAAATGTATACATAGATATAACTAAATGAGTGTCCAAACTCCCCCTCAAGAAGTTAACCAAAATCTCCTATACTATCTACATATTTTCACAAGAATTTGAAAACTTGAAAAAAGCATATAGAATAAAAGTTGTCAACTCGAAGATGTTGAACAATGAAGCTTCTACAAGATGACTTGCCAAGTAGATCTACCTTCTTCCCATTGTTTCTTTGCTAAATTGTACTATGATTCAAGCTTCACTCTCATTTCCTTCTTCTTGTGTACAGGGAGAAATATTTATCTTTGAAGTCTTATCTATACTAGTAGGGGCACTTGAGACAAGTATATACTTCATCTTCACCAAGTTCCTTAGCTTCTCAAATTTTTTGATTATTTCTTCTCTCTGGCTCTACAAAGTAAAATATTTTTCATGTAAGTTCACTAAAGAACTTTAGTTTTGATCATTTTTATCTTGTATTAGATCATAGGTGTTTGATGCATTGCTTATATGTGTCTCAATTTCATTCATAGCATCCTTTATGCTTTGTGTGGTATCTGGTCACTTTCATGCAATACAAAAATAAAGTCTTTTCTTCCTCTTCATAGGCTTGTGCATCCTTCAAACTTTCTTCTACATTTTTGTATATAGATGCACACTTTTTTTTAATGTCCAATAACTTATTTTCTACAAGTAATTCTTCAACTTTTGTTTCAACTTGTTCTTTCAATCTGGGTACATATTCCTTGAAGGAATCAATCAGTAGCTTGAAGTTCTCCATTGTAGATGGGGAGGAAACAATGTTTTTTTTAGGTGTTATCTCTTGTACTATCTTTACAGCTTCATACATTAATTCATTGATCTAATGCTCATGTTGAGCATCATCTTTATGCATATCTCCTTCCATATTTAGATTTGGGGCACTGAGGTCAACCTTTAAATCTTCTTTAGAGATTACACTGATGCTAATTTCCTTTTTCCTTATAGCTTTTTACTTGATTCTTCTTGTAGTTTTCTTTTTCTCTACCTTGATGGCGTGGACTATTAGAGGATATTTCTCCATTATCAAAGGATAATCGATGGACTTCCTCTTTTTACTAGATGTAGTAATTGATCTCCTAGAGATACCAAAGACTTCTTCTACACTAATATCAACTCTAGCTCTTTCTATAACTACCCTCACTTTTTCTTTTGAGATGCCAATCTCTTTGGCATATGAGGACCTCAACATCAACCTATTTCTTCATCTATGATTTCTTGAGTTTTTGATAAAATTCCATTATCTTTTCTTTATAATTTCTAGACCTTGGTCTATTGGGATCCTTAGGACTATTCAACAACACTTCCACACAGCCAATAACTTCTTCTGACACTTCATAGCCAAGTTTTGGAACCTAAATGGTTCTAGGTTCAGCTACTTCTATTGTGAAAATATCAGTAGAGACCATAAAGGTAATTTCATTCATGTATTTCCTTACAACATCTCTCAAAATTCTTTATCTAATGTTCATTCTTCTTTAAAACATTCCAAAGAAGGTTGGAAGGGAATCACCCTGATCATTCATATCTCCAAGATTACTCATAAAGTCTCTTATCTGGTGTGTAATAGGATTTTCACTCGAGCAATTAACCTTTCCAACCATAGGAACTTCCTTTAAAAATTAGAAAACTAAAAATATCACTAATGTGTCATACCTGAATACATGCTTCTTCTTATTAATCTCCTTTAAGCTCTCCATCAATTATTTCCATAGCAACTCACAGAGGTCATACTCAACATTGTTCTCAATCCTATGTAGTGCCACATGAATTGCAGTGGTAGAGACCAAATTATCTTTATAAATCTTGTTTCCAATAACCATAGCTACATATTTGACTGTTGGGCTACTTATAGGGTTTACTACACTAGTTTTATCCATTATATCTTTTTTCTTGTTAGATTTCCAAACTAGAACTGGTCCAGCGGACCATAAACTAGTGATTTCTCAAATTACTTCCTTGGTAATTATGTGAGGGTCATCAATCCACATAAACTAATTGTGAATTCTACTCAAGGCCATTTTAATGCACTTCTCTTCATAGCTACATTTTGGAAACCAATGTCACACATTTAATTTCTTCTTATTCAGATTATTGTACTCTAGTTTTAAGGTGTAATCATCTCCAACTAACTCATCTATCCATGGGTTGAAAAAAAATTTGGAGGAGTGTTCTTCCATATTCCCATGAATGTAATCCCTAGTATCTTTAGTAGGCAGAACCCCAAGAGGTATGTGTGAAAATGCACCTAGGGGATCATCTTCTAAAATTTTCATCAAATATCTTCTAAATTTGGGTTGTGGTCTTTGTGAAACATCTACAACTTCTAGTGTCACCATTGCATTTAAATTTCCTTCAAATGATAATTCCAAAAAAAAAATGAAAGCATTTCCAAATACCTTTTTTTCTACTAGACGAAGTAGGGCTTTGAAATTCTACAACTTGCAGATGCTTCAGACTCTTCAACTCCACTTCTTGCTCCTCTAATATCCTTTGAATGCATTTAATGAAATTAATTTATCTTATTAAATATACTTTTAACTCTTCGATTTGACCTAATTTTGCAATAAATGTTGCCAACCATAAAGCTAGTAATCCTAAAAATTGTATGCACAATCATCTTCTCGAGCTCTGCAAATTTATGCATTAGCATATTTCTTTCTACAATATTGTTTAATAGATCAAGAATTTCATTCTTCATGATATATCTTCATGCCAATCCATGACACCACATATAGGCAATGGGGTTACTTAGTTTTATGTCATTGTTCCCCCTAAGCTAATGCCTTGGTTCAATTCCTAAAGGAATTATCTGCACCGAAGGGTGGTATAGATCCATTTATAGTCTTTGGTTCTTCCTTTTTCTTAGGCTCCTCTTTATTTCTCCATATCCTTTACATTCCCTTATTTACTTCATTTGGATCAATCTTTTTGACTGGTTCATTCTTGTGTATTGGATCATCCTTCCCTATGTTTCTACTACATTTTTTAGCAATATGTCATGGCCTACTGTAATTTTTGCATATGATATTTCTTTGAACTTTATTCCTTCCATTCATTTTGAATCTGTATTGATCGGTTTTGTGTCCAAATCCATAGGATACATAACAATAACCTTTGAAAGATTGAATCATTCTACCATTGTTGTATCCATTCATCATTTGACTTCTGCATTCATTTTCTCTATGTCCAATTTTTTTATATGTAAAACACTGACCAGTAAAAGATGGAACATTTTGATTCATTCTTCTTCTACACTTTGTTTCCCTATGTCCATATTTATTGCAAGGATAACAAAAATCATTGAAATATGGGTACCTTTGAGAATTTGGTTGTCTGATAGGGGGTCTTCTAGCATTACTTCTTTGATTTTGGAACTTGCCATTGTTCTTCTTGTCTTCAATATTCTCTGATTCACTAATCTTCTTTGTATTAGGTGTATGATCTTCTTTTGAGCTTTCTCCTTTTTCAAGTCCCAAACCACTTTTGTCTTTAGATGCTTTCTGACCTACAATCAACTCATCAATAATTGTAGAACTTGTCTTGAATTTTTCCTCATGATTTCTTGCTTTCTCTAGATATGATCTTGGATTCACCACTTCTTGTTCAAGCCTGAATGCATTCATTAGGTTATATTTCCACCATTTCCTTTAGACCATCAATATTTTTCTTTTCTTTCAATTGCACTTTCAATCCGGTGATATTCTCATTTGTTTGTTTCAATTGTTCATTGACTTTCTTATGCCTTTCTTTGGACTTCTTGATCTAATCCCTTAATTTTTTGATACATTCATTTGTCTCTTTAAGATTCTCCTTCAAATCTCTATTTTCACCTTCAACATTATTAAGATCTTCTAGAACAACTTTAATTTCTCCATCTTTGCCAAGAATGAAATATTCTTCTATATATCTAATAGCAAGAATCTCTTCTGGAGGAATAGGAAACTTTCTATCAACCATGTGTTCAAACTCCAAGATATTCCTAAAGCGATCAAGCTCCTTCTAGGGATCCAAGCTCTAATACTAATTATTGAACACCTAGAATACTAAGAGGGGGGTGAATCAATATTCCTTTAAACCATTTAGACATTAGCCATTCAATTACCAAAACATATTTAAATTCAATAATGAATGAATGAATGAAACATCCAAAAAATCACATGAAACATGAACACCAAGATTTTTTACGTGGAAAACCTAAAATGGTAACAACCACAGTCAAGGTTAGCTCACAATATATTATATTTGGATATAGTATATTATAAAAATGCTCACTGCAAGTGGACTCACTATCTACAGAGAATAAGATAGAAGAGATAAGGGGTGGTTCACAACCTATTTGAGCTAATATAATAACATCTATCATATGTTGGATTATAGTTCCAATGAAGTAGAAAAACTATCTCTACACTAATTTGGATCAACACTCTACTCTACTCTGTGTTTGCACACTTTGCAACACAATTCATACAACTTTGATTATATTTGCATCATATATGTCACTTTACACACATAACTCACATAACACTTGCATTCTTCTCCTAAAACAATGAAATCAATCCATTATTTATATCCACATCAAGTGTAATTTTAGTTAGGTTGGCCTAATTAGAAGTAACACACAAAATTTGTTGTAAATTGTGTCTCAACCTGTTGGCTTGTATCTCTGTTCAAGTCTTCATTGTCGACCGATCATTGGAGTTCCTAAGTTTGTAACCTAAGTCGTGGGGTTCTAAAAGTTTCTAACTTGGCAACACTGTGTTGGTCACGGCATCAGTGTTTTCTATAACTTAAGAAACTTGTCGCAGAGTTTGGAAGTTTTGTAACTTCTTGATTGACCAATCTCCTTTGTTGTCGCAGCATTTGAGAATTTTCTAACGAGTAGTGGGAGTTATGAAGGTTTTTTTTCCTCTGACTGGGCAACAATGGTATCGACTTATCGTGAGGATCAATAAATTTGTAACTTGTATGTGGTGGTTATGAATTTAACATTTTGAGTGACGCGTCGATGAGTGTTCACTTTGGTGGGGCCATGTCGATGGTTGGTTTGACCATGGTTGTACGAGTGAGTTGGTAATCAAAAGGGATAACTTGTGGATACCTAAATTCTTCAGGCTTTTGTTTATAAACTAATGACTATTAATATTTTGTGCCAATGTGGGATAATGTTGACGGTTGATCTTCTTGGCAGTTGAGTGAACCGAATCAGTTTGGAAAATAAATTCCTAGAAATTGAAGGGTTGAAGTGAATATAGCAATCAATCTGATTGGGATTGTGTGTAGAAAAGGAAGAAAAAGTTTGGCATCGGTTGAGCAGACTCTATGTTGAAAGAACATTGTAACAATGTTGTGATTGACTATGGTTAGCCGATTGTAATGCTGTTGTGTAATATCAAAGAACTAATACCTATGAAGGAGGGATCTATAACTTTATTGTAATTTTTTTTTACTATGAATAAAGTGACTTCTCTTTGGTGGTGGGTTTTTCTCCTGAAATGGTTTCCCCACGTAAATCAGGTGTCTATTCTTTGTTGAAATTATTTCCTATTCTTTTATGTGTGAATCTTAATGCTCTGTAATTTTGAAATTAAATGTACTACATTATTTCCCTATGAATTGACATTAGGAAAGCAATTTTTGCACTAGAGTCTTTCCTTTAAAGTGGTATCAAAGCATGGCTAGTTGTGTTATCCTTGTGGGTTGGTTGGGTTTTTTGTGTCATTTTTGTTCAGTGGGAGTCTTGTAGAAGTCTAGTAACTGTCAAATTACAAATTGAGATGGCACTAGCAAGTACATCTGGAAAGATTGAAATTGATAAATTCAATGGCAACAATTTTGAGCTGTGGAAACTCGAAATGGAAGATCTGTTGGTTGATTGTGATCTTTGGATGGTTGTGTCTAGAACAAAATCTTCTACCATGAAGCAAGAAGATTGGGATCTTGCAGATCAAAAATCAAAGGGGCTGATAAGGCTCTATTTGGTAGACTCTGTTCTTCTTAATGTGTATGAATAGAAGACTGCAGCCTCATTGTGGAAAATACTTGGAGATATTTATCAGGAAAAGTCCTTGGTAAACAAGGTGTTCTTGAGGAAGAAGTTGTATTCTTTGAAAATGCAGGAAGGAGTGTCTATTGTTGATCACTTGAATACTTTTAACATGTTTATTGCTCAGTCAACATTTGTGGGTGTGAAGATTGAGGAAGAAGATCATTGTATGTTGTTGTTATGTTCTTTTCCTGATTCTTGGGATCACTTGGTGATGGCCATTGGGAGTACAACATCCACTTTCAAGATGGAATATGTTGTTGCTTCTTTTTTATCAAAAGAAATGAGAAGAAAATATTTAAACATGGAGAAGGAGGCTCTTTTTTTTTGAGGTCGATTGAAAGAAAAAGGCAAGGACATGAAATCCAATTCAAAATTAGAAGGGAGATCAAAGTTTCCTAGAAAAAATTCCAAGGTGAAGTGTTGGAACTACGGGCAGCTTGGTCATGTATGAAAGGATTTCAAAGAGGAGAAAAATAAGAAGAATAAGAACTCTTCTGACAATGATTCTTCTCAGAGCGAAGTGGATGCCTTCATTGCAGCCTTGGCAACTCAGGCATTAGATGATGTCTGGTTGATTGATTCTGAAGCATCTTTCCACATGACATCTCATAGAGACTGGTTCACAAAGTATGAAAAATACGATGGTGGAAAGGTGTACTTGGCAAGAAATTCATCCTTAGATATAGTTGATTGTGGAAGAGTCAGAATTTGATTCCCTGATGGAAGGGTGAAGGGAATCAATGATGTTATGCATATACCAATTTTGGCTCAAAATTTACTTTTTGTTAGTAGGTCGAATGATGCTCGTGTACAGGCATCTTTCTCTAATGGTGTTTGTAAGATGAAAAGAGGCTCTATGTTGTTGGCAAAGGGTGATTGAACTGGTACTTTGTATAAGTTGGACGCAAATGAAGTTCAATGCAATAGTGCTTTTGAAAAACCATGTAAATCTATAGGGAAAGAGGTGATTGTTTCAGCAGGAGCTAATTCTTTGGAGATGAAGCTTCCAACTGAGAAAAAAATGTTGTGGCATCACAAGCTAGGCCACATTGGAGAAAGAGATTTAAAAACCTTGAAAAATAAAATCCTAGTTGAAGGGAGTGATGACTGTCACCTTGAATTCAAATTTTGTGAGCATTGTATATATGGTAAACAACACCATGTTTTAGTTTATTCCAATCCTCATAAATCTTCGGGTATACTTGATTATATTCATTCTAATGTGTTTGGTCTACAAAATGTTCCTTCGTTATTGAATTCTAAATATTATGTTTCTTTTATTAATGACTATTCGAGAAGGGAATTTGTGTATTTTTTAAAGAGTAAATCAAAAGTGTTTAGTTGTTTTAAGGAATTTAAAAACCTTGTGGAAAATCATACTAGAAGGAAAATAAAATGTTTAAGGACTGACAATAGGGGTGATTTTTGTTCTGATGAGTTTGAAAGGTACTATAAAGATCATGGAATTAAAAGACATAAGACTACACCCTATACTCTGCAGCAAAATGGAGTTGCTAAAAGGTTCAACAGGACAATGATGGAAAGAGAACAAAGTTTGTTGAGTAGTGATGGCTTGGAGGAGAAGTTTTGGGATGAGGCAGTTGCAACAACATGTTATTTATTAAATTTTTCTCCTAATTCTGCTCTTGTTGAGAAGACACCTTTGGAAGCATGGTTTGGTAAGAAGCCCTCTCTTAGACACATTAGATTTTTTTGTTGTGAGGCATATGCATATGTGCTGAATGAAAAAAGATCTAAGTTGGAGAACAAAGTTTTTCAATGTATATTTATTGGCTATAGTTTTGGCATAAAAGGATACAAGCTTTGGAACCCTGTGACTGAGAAGGTTTTGTACAACAGAAATGTTATTTTTCATGAGCTGAAGCCTTCTACTTTGGATCTATAGTCAGAGATAAAATCAAAAAATAAAAAGGATGTAGTTTAAATTCCTCCTACACTAGATAAAGAGGGATTAAAAATTCAAAATGTACATGAATCTGAGGAGAGCTCGAGCAGTTCTGAGAGTTCTAAAGAAGAAGAACAACCTCAACCTCAACCCTTGAGGAGGTCAACACATGAAAGAAAGAAATCTAATAGGTATGGGTTTTCTATGTTAGATTCTACTTATGCCTATGCTTTGATTACTAGCACTAATGATCCTAGGACTGTTAAAGAGGAAATTAATATGCCTGATGCAAACTCTTGGTTGGAAGCCATGAATGAATAAATGGCATCATTAGAAAAGAATGACAGTTGGATTTTGGTGCCCTTTCTTCAAGGCAGTAAAGCTATTAGCTATAAATGGGTATTTAAAAAGAAAATAGGTTTGGATGGTAGTGTTGAAAAGTATAAGGCAAGGTTGGTTGTGAAAGGTTATTCCTAGGTAGAGGGAATTGATTATGGAGAAATATTTTCTCCTATAGCTAAGATAACATCTATCAGATTTCTTATGTCACTTGTAGTAGCGTATGACTTAGAGATTGAACAGATGGATTTGAAGACAACATTTCTTCATGGTGATCTTGAAGAAGAAATTTATATGTCCCAGCCTGAGCACTATGTGGAAAAAAGTAAAGAACATCTAGTATGCAAGTTGAAAAAATATTTGTATGGATTAAAACAATCTCCTAGAATGTGGTACCAGAAGTTTGACACATTTGTTTTGTCTTTGGGATTTTTAAGATCAAAATCTGATCATAGTGTGTATTTTAAATCTGAAAATGATCATGTCTTAGTTATTTCCCTGTATGTGGATGACATGTTCATTGGAAATAGTAAGCTTATGATTTTGATCTAAAATATTAGTTGTCTGCAAAGTTTGAAATGAAAGATCTTGGTGCAGCCAGGTATATTCTAGGGATGGAAATAACCAAGGAAAAAAAGAGTGGAAAACTTTGGCTCAGCCAGAGTAAGTATATTAACACTATTCTAGAGAGATTTAGTATGATTGATTGCAAGCAGCTAGTTGTTCCAGTTTTGTAGGGAACGAAACTATCTATTGAAGATTGTCCAAAATATCCTACTAAGATGGAGGGCATGACCAGAGTGCCTTATGCAAGTGTAGTTGGTAGCTTAATGTATGCAATGGTCTACACAAGGCCAGACATTGCCCAAGCAGTGGGAGTTCTTAGCCGGTTTATGGAAAATCCAGGAAGGCCACATTGGGATGTTGTGAAAAGAGTTTTTAGATATGTACAAGGTACATCATAGTACACTTTGTGTTATCATGGTAACTCAATTAGATCACAGCATTCTCTCAGCATTAGAGGTTATGTGGATTCTAATTGGGAAGGGGACCTTGACAACCGTAGATTCACCAGTGGATATATTTTCATGTTGAATGGTGGTATAATTAGTTGGATGAGTAAGCGGTAGGTTGCAGTCACTCTATCCACTACTAAAGCTAAATACATGGCAGTAACACATGCTTGCAAAGAAGCTATATGGTTTAAAAATTTGTGTTCTGATGTTGGGTTCAGTACAAGGAAAATTTTAATTTGTTGTGACAGTTAGAGTGCTATTTGTTTGGAAAAAAATACAACTTTCCATGCCAGGACGAAACATATTGATCTGTAGTATCATTTTGTACGAGATATGGTGGAGGATGGAAAGGTTTGTTTAGAAAATTTGGATACTCTAAAAAATTTTGTAGATGCATTGACAAAGCTCGTGAGCATGGACAAGTATAGTTGGTGTGTTAGTTCGATGGGCCTTGGAGCCCATGACCTTCATTAACTTCAAGTTTGGAGGAAGCCAGTAAGTCTTCATCAAGTGGGACATTGTTGTAAATTATGTCTCAACTTGTTGGCTTCTATCTCTATTCAAGTCTTCATTGTCATCTAATCATTGGAGTTCCTAAGTTTGTAACCTAATTTGCAAGGTTCTGAAAGTTTCTAACTTGGTGATAGTGTGTTGGTCGCAGCATCAGTGTTTTCTATAACTTAAGAACCTTATCGCGGAGTTTGGAAGTTTCATAAACTTAAGAACCTTATCACGGAGTTTGGAAGTTTCATAACTTCCCAATTGTCTGATCTCCTTCCTTGTCATGGCATTTGGGAATTTTTTAACCAGCAGTGGGAGTTATGAGGTTTGAGCTTTCTCCAATTGAGTGATAGTGGTATCGGCTTGTTGTAGGGATTAGTATATTCGTAACTTGTATGTAGTGGTTATGAAGTTAACATTTTGAGCGATGCGCTGATGGGTGTTCACTTTGGTGGGGCCATGTCGATGGTTGGTTTAACCACAAGTGTATGAGTGAGTTGGTAATCAAAAGGGCTAACTCGTGGATACCTAAAGTCTTTGGGCTTTTGTTTATAAACTAGTGACTATTAATATTTCATGCCAATGTGGGATAATGTCGATGGTTGAGCTTCTTGGCGGTTGAGCAAACCAAATCAGTTTGGAAAGTAGATTCCTAGAAATCAAAGGGTTGAAGTGAATATAGCAAGCAGTTTGATTAGGATTGTGTGTAGAAAAAGAAGAAAAAATTTTGCGTCGATTGAGCGGACGGTATGTTGAAAGAACATTGTAACAGTGTTGTGATTGACTGTGGTTAGCCAATTGTAATGCTACTGTGTAATATCAGAGAGATAATACCTATGAAGGAGGGATTTGTAACTTTATTGTAATTTGTTTTTACTGTGAATAAAGTGACTTCTCTTTGGTGGTGGGTTTTTCTCCTAAAAGGGTTTTCCCACGTAAATCAGGTGTCTATTATTTGTTAAAATTATTGTCTATTCTTTTATGTGTGAATCTTAATGCTCTATAATTTTAAAATTAAATGTAATCCTACATTATTTCCCTATGAATTGACATTAGGAGAGTGATTTCTACACTAGAGTCTTTCCTTACAAAATTAAGCTTGTTGTCCTTGAAAAATTTCATCCATAGCTCGTGCCTTAATTCAAAATCCAATTCATCTTTTAAGATAGGTTGGGATGGACCTATAATAGATCTCACATAGGATAGCAATAGTTATTTATCCTTTGCACAACATCAAATGTGTTAGGTTGGCCCCAAATAAGACCTAAACACAGAACTTCCATCTGTTTATCCAATTTTTCAAATGTGTGACTGAAAAATTGATCTCACTTTGAATTCCTAATTAGCCAACATCTACAATCTTATCTTAAGCATCACAACTCAGATTGATTATCCACAAAGGAATGTGAAATCTCCCACACCGACATACTATTCAAAAAGTAGATGCAATATACAAAGTTGAACTTTCTCATTCAAATCTTTCTAAGTACTTCTCTAAACAACATGAACTCTTGGACTTAGGTACATATGATTATCATAAAAACACTATTAGAATCATAGATTGACATCTTAATTCATGTTGGATTGTGGACCCCAAAATTGATGCACTAAACCACTATACTAGCAGATTTGATACTTAAGTATTTCCCTTTGTAGCTATACTTTCCATACCAACTTATCTTGTAAAAAAGTCTTCAAAAATGCTTACAAATCATGTTGTAATGATCCACAAAAATGTTGGCATAAATGACAACACTGGATCATGAAAGATGTACATACTATGCTCATGTTGTCAGACAACATCATCAATGACAAACTTTTAACAATATTTCTCTTTACATCATCACTTCCAACAACCTGACCCTCAAATTCTGAAAAGTCAAGACTTAGACAAATCTTAAAAAGCCTCTTCGAGACTTTGGTGATTGGGGATAAGGTTGAAGGATTACCATGAGAGATTGATAAGGGTTAAATGATAAGGCTGAAGGATGAAATTCGAAACACTTGGGGAGATAGCAAGAGAAAGGGTGAATGAGAGAAGGTATGTTGGAAGACAAGGAAACAAAAACCTGAAATATCCAAAACTTGGGAGTTAGCCAATTTTAAGAACCTCCTCAAGGAAAATTCATCTAAGATGGCCCATATGGTATCTCTCAGGTCAGTTATCAATGATGGGTCATCAAGGGTGGCATGAAATGTCAACAAGACTCTTGGAGTCTTTGGTTAAAGTGTTGATTTTACCCTCTTAATAAGAGAATATTTTTGGTGTTGTGCTATGATGAACTCTTAATTGTACCCAAAAAAAAATGGTATGATACTATTAGATCATGATGTCATGTTTGGGTTCCTAATTTTATGTTTGGGTATTTGGTAGTGGTCATGTTAGTTATCTCTGTATTGAGTACCTTGGTCATGTTCTTGAGAGCTTCACGTGAGTGCAGTGTTGCATTTGGAGTTTAGCATGGATTGATCAGTTCTAGATTCTCATGGATACTTCAAGACTTGGGTGAGGTAGTTGTTGTGTTTTAGAAAAAATTCTAAGGGGCCTTTCACCTAGATATGGACATTAATTCGTGATGAACCTGAGAGTATGTTATTCTTGAATAAAGTCTATGAGACTTGGTATATCTTGGAGGAGCAATCTCATTCCCCACTCTTGGTCTACTAGATAGATATTTATCTAAAAGATATAGCCCATTCTGTTTTTAGATGTATTATGTTTTATGCTTTGTCTTCTCATATAGATATATCTTGAGTTGTGCATTATAGTTTTGGAGAGTTCATTTGATGAGTGTTCAACATGTTTATCTCCTTGGATATTTGTTTTGATTCATGAGAATTTTTTTTGATGAATAGGAAATTATCTATATTAATTATAAAGATAAAAATACATATTCACAAAAAAAAGTTGGTGGTAAGAAGGCACACCTTGAGAGTCACATGGGAAGCACCTAGAAAAAAAAAAAAAAACCAATCACTTGGACCTAGCTCAAAAGTCCATGATTATAGATATAAAGGAAAAAGTCCATTAAGTAGCCAAAGTAGTGCTAATAGAGCCAGGAGGGTCTCTTTCATCCAATTTTTTCCCCCATACATTAGTGGTGTCTAGAGTGACATCAGGAGGACACCAGCCATCACCATCTTCTTTTTCTTTATCTTTTATTTTCTTGTGTCAAGGAAAGATTGCAAGCGCTAGATGTAGAAAATATTTTCCAATTTTTGGCCAACCAAAGTCGCTACCAAGAACATTATTAAAGGCCACCCAGAACCACCATTGTTGCTCCCCACCACACCTCCAAAGGGCCACCCCAGGTCAGCCCAAAAAGGAGGAGAATGAGACAATCGAGGAGGGCGATATCCATGTTGAGGAGGAGGTTGAGAGTGGGGGTGAGCAAAGACACTCCACCATCAGCCCCAAGAGGGTGACCAACCATGGGAGGAAGTGGGCGAAGCAAGAACCCAAGCCGCAATACACAGGGCATTATCCCAATGATCCAGAAGCACCTATAGGTGAGACACCTCAAGTGTAACTTTATTTCCTTGAACTTGAATTTGAAAAATAACATTATCTGAGTAAATAATCACTTTAGAATACAACCAAACATTTTTCATCCATTTGGTTGTGAGAAAATATGTAGGAATTTCTATCTTTCCAAATATTGAAGAGGATTTCCACCCTAAAAGTGTGCCAAAGTTGGGTGAATCCCCCAGCCGAACAATATGTCAGGAGAAGGGCTCCAGTTTGAAAGGCCAAAAGAAGTCATGAATCCAATTCTAAAACTACTAAGCTCTAGTACAAAACTAGAAGAGATGATTAAAACACTCAGCTTGCCCACAAAACGGGCACCAAGGGTCTTGGACCCCCAAGTGAACAAGTCAAGACCCCATAGGTAAGCCTTGGAAAAGAATACACCAAGAAAAGTGGATGAGTTTAGGCTCAACACTTGCAGACCAAGTGGCAAAGAATATTTTGTGGCAAATATGAGCAAAAGACTAAATATGTCACCTCTGGTTCAAACTTTCAATCATTGGAAAGTGTGAAAAAATCCACATATAACCAAGCCTAGGCTTATAATTCCTAAAAGGAGTGTCTGGGTACCACTTTTGGTCTTTCCACGAGGGCTTGGACCCATGAATTCCAACCTTATGCAGCATATATATATGAATAGCATTCACCAAACTATCATAAGTATCATGGTCCTAGTTTTGAAGACTGTAGAGAGCACGAAAATCTTCCCATGGCATAATACACATTGTGGGTCTATGAAACACATGTTGCAAGGTATGAATACCTTTCTTGTGGAATCTTAGAGCCTTAAGCCAAGGTGATTTTTCCAATGGTTGACCATTATTGGTGAAAAGAGGAAACCACCAAACATTCTATTTATTGAGAAAAAACCCATCACATAAACTAGAGCGGACCCAACGAAGCCAAGGATTAAGGATTAAGAACTTCCCAGGCTCTCCCAATGCTCTTGGCCATGAAAGTTCCTACAATCTAGACTAGTTCCTTCATAACCAAAAGGTTTTGGAAACCAATCCCCTTCCAAGATGTTTGTGAACATGAAATCCGGACTAAATGCAATTCTTGAGGATAATTTTCCAGGCTTCATCTTTAGTAAGGGCTCTAATTATCCACTTAGCACACAAGGCAGTCTCGTGTCATTGAGTGGAGAGCAAACCAAGCCCTCCAAAGTCTCTAGGTAGGTAGAAAAACTCCCAAGCAACATGGTGAAACCCTCTATGGGTCTTAGTAGAGGCCCAAAGAAAGTCTTGTAACAACTTTTAAAGCTTGGCTTAGGCGGCTTTCAAAGGATCCCAACAAGAGGATTAATAAACATATGTAAGAGCCAAGATCTTAAAGCACACTTGGAATTTCCCTACCAGAGAAAGAGGCTTGGTAATCTAGTAAGCCAGCTTTTGCTCAATCTTAGAGAGAACAATTTTCCACAACTTAGTTGGAGAAGCCTAGAAGGAAAAGGGAATGCCTAGAAACTGAAAGATTTCCCCTGACCCAATCCATTTCCAATCGTAATGCTAAAACTAGTGAGGAGTGGGAAGAATAGACTACCTATATCATAGTGTTTTATGCCATTGAATGGAAAACTAGACACATGACAAAAAAATGTTAAGATAATCAAGAGCCACCTTAATATTAATTTCATCCTCCAAAAGGGTGAGGAATGATTCATCAGCAAAATGGCCATTACCAAAATGACCTTGGGAGTTAGTCAAGGAAATGCCTCTAACACATTGTTGAGAAACCTCATTGGCAAGTAGATAGCTAAATCCTTTAGCAGCAAGCACATAAAGAGAAGGAGAAAGTGGACATCCTTTCTGGATGGAGTAGAATAAGTTGAAGGCAAGAGATTGGTGGCCATTAAAGGTGATGCAAGCAGAGGAATTTGAGAAAATCATTTGGACAGCCTAAATGAAGTTAGGCCCAAACCCCAAGGCTTTCAATATGGCAAGAATGAAAGGCCACTCAATGCAATTGTAGGCTTTAGCAAAATCAATTTTAAGAAAAATGGATTTCTAGTCTAAATGCTTGACCTACTCCATACCTTCCCACATGGGAATAATGTTATCTAGGATAAATATGGATTTAATAAAGCTAGATTTCTCTAGGCACACAATTTGAGGTAGAAGATGGTGGATCTTCAAAGCCAAGGCTTTTGCTATGATTTTATAAGAGACATTAAGGAGTGTGATAGGTCACTAGTTGCAAATATCCTTGGGATCTCTTGGCTTAGCTATGAATTTAATATTTCCTTTATTAATTATGCTACCAAGGGTTTTGGAATGAAATTCCTCTAGATAGACTTTATGTAAGTCTTGCCCAGAACAGTCCCAAAGAGCCTTGTAAAATTTGCACAGGAAGCCATCAACACCCAGGGCCTTGTCATCCACCATGGTATAAATAGCTTCCTTCAAGTCTTCAATAGTGAGCAATTGCTCACAAAAGGATTTATGGGCTGGAGATAGCCTATTTGGCACAACAACAAGACAATCCTGAAGGGCTTGATGTCTCTCTAGTGTGTACTCTTGAGTAGTGAAAACTTGTTCATAATGCCTAACAAAGCCCTAGAGAATGTCAGCTAGCTTAGAAAGTACCTAGGTTCCTTCTTTAATTTTTTTGATGCCAAGAGATGAGTGTATAGCACGTAGGGATAGAAAAAACTCTTTGGAGCCACGGTCGCCAATTTTTAACCAATGTAGTTTGGCTTTGATTTGTGCACCTTTAGTAGCATAATTGTCTACAACTTGCTTTTTGTGCCTTAATTCCACCACCCTAACTTGTAATGATGGGGAGAAAGGGCTAGCTACTAGAGCCTTAATGGTTGAATGCAAGTTAGCTATGGTAGCCTCATAAGACCGACAGTGGAAAATGGCTAACTGAAACCCATTAATATGGAGAAATCTTTCCATGCAAGTGATAGCATCATTCCACCAATTAATCCAACCTATATTGTGAGGTGGCCTATACTTCAAATTCAAAACCCTATGAATGTGGGCTAGTGTGGGTTGATGACAGAGCAAAGACATGTTCAAAAAGAACTAAGTCTTGCAGGCACGAGGCTGTCTTGTCTCCCATTCAATGCGAAAAGAAATGGGGAAATGATCTAACAACTTCACATCCACTAATGGTGTAACTGGGAGTGAAGAGCTATCAAAAGAGAAGAAAGATTGAACCAAGATCATGGAACAATCAAGGTGATTAAATATCCTATCAGATCCAGCCTAGTAATTACACCAAGTGTTTCAGAGGGAATGAGAATGGTGGTGGCCGATATTGGGATCAAAAACCCCCAATTTATTGCATATGTAAAACCATGCCTCTCGTTCACTAGCTGCCCATCTAAATGTCAGAGTACCATCTTTATCATACACCATCTCAACCATATTGAAATCCCCACACAAAATCCAAATAGCAACTAGCAATGAATTAGCAATCCATCACCAAAGCAGAGAGTGTTCTACAACATCATTAGAAGTATACACATTAATAATCCCAAAAGAATGATTATCAATGTCAAGGAGAATCTAGATGAGTCGATGTGTGGGGTAAGACCCATGGTCAACCAAAAAAGCATGCCACCGTGGGGACAAAAGGGTGAAATTTTTTCCATGTCTAGCTTCATGATCAGTACAAAACATTTTATTGGTTGGCCAAATAGATTGACAAGCCGACGTGAGCAAAAAACCAGAGATTTTAACTTTTTAGAGACAAAGCACTTCAATACTAGCATACTTTTGCAAAGTATCCCTAACAAAATACTTCTTAAAGAGGTCCATCAAACCTTGAATGTTCCATGAGAGGAAATTCATGAGTGAAACTCCTCCATATCATCAATGTCTGGCTCCACATTCAAAGTAGAGAAGCAATTCTACAAAAACTATGGCAGAACTAACCCAATTTGAATGATTGGAGAAGAAAATCTCCATTTCTCCTACACATATTCTCCTTCTTCCAGAGGCGAAAAAGGGCGGTGAGTCTACCTTTGAGCTCCCAACATGGGAGGAGATGCAGTCAGTTGTGTTATCATGACGACAGGAAGCTGAGGCATAGCCTGAGGCCTAGGCCACGTTGGGATATTGTCAGACCCTACCTAGGCTTCTTTCCCCTTCGCTAAAGGGTTTGAAACATCTTTAGTTGGCTCAAGGACTTTGGAAATCGTCCTAGAGCAACTAGACTTGTTTTTACAGTTTGTAGTCATAGTCCATTTCTCATCAAGTTTGGTGGCAAAATTATCAGCTTGACGAGGCTTTTTAGACTCTTCAAGCAAAGGAGTATGAGGAACTGCCAAAGGGCGGTCCTTAATCTTGTGGTCTACAAACTGATATCTATAACACGTGTTCAGAAGATTAAAATAAGTGACCTTCTAGGTATGCTAGAGATATCCAATGTAAATATGAATGGACTCCTTCAAATCCTATGAAAGGTCCACTTCAACACAAACCTGTTTCTAGGGTCAGGCCTGAAAAAACCTATCTGGCTCAATACTATTGTGCATGTTTTGCACACACGCCCTGTTGTAGGTAGGGACCCCCTTTTTTTCACTCCCAATAGGCTGCTTTTCTCCTGTCTTGTTTTACGTGCCCCATTTTCCAAGCCCAAATTGGTCATGTGCCTTCAAACGATCAAATCCCCCTGACCAAATTCACCTACTTGGGGTTTTCAAATCTAGGGAAAAACAAAGTCCCCCATCCCTTTTCTACCCTTTCTCTTGTTCTTGCTGACTTGGTCCCTGATCGCTCAGTCTGCTTTCCACATTTTTAACTTTGGGGACAAGTTTTTGGTGGATTTTGGATGTGTTTGTGGTGTCTAAGTGAACTGCCGAAGTTTCATCAATGTTCTGTTAAGTTTTGGTGGTTTTAGAACTTCCCTCTAGAACTCCCTTCCTCTTTGGCTATTTTGGAAACATCTGTGGACCCCCACTGGTCCCGTTTCCACATTTTTTACTTTGGGGACAATTTTTTGGTGCATTTGGGATGTGTTTGTGGTGTCTAAGTGAACTGCCAAATTTTCATCAACATTCTGTTAAGTTTTGGTGGTTTTAGAACTTTCCCTCTGGAACTCCCTCTCTCTTTGGCTGTTTTGGAAACATCTGTGGTCCCCTACCAGTCTGGTTTCCACATTTTTTACTTTGGGGATAACTTTTTGGTGGATTTGGGATGTGTTTGTGGTGCCTAAGTGAAATGCCAAGGTTTTGTCAACATTCTGTTAAGTTTCAGTGGTTTCAGAACTTTCCCTCTGGAACTCCCTCCCTCTTTGACTGTTTTAGAAACATTCGTGGACCCCTACCAATCCAGTTTCCACATTTTTGACTTTGGGAATAACTTTTTGGTGGATTTGGGATGTGTTCCTGGTGCCTAAGTGAACTACCAAGGTTTCGTCAACATTCCATTAAGTTTCAGTGGTTTCGAAACTTTCCCTCTGAAACTCCCTCCCTCTTTGGCTGTTTTGGAAACATCTATGGACCCCTGCTGGTCTGGTTTCCACATTTTTGACTTTGGGGACAACGTTTTGGTGGATTTGGGATGTGTTTGTGATGCCTAAGTGAATTGTCAAGGTTTCGTCAATGTTTCGTTAAGTTTCGGTGGTTTTAGAACTTTCCCTCTAGAACTCCCTCCCTCTTTGGCTGTTTTGGAAACATTTGTGGACCCCTGCCAGTCCGGTTTCCACATTTTTGACTTTGGGGATAACTTTTTGGTGGATTTGGGATGTGTTCATGGTGCCTAAGTGAACTGCCAAGGTTTCGTCAACGTTCTGTTAAGTTTCGGTGGTTTCAAAACTTTCCCTCCGGAACTCCCTCCCTCTTTGGTTGTTTTGGAAACATGGACCCCTATCAGTTTGGTTTCCATATTTTGGACTTTTGGGACAACTTTTTGGTCGATTTGGGATGTGTTTGTGGTGCCTAAGTGAACTGCCAAGGTTTCGTCAATGTTCCGTTAAGTTTCGGTGGTTTTAGAAATTTCCCTTTGGAACTCCCTCCCTCTTTGGCTATTTTGGAAACATCCGTGGACCCCTACCGGTCCGATTTCCACATTTTTTACTTTGGGGACAACTTTTTGGTGGATTTGGGATGTGTTTGTGGTGCCTAAGTGAACTACTAAGATTTCGTCAACGTTTCGTTAAGTTTTGGTGGTTTCAGAACTTTGTCCCCCTTTGGCTGTTTTAGAACATCTGTGGAGCCCCGGCGACCTGGCCTCCGGGACCCGACCCCTCTATGGCCATTTCCGAGACTTCGTCCCTCCATGGCTTTTTTGGAATATCCGAGGAGCCACGACAACCCGGCCTCCGGGACCTAGCCCCTTTGTGGTCATTTCCGAGACTCCGTCTCTCCGTGGCCATTTTGAGCTTCCGCTTTTTTCAAATGGGTCCAATCTTAAGGAAGTTTTTTGGGGAACTCTTCCTTCCCCTTTTCCCATGCACTATAATTGAAAAATCTTAGTTTTTCTATGTTTTGTGTGGTTTGGGAACTTCCCTTCCAGTTTGTTGTCCCTTGCCCACCCCCGCATTAATGTTTATGGTCCAAATGAGCTCCAAATATGAATATTATGATCTTTTGATGATGCATGGATGGATCTAACAAGGATTTTGCAAGATTTTACTAACGTTTTCCTTGATTTGTGTATGAAAGCACTTATGGCACTTCATGTATGTAGGATTCAAGAAGCCTACCACGGGTCCCTCAAGGAGACCCATTGAGAAAGCTCAACAAGGAAAGCACATCGCTCTTGTCACCATTCATTTCATGTTCGCCTCTCCCCCTAGCACCCACCAATAGGGTTAGCGTTAGAAGAACTGTGCCAAGGAATTCAATGAAAAAAATGCAAGGGGGTGGTCTTGAAGAGAGCATAAGGGAGTTGTCCACTCAAATCAGGGGCAACCAATCCATTGATGCCAATCGTTAACGGACTCGTTTGATCCAAGGAAGAACACTACAAACACATTGAGTAAGAAGACAACTTTCAAGCAGTTTCAACTACAGTAAAAGGGCAATTAGCTAAATGACAAAACTGCTACAGCACCTGGGCACTAGATGACAAAACAAAGAAAAGACAAGGAATGTATTTTTAATTGTTGAATATTGTGGGATAGGTGAAACCCTAATGTAAATCAAATTTGGGCCACACAATGTAATATAATCCTAGCTATTTATTTGGGCTTTGGAAAACTATAAATAGGGGCTTGCCCCTCATTTGTAAAGGGTTGGAGAACTGATGTAAAGACATTCAGTAGCAATAGAAAGCAACATTGCATGATTTATGGGTGTTCCTTTTGAGTTTTCTCTTTATGTATGCATGGTTCAAATTCTCTATTAGTTTAGGTGTTAGTTTCTTGAATGGAAGTGGTGATGGTGTTTGTTGTTTCAATATTTGATGAATTTTCAGCTCATGCTTTTTATGGTTCATTGATGATGAATCACTTTGCAAAGCTAGTATGAGCCTCCTTCCTTTATTTCTGCAACTTAGTTCGATTGTATGTACATGATGTGTGTATGTAATATGAAAATCTATAGTCCTTAGAAGATTGCACTAGTTTTGTGCAACTGTAGGTTTCTCTTGGCCAAGCAAAACCCAATTTAGGAAGCCTGTCTACTGTAGAAACAACCATTGTTACTGCTCATTTATAGCTTAGGATTAGAACAACTTTCTTAACCCTTATCCTTTTGCTATTTCTTTTAATCCTTGGTTAGAGTAGGATCCAAAGCATCACCATGAAGCTAAATTAGATGAGCTTGATGAGTTTCAGCTTATTGTTTTGAGTGGACAGCCACTGTTCATTCACTTCTAGCACTTTGAAACTGCATTTGCAAACCCAACTTCCCATGCTTTGTAACTCATTCGTAAGACCGTCTTGTGATTCCAGCAAATCACATCAAACAACTGAGATATTCCAAGCACTATCAATACCTAACATTAGAGACTTTGGGATAGTGTTTTGCAATCTGACTGTGGAAGATTGTCTTTCAAGAGATGTAGTGCACCTACGCACTGCTTGTGTTGAGAAGTGTATAAAAAACACATCAACAAATACAAATGACCGTCCCCAGAGATGATGCAATATGGTTTAGTAAAGGAAAACAAGGAAAAGGAAAACCTAGAAACTCAATCCAGACTAGTACCTACAACTCAGTGTCATCCGATACAACAAAGTCACGGGTCCACGACTGGAAAACCAACAGAGAAGACCAAACATACCATATACCATGACTCAGGATTGTCTAAACATGACTTACCTCTACAAAGCAGAAAAGGAAAAATCCCTTGGTTAAATTTTGGACCATATCAAGATGGACCCCATGAGGGACCCAAGCCTTGTGGACCCATTTTTTAAGCACACTTTCAATGGGAGTCCTCCCAACAAGAGTATATTGCTCAATCCATTGACAAGTAGAATCAAAATCAATAAAAGGTAAAACCACATTAGTTAGGGAGTCCAAATACTTACCTCATGAAACACTTTCAAAACAAATTTTTGGGGTCGTTTGTTTGGAGGAGTCATTGAGAAAATCTATTGAACCACCAACACCAGCAAGAACTGCTAGGTTAGAATCAGTTGAAGGAATATTAAAATAAGAAAATAGTAGTAAATGTGGTCATACACACAGGAAAAGAGAAAAAACTTGCACCAATGGTGTGGTATGATTTAAGAGGGGGCAAGGATGACTGCAGACACAAAAAAAAACCCTAGCAGAGCTTGAGAGACCATGAAATTTTTTGGAGATGTTATTCGGTTGTTTTCTTGATATGGGAATGTTTTTGAGTTTGATATTCCTTATTTATAGAAGCGTACATCCATTTTAGTGTCAAGAGATATATATGTAATGTTTGATCTAATGAGATTGAATGTTTGGGTGTTGTTGAGACTTTTGGGGTTGTGAAGGAGATCTGACTTGGCACAACTTGGCACTTTGAGGTATTGGCACAAGGACATGATTATGCGATTTAATTTACAAGCTTTCTCTTTCTTCTATGGCTTCTTCTTGGAGGTTTATATTCACATATTTTAGTTTGGTGGACTTGGGAGAGTTATGGTGTCATTTTATAAGAGACTATGCAACAATTTTGTGTTGCATGTGTATATCATTGTGATTGTTCTTTGTTATTACATGGTTGAATTATTAGCCACACCTTAGTATAAGTCTTGATTGGTGTACTTAGTATTTCATGGTCTATTTTCAAATTTGGAATTACCCATACAATGGGAGTTCCTTGGTATGCCATGGTCTATTTTCAAATTTTACATTACCCATGTAGTGGGAGTTCCTAGATGTATGTGTTCTTCATTGACATTTTTGACACATGGAGATTTTTTATTATAGTTTATGGATTGGGTATGTTGTTGGCATAAATTATATTGATGTTTTAGATACCTTTTAGGTATGGATGATTGGAAGGATTAACATTTTCTATGGTTTCTATTTCAAGTCATGTTAGTTTTTTTTAATTGGATGTTAACAATCACTTGTGGTTGTTCTAATTATTTTGTAACATTCATGTTCAATCTTGTTCTTGGAGGAAGTTTGGACTTCAAAGTTGTATTCTAATTGTATACGTCTAAAAATGGTCATGATTAAGCTTGTTAATTAATTAAATATAAATTATTTAATTAATCTCCTAAAGTCATCTACATATAAATAAATTTAATTATTTATTTATATTGTTCATTTTCTAATTCTTCTACATTAATTAAATAAATAATTTTATTTAATTATTGACATTTCCCACATTCCTCTTAATTAAATTAAATAAATACGATTATTTATTTTAATTATCATATCATTTCAAAGTTTGAATATTCAAATATTCAAATAATGGAATATTCTCTTCATCCCATAATCAAATTAAATATTAAATATTTAATTTAATATTTTCCTCACTCTAAATTCATTTCTAAGACATAATTAAATACAATTTATTTAATTATGTGAATTTCTATATCTGTCTTCACTTCTAAATTAAATAAATTTATTTTATTTAATTCTAACTAATTCTAACTCATTCTTCAAAAGGACAATTTCCCTTCGGATCTCAATGACGACAATCGAAGGAAAAGGGAAACCTTCTATTCCCTCATCCACTTTCAAAAATCTTCCACCATCCATTCGAACAAGCTTAATCCGGGCCATTAATCAAATCAACCAATCGAATCTATTCTGAGACTCTATAAATGTTGATACAAATCCAAGCTTTGGTTACCTACGCATACATACGAAGACGCATGACCATACATGCAATCAGCCTTTTAGCATCACATCCATACTTTCATCTTAGCATACCCTTGCATTTAGCATAGTGTGCACTTTAAAATATCATTCTTTAGTTGTTCATTTTGTTGAGCTTGATCTGCTGATCTGAGAGCCATTGTAAACAACAAAACGCTGGAGTTAGAGAGAGATAGGATGATTTCGGGGAAGCTGCAATCATAGTTTGCTTATTCTGTTTTCCTTTTCAGTTTTTCTGATTTAATGTCTTATTGATATGTGTTTGAATTTCATTTAGATTGATATATTTTTCACACACACATAAAATGGCACCCACCGCGGGGTTCAAACCCATGAATTTAACATTCTCTGCAAGTTTTTTTTGACATTTTCCACGTTTTGGAGTCAACTTTCAGAAAAAATTTGGTGTTTAAGCGCATTCAACATTTTATGCGGTGCATACGGGGTTTTGACTCTTTTGTTTTACAGGATTCTGGAGTGCATATAGTAACTATTTAGGCACATATGGTAACTGTTTAGGCGCATATAGTAACTGTTTAGGCACATACAATAACTTTCCTTTGGCACACATAGTAACTATTTTAAGAGCATATAGAATCTTTCTTACAGTGCATATACCTTCTGTTCTGGCACATATACATTCTGTTCTAGTGCATATACTATCTGTTCTAGCACATATACCTTCTATTCTGGCACATATGGATTGTAACAAAAATACAAAATTATGAGTCTGACACCTTCCACAAACAGAATTCTTTTTCTTTTTCTGGATTTTAAAATGAAACAATCCTAGGGTAGCCACATCTAGATAAAATGAAGCAATCTAGGATAGTCACCACACAATGATCTTGCAATTAAAATTGAACAAACTTTTTTTTAGTGAAGCAATATCTTCACTTAGATTAGATCATTGTGATTTGGGTTTTAAAATGAACATTTGGTTGCTTTGACTATGGCAATAGGTCTATGCTCTCCACTTAACTGGGTGATCAAAATACTAGACTTGCCTTTTCGATTTCATGAATTTTGACTGCTTTAATTACATCCTTTAGAGAGCCTGTCGTTGTGGGAAAAAGTACTCACCCTACGAGAACGACTCAAGTGGGTTCAAGCCAAAGCCAAGCTATTCCGCCCCACTATAAAATTTAAAGAAAATCTGGGGAAACCCTCTTTTGTTGATAGTGTGCAAGATAACCATCCCCAAAAACCTTTGTTCTAAAGGTTGGGAAGTCTCCTGAGGGAGTTTATTATTGCCGCACCGAACGGAAATCCTTACTACAAACCTAGTGTAGTAGCCAGCCGAAGTCAGTTTCTGAACATTCTAATAATCACAGTGCAAGGGGAGGGAAGAATCTGCCCCCAAGACACTCACCTTATAACTGCCAAGGACCATTTGCTCAGGGGATCCGGTATCCACTTCTGTAACTCTAAGTACGCGCCCAGAAAAGACAAAAACATGGGCACCCCTTTGGGGGTGACACAGCTGTGTGAGTCGACGCAATTCTAAGATGTGGGTTGTTGATTATTAGAATGACCTACTTGAGCATTAAGAGTGAGTCTACTTGAATTTTCTTTTATGTGCAAAACCTATGAAAACATTTGTTGAAAACATTTTCTTGATCAAACACTTCATGTTAGTATAGGGCTTTAAGAACAACTGTTTTCAAGAATGTTTGTTGTGTCTTCCATCACATTAATTCAGATAAAGAGATCATCCAAAATGAACATGAAGAACAACAACTGAAAGCATTCAAAAGTTATTTATACCTTTGGTCCAATAACATTTTCAATATTTTTCCCATGCTTAGAGATTGGAAATCAACAAAATTTCCCAAGAAATCAGTTTCCAAAAGAATCAGAAAACCCAAGAAAACATTAGGATACAAGAAAACATTGCAAAAGAGAAAATTCTTGTACAAAAGTTGACACGTCTTGCTTCATTACCGAGGATTTCTTCATAGATACCAAGACTTTGTTAGAGGATTCACTGATGAGTATGTTGTAGATCCCTTAGATTCTCAAGCTTATTATTAGAGATTAGCTCTATCACAACGGCATAATCATAATCAACCTCTTGAATTTGACAACATACCACAACCTTCTATAGAATATCCTTCACATCCCAATCAAATCCTTCAATGATTTTGGAACCTTTCTTCGAAAACAAAGATCAAAACTTTAAGAGTGCATCTCTCAAACAAATTTCTAATTATTGATTCAACTTCCCCAACAGGATTCTGACATACTTCATCATTGGAAGCCACAATCAAAAAAATTAGGAACATCTTAGATCATATCATAAGATTCCACATCTTATTAGATCAAGATATCATCATTATCGCACTTGTCAAAACCAAGATCTAAGTTTAGAAGAATTTTTTAAAATCATATGCCTATCTTCACAAGATCCCAATTCAATAAATTGAAGGATGAAATCCAACAAGAAGGTTATACTCAAAATGTTCAAGAAGAGGGTGAAAGCAGTAATCCTCTTTACATCATGAATCGTAATCCCCTTTTTGACAAAGATATGGATAACAGAGAAGAGAATCCATTCCACCAATACAAAGACATGAACAAAACACAGATAGATAGTGATGAGGAACAAGATGAGGAACATCTTAGAGAGGCTGAGCAAGATCCAAAATTTCACAAAGCCATCGAAAAGATCTTGTAGTGAGGTAAGGAAAAATATTTTCGCTATCTAGCAGAACAAGGGGCTAAATTGCCTCATGACTTCAATACTAAAAACTTGAAAAACAAACCTGAAGAGACACCCCTATCTGATCTTAGTGCTTTGACCCAAAAAATCAAGGCACTTCAAGGACAAGTTAAAGAATTACAAGGGGGAACAACCACAAAGAAATACACTCTAGAGGACATTTGTCCTTATCCTTTCGATCGAAGTCTTAACATTATTCTTTTTCCCAAGCATTGTGAAATGCCAAAATTTGATCGATATAATGGGAAATCAGATCCAATTGATCATGTTAGAGACTTCTGAAACATGACATTGGAATTCGCTCACGAAGACACTTATTTGATGCGATTGTTTCCTAGGAACCTTGGAGTTCACTCTATGGAATGGTTATCTAAGATTACACCTCCCGTCTAGACATTTGAATAATTAATCAACTTATTCATATCACAATATGCCTACAACATACAACACCAGATCACCATGATAGATCTTTGCAAAGTTGCACAAAAACCTGGTGAATCTTACATTACGTTTCTTCAGAGATGGAGAAGAATGTTTTCCAGATATCCACATCCTGTTCTTGAAAAGGAAAAGATGGTTACCTTCATTAACAGTTTAAATTCAGAAATGAGCTATCATTTGAACTTACATTGTCCTTCTTCTTTTTAGAAAATGATTGAAGATGCCATAACCATAGAAAATGCTTTGGTCAAAAGAGGAATAATAAAACATGACAAAGATAATCCTAGCTCATCCAACCATCACAATAATCAGGACAAGTCCAAATTCTGGACTCGCAACAAAAATATGGTGAATGATGGTGTTGTTGATGTGAATCATGCCTCGACCAAGCCATTTATCCTCAATACTCCAAACATTCACAACAACAATGTCAACTTGATTGCAAATCATGGAAATAATCCTCCTCCTCTGAGGAACAATATAAATCAACACTCTACTCCCAATCAAGGGACTTCCAACAACCAAGGTTACCGAGGAACCAATAACAACCACAATTCCTTAGGGAACACCTCGACAAAAAATTTCATTCTTCTCCAATAGAAGAACTTTCACTTCATTGGGTCAATCTTTAGAATCTTCATTCAAAGAGTTGATGGCCAAAAATGTCATTACTTTGCCGCCTCAATGAAACTATGAACCCAGTGTAAAGCCTCCATCATGGAATGAGGCATACTATTGTGATTATCATCGGTGCAAAGGTCATTGCACAAATAACTGCCAAGCCTTGAAGAATTCCATTCAAGACTTAATCGACAATGACATCATTACAATAGAAGGACATCAACAATCCAATGCAGACCACCAAGAATTTCGTAACCCTTTGCCCAACTATCAAAAGGGTGAGTCTTATGAAAAAAATGTGAATCATATCAATGATGATCATATAATCAATCATCTCTACACAGACGACGAGCGAGTAAATTTCATTAAAGTCAACAAGAAGGTGGAATATAGAGAAGTCAACGCAACAACAAGAGTGCAATCTAAAGTTGTCTTAAAGGGCACCTCTTCAAAATCCACTGAACCTCCACTTCAACATCAATATGATTTGGTCAATCAACTTCGGAAAACCCTCGCTCGAATTTCTATTCTGGAACTATTGAAGATTTCCCCAGCGCATAAGGAAATTCTCGAAAAATCCCTCATTGAAATGAATGTATCCACTGATTTGGATGTGAACCAATTTCAAGCCATGGTAGGACACTTTTCCTCACCCACTTGTCTTTCATTCTCTAAAAAGGATGGCATTTCCATAACTCATCCCCATAATTCATCATTGTACTTAGAAGTCATGGTTCACAAGTTTCATGTCATATGAGTTCTAATAGATGGAGGTGCTGGTTTAAATATATGTACCATGAAGTTGGTTAAAGCTTTAGGATTTTCTGAAGACTCCATTGATTTCAGAAGAAAGATTACCATAAAAGCTTATGATGATGGAGAAAGAGCATCCAAGGGTCTAATCATGCTGCCAATCAGAGTGGGCCTTGTTATAAAGAATACTTTTTTTCAAGTATTGGACCGTGATCTTGCATATAACATCTTGTTGGGTCATCCTTGGATCCATGAAATGCAAGCTGTCCCATCAACCTATCATCAATGTCTTAAGTTTCCTTATGATGGATAGGAAATGACGATACCAGCTGATAATTCAAATATTCAAACTTGTGCCAACATAAAGGCCAGTCAAGATACTTTGGTTCCTAACAATCAAGAAGCTCATGCCATTACCTCTCTAAAGATTGACACACAAATCAGTCAATTAACCAATAGTTTTGACAAAAAATTGAAATTCAAGGACCATGGAGTTGGATAGTACTCTCTTTGTCTTGACAATTTACCTACATCACCTCGATCACATGGACAAACGTCTATCAGGGAACATCAAATATCAGCAACATCAACATCAAAGCAACCACCAATAAAGCCAATCACAAAATTTAATGGACAATTCATCAAAGAAAAATTCCCCATGGAAAATCCTGAGGATACAGAAATTCTAAACTGGCTCTATAAAGATGAAAATGAAGCAGGCTTTAATGTCAAGTTACCCGTGGACAAATATGGAAAAGGGTACTCAATCATGTAGAAGATGGGCTATGATAATGGTCCTACTGGAAAAAGGAAAGGAGTAGTTGAACCTATTCACCTCCATGGACTTGCTGCCAAAGAGAAAACTGGATTGGGTTATGATACTCACTCCAAAGAAAGCACATCCAAACAACTGCATGGCACTATCTTCGCATTACAAGAAGGCTCAGATTCATTAAACGCATGTTTGGAAATAGTTCAAAACTTTTTGGATAACAATTCAGATACAGACTTTGCTAAATATGAATGGGACACCATTTACAATGATGAGTTCTAGAGGGATAAAGAGGTTGATGTAATACACCAATACACCCCAACTCTAATTGAAGGTGGAGGTTCAAGGTCCCAACCACAAGAATCTTAACCACAAATTAACTATGATTCTAGTGATACTGAGTCAGATCTAAATGAACAAGATTATCATGAGGACAGTATCATCATTGATCCACCTCATACCACAGATCCTACAAACAACTCTATTATGACCATAACTATAGCTGATTTCACCCAACCTGATGACCCAATACCTTTGATTTATCCTGATCTCATTGATTGGGATTCATTTAAACCTATTGATATACCTATGTTTCCAAGTGATGGAGCTATTGTGAACTTCCTTTTGGCAGAAGATGTAAATGATTGTTCCACTAACGATTTTCGATATAAAGTCTTTTATCAGGAGAGTGTCAATTCTCCTAGCTGCAAAAGTAAAAATAAAAAAATGAGATCTAATGGTGAAAACCAGAATCTAGTAGTATTAGATCAAACAAAAGATAAAATAAAGAGCGTATCAGATGGTCAAAACCTCTTTGAGGCACTAGACAATGGGAATCTTGACACTCTCCCGAAGCACTACCATGAGTGATCGCCTATTTTGATTGAGCCTACAAATGTTGTCAATCTTGAGACTTCCGACAAACCAAAAATTTTACAGTTAGCTGCATCAATGACAGAGAAAGAAATACCAGAGTTCATGGAATTCCTGAAAGAAAATCAAGTAAATTTTGCATGGTCTTACGCTGACATGCCTGGTCTTGATCCTAATCTTATCATGCATCACTTGTCTATCAAACCAGGGGCCAAGCTGGTGAAACAAAAACTCAGAAAGATGCACCCTCATGTTGCATTATTGGTTAAGGAAGAACTGAGAAAACTCCTTGATGTGGGCTTCATAAAACCAATCGACTATGCAGAATGGATCTCCAACATTGTTCATGTATCCAAGCCAGATAAAACTGTGAGAATATGCACATATTTCAAAGATCTTAATAAAGCATGTCCTAAGGATGACTTCCAACTCCCAAGCATTGACACTATAGTTGATCTGACAGCTGGCCATGCCATGTATTCATTAATGGATGGTTTTTCTGGCTACAACCAAATCAAGATTGCACCTGAAGACTAGGAGAAAATAGCTTTCACATGTCCATGGGGAACCTATTGTTGGAACGTCATGTCTTTTGGTTTGAAGAATGCTGGGGCTACTTATCAAAGAGCCATGACTACAATATTTTATGACATGATGCATATCTTCATGGAAGAATATGTAGATGACATATTGGAAAAATCATACACCAATGAAGGACATCTTGAAATATTTTCCAAAATATTTGCAAGATTAGAGAAATTCAAAGTTTTCCTCAACCCCAAAAAATGTGTTTTTGGGGTCAAATCTAGAAAACTCTTGTGGTACATTGTTTCAGAAAAAGGAATTGAAGTGGATCCCGTGAAAGTATAGGCAATTATGGAAATGCCTCCACCAAAGAACATCAGTCAGTTGAGATCACTACAGGGACGACTGCAGTCTATATGAAGGTTCATTACACAATTGGCTGACAAAAGTTTACCTTTCACACATCTACTGCATAAGAATGTTCCTTTCAGGTGGGATGACAAATTTGAATTGGCTTTTCAACAAATCAAACAGTATTGAATGACTCCACTAGTTCTCATACCACCAAATTCAGACAAACCACTAATCTTATACATTGCTGCAATAGAGACATCTTTGGGGGCACTGCTAGCGCAAGAAGACTCTACAGGAAAGGAACGTGCAATTTATTACATTAGTATAACATTGACAAGTCATGAGCTCAACTACACTTCTATTGAGAAGGCTTGTATGGAAGTAGTTTTTGCTTCATAGAAGTTTTGGCATTACATGTTAACCCATACAATCAATCTGGTTTCAAAAATTGATCCACTCAAGTATTTATTAAGCAAAGCATCATTGACAGGAAGGTTAGCAAAGTGGGTAATGATTCTGAATGAGTTTGACATCCATTATGTTGATCGCAAGGCAATCAAAGGACAAGTTATCACTGATCAATTAGTTGAAGCACCACTACAAGCAGATCATCCCCTACACATTGAATTTCTAGATGCTGATGTCTTTACTGTAGAATCTAAACAACCATGGTCCTTATATTTTGATGGTTCTTTCACTCAACATGGATCGGGGGAAAGCATACTTTTCGTCACCTCTCAAGGACACACTATTCCTCGATCATATAGGCTGATGTTTCCATGCACCAACAACATAGCCGAATATGAAGCATTGATCACTGGGCTTAAAATAGCGCTAGAATGGAGGATTATAGAACTACAAGTATATGGCGACTCACAGCTAGTCATTTATCATATCAATGACGATTATCAGACTAAATATGACAAATTGTTACCATATAAAAAGATGGTTGATGACTTCAAGAAGTACTTTGTGGATATCAAATTCACACAAATTCTAAGGCTTGATAACAAGGCAGCTGATGCCATGGCTATGATTGCATCATTGTTACAACTCCCAGAAACTTAGACTCGTTATGAATTTCTGGTGGAACAATCATTTACACCTGCTTATGATACCCCTAAAATCCAAATCATTTTCCACTTGGTAGGATCCGATTCACCTTGGTATGGAAAAATTTATACCTACCTCAAATACGATATCTTGCCACCCGATTTATCCCATAACCAAAAACACAATTTTATCCGCCAATCCGCTTGCTACACTCTTATTGTTGACACCCTTTATCGTCGTGGTCTTGATGGTACTCTACTTCGATGTCTTGAATGTGAGGAATCTGACAAAGCTTTATAAGAAGTTCATGGTGGCATCTGTGGTACTCATTCGAGTGGACTGACTTTATCTAAGAAATTGATTAGAATGGGTTACTACTGGCCTACAATGGAGAGAGAATCATTCACTTTTGTGAAAACATGCTCAAAATGTCAGATTCATGGGAATCTCATTCATGCTCCTACACAAGAACTTCAACCATTCACGCCAACCTGGCCATTTTCTCAATGGGGCTTAGATCTAGTGGGCAAGATTCATCCTTCTTCATCGAACGGGCATAAGTTCATCATCATAGCTATAGAGTATTTTACCAAGTGGATTGAGGTAGTCCCTCTTACTAAAGTTACCGGAAAACAAATATCATCATTCATACTCAACTATATTATTTTTCGGTATGGCATTTCCAACTCCATTATTACAGATAATGGACATCCATTCAAAAATCAAGATGTTGATGAGCTTTGCGAGAGATTTCACATTCAACATAGATATTCAACACCTTACTATCCACAAGGGAATGGCCAAGCAGAGGCCTCAAATAAAACAATATTGAAAATCTTGAAAAAGACTATGAATGATTCAAGGAAGGATTGGCACATTCAACTCAATCCCGCTCTATGGGCCTATAGAACCAGTGTTCGCACACCAATAGGAGCAACGCCATTTGCTCTTGTCTATGGAGAAGAAGCCATATTACCTTTTAGAAATTGAGATTCCCTCACTCAGGGTATCATTGAAAGGTCTTACAACGGATGATGAATATAGAGTTTCCCGACTCCAAGAGCTTGAACTCCTAGATGAAAAGAGACAAAGAGCAACTGATCATCTAAAAGCATATCAACAGATGATGTCTCGCAGCTATAATCACAAAGTAAAACCACATACATTTCAATTGGGTGATCTAGTTCTGAAAGAAAACCCATGCAATCAGCAGGATAGAGAGAAGAAAAGAAATTTTGAACCAAATTGGCTAGGTCCTTACATGGTTATCGCAGTCTATAGTTCAGGAGCTTACAAGTTATCGACACCAGAAGGGGACCTGTTTGACGAACCTATCAACAACATGCACTTGAAAAAGTATTATGTCTAAAGTGGTTATCATCATTAGAAAAAGTCCTGAAAAAATACAAAAAAAATTAGAAAAGTCCTGAAAAAATACAAAAATTAGAAAAAGTCCTGAAAAAATCCAAAAAAATAAGAAAAAGTCCTAAAAAATCCAAAAATAAGAAAAAGTTCTGAAAAATCCAAAAATCAAGAAAAATCACGGAAAAAAAAAAAACTACGGCGAGGTCTATTGACAAGAAAAATGCAATAAAAACAAATAGTGAAAATCTGGCAAATAGACGCTATTTGTAACTTTCCATCTATTAGTTCATGTTCTGCACTTAACTTTTCAGCATTCCTTTCATACATCCTTTTCATCATCTTGAGGCCACACCAGCACCATGCTATCATCATTTACCTTGAGTGATAATGTCTTACCATGGCTTGATTATTGTACATATTCATTTCCACAAGTTGTGTCAATACCACAGGCAAACATGGGAATACTAAGGGCAATCAACTTTCAATTTTTTACCAAAATAGTGAGACAATGACATTGAAGCTAATCATACAAAAACAAAACAACCAAATCAAACCAAAACATCCAATCATTGATCCATACCACACTAGCTTTTAGTTGCATACCTTATCATGACTCATATCTGGATGATCTATAATCTGAATAATGTTTGGAATAACAGTATTTCATTTTTGAACAATGGTTGTTTAATTTTTTATATCATTTCTCTGGAGCACACTCGATGATGTACTAAACTAGAGTGGCAAGGAAAGAGAATGATTTTTCTTTGTCTGCTGTCTGGAGGTTAATCATTTATCTGTTGCAAATATATCACAAGACGTGATGATTTATCATTGATGACAGTTCCAAATTTGCATTAGATGGTGGTTAGTCTTTGTCTGTTCATGCAAGAAATGCTCAGGTCATCTCGGTTCAATTATACCTAGATGCTTATGTTCACTTGCTATATCAAAAATCATGAAAGTTGTACTCAGGTCATCATTGGTGCTAATTTCCCCTCTGATGCTTGTACATACTTCCAACATTTTAAAAGTGCTCTATGATGATTCCAACAAATATACTAACAAGCTCAACAAAAGGTTTGCTTCATTAAGCTACATTTCATACTAGATCATTGTACATGTCTACATAATGGATTTGCAACAGAATTTTGAAAGGATAATAATCACATCAAATGATGGCCATGTCTCTTTGGACTATTTGTGGAGGATATTCGAACATTTGTTTCATATCCATCATCATTCCATTTGTGTTTCATTTTACTTATCATTATCATTTAACATTATCATATCATTTATCATTTTCATTTCATATCATTATCCATTTGTTATCATTTCATTTAACATTACCATATCATTTTATCATTTTCATTTCATATCATTATCCATTCGTTATCATTTCATTATCATTCCATATCATTTATCATTTTCATTTCATATCATTATCCATTTCATTATCATTATCATTTAATATTATCATATCATTACCCATTTCATTATCATTATCATTTAATATTATCATATCAATATCCATTTCATTCTCATTATCATTTAACATTATCATATCATTTATCATTTTCATTTCATATCATTATCCATTCGTTATCATTTCATTTAACATTACCATATCATTTTATCATTTTCATTTCATATCATTATCCATTCGTTATCATTCCATATCATTTATCATTTTCATTTCATATCATTATCCATTTCATTATCATTATCATTTAATATTATCATATCATTATCCATTTCATTATCATTATCATTTAATATTATCATATCATTATCCATTTCATTCTCATTATCATTTAACATTTAACATTATCATTATCATCATCATTTAACATTCCATTATCATTATCATCATTTAACATTCCATTACCATTATCATTTCATCTCTTATCATTACCATTATCATTTCATATCATTTCATTACCATTATCATTTCACCATTTCATTTTCATTTGCATTTCATTATCAGTCATTGCATCATTATTCATTTCATTTCTTTCATTTATTATCATTCTCATTAATTTCATTCACATCTCATATCATCCCATTTCATATCTTGTTATTATCATTATCATTTCATTCTTTTATCATTAATTATCATTTCATGTCATTAACTATCATTTCATTTATCCAAATCTTTATATTTTCATCACATATAATTTTATCATACATCTCCTCACTATTTACTCATATCATTTTACATATCATTTTATCTTACAAAATTCATAATGCATATCATGAACACAACATTCATTTTTCATCATATTATCATCTTTTACCTGCATTGAAAAATCCAAAAAAATAAACATCCCATATATACATTTTCATAATCACATCATAAGTCATCCACCTGCATAACATCATTAGTACACATTATCAAATCATCATCATCATAATAAAAATAATATAATCGAATCATTTTGCATATCATGTTAATCATCAGATCATTCAAATGCATACCAAAATCCATAAACACATGAATATAAATGCATATCACATTATCATCTCAAAAATGCACATCACATCATCAAAAATAATCATCGCCGCTGCATATCATCACTCATCAAAAATGATACAAATGTCCAAATGTCCAATGAAACTAAACTGTCCAAAGCAAAATACATCAGATATGATCACAAATCAGTATACATGCTCCAAAAATGATACACATATGTGCACTATATCTGCTAACTGGTCGATGCCCCTGATGGAGCTGGTCCAGAAGGAGGTGGCCTGCCACTGGTGCCTGCGTCTGGGTCCCGCTAAGGCCTAGTCACTCCCATGCTCTGTGTATGTGTCTATGATCTACTCCTCATCCTACTACGAGATCGGGGATATGGCTCTCTGTGCTCGGGAGGACACAACTCCTTGTATCTGACTCTGTAATACTCAGCCTCCCTCGCCATCTCCATGCCCTCTGCAATGGTATCCCGTAATGATGCACTCTCTACGGTGACCATCAACCTTTGAGCCATGCCCTCAGCCTCCATTGCTCTCCGTCTAAATGCATCTCTCTCTATCATCACCTGAGCTAACTGTGGGCCTGGGGCAGGTGCCTGTGCCTGTGCCTGTGCCTGTGCCTGTGCCTGTGCCAGCTGTGCATGTAGCTGTACAATAAATCCATGTGCCTACATCAGCTGACTCTGTAACTATCCCTGCTGTCCCTGTAGTGTCTGCACCTGGGCCTGAAGTGTGGCTATCTGCCCCTGCTGAGATGAGGACCCCACCCGGATCACTGTCCATCGCCCTATCCCTTTCCTCGGCCGCCGCATGATCTGGACACCCCTCAGAATATCTAGCCTCAACCTCCCCAACACCTGTCCCTCCTCCCCACCATCATCTCCATCATCCCCATTGGAACGCTCCTCCTCATCTCCGCTATCCACCTCCTCTCCTCCAACTGCTCCCTACTCGCCACCGACCGCATCCTCCTATCTCACTGCCCTTGGCTATGGTACTACCAGAATGGGTGTTGGCTCATCAGGACTGGTAAACCATGGAAAGGGATGTGTGGAAATATGCAGAATACTCATTCGACATACCAACATCCACAATGTCTCACCTTTCAGCCCATGCCTCAAGCGCTAATGTCATGAACTCTGTATATGCTACCTGATAGGAAATACATGGCCCCCATCCGGCCTCATCTCTACTTCGGGCGTAGTGTGCAACCCCCTGTGGTATCCTCTGTGTAAATCCAAACTATTTCTGCATCCACAACACCAGAAACATCTCGAGAATGAAAGGAGTCCTCCCTATCAGGAACCGATGAATGCATACAAATGGCATCTCCAAATCATCTATAGCCCATGGCTCACAATCAAGATATGGCCACCATACCACTGTATCCATATCATCTAGAAGGCGCCTCTAGTAATCCACCTTGCCCAGCTTGGGTTGGGTAAGGAACATAGCATACGTATATATATAGGGCCTCCCTGGTGGCCTAACTCTGAGGTACGCCGATCTCGTCATAGCAAGATGCTCCCATGCCCATATCTGCAATAGTGTCACACCACACGACAAACTGGAAGAACCCCTATACACCACCTGATGCAAATCATGATAAAGATGTGCTAACATGCAACTCCCACATGCATATCTCCTCGGCTGTACCAACATCTGCTCCAAAATCCTCCCCCACCCCACTGATAATCCCTTTGCCCAGCAATCCAGACAAAGGAGACCTCCAATAAATGCACCCAAAACTGTTGGCAGGGCTAGATATCCTCAAAAGTCCACCCATAGTACCCAATACCCCGCTATCTATCCATCACCATACACCCTCCTCAAGGCATATGTACCCCCGAGCTCCTTGTGATCATAGTACACAAGGGCACCAACCACTGGGATACCTAATATCCTATATACATCCTCTAGAGTCACCGTCACCTCACCAATCGACATATGAAAGGTGTTGTGCTCTGAATGCCATCGCTCTACCAGTGTCTTCAACAATCCTCTGTTGACCCGAATCGGTGGCATAGCCAACAAGGATCCCAAACCGCATGTCTCTATCAAAGCTATGTCAGCAAGTGTCAACTCAGGTATCCTATCCCACCCTGCTGAGTGTCACTCTCTAATATGGAGGTTTTTGAAAACCTCCTATTTTCATCACAAGGATAAGTAATCAAAATCATACCACTTATTCAATCTCAATCAATCAAATTCAATTAGACTCATATCTATCAGTGACCTATATCAGACCCATATCGATGACTCATATCAATGCATCATATCAATGACTCATATCACACAATCAATCATATCAGGCAAACCATCAATTACTATTTGTTTTCTATCACAGAAAGAAAATTTATCAGAAGTCATATCAATCATTCATCTAATATTTACTCTTTTTTTTCTACTCTAGGAAGCAAAGTTATCAGTTCAATCTACTCTTTGTTTTTGAAACAAAGTTATCAGACAATTACTCTTTGTTTTCTACTTTAGGAAGCAAAGTTATCAATCAATCATCAGATTATTCTATCATTTATATCCATATCAGCATGATGACACGAAAATTTACCTATCTGTTGACTAAGGAAGCAATATTCATCATCATTTTTGCATTACTATCATCAAATTTTCAATTCTGCCTATTTTTACCAGATGCGCTACTCTATGGACTCTATGCGCTAAAACCCATATACACCGTTCTTTTTGCTAGATGCGCTCAAACAGATCCCCTATGCGCGCTTTCCCTATATGCGCTACTTTACTCATCCTAAGCGCTACTTTAATCACTGGATGTGTGATTTTCCTGTATGCACCATTGTTTCTATTCTATGCGCTATTTCCTATATGCGCGCCTGTTTTTCCTATATGCGCAATACTCCTAAATTTTCGAATGACACCCTAGATGCGCTATTGTTTTCATCGAATGTGCCAAACTGGTTTTTCCTATATTTTTTAACATCTAGCCTGTATGCGCTATTTTTTTTACCCTAAGCTCCGGAAAAATTATCGAAAGTGCTCAAACTATCCTAAAAGCGCGCAAACATCATTTTCATATACAAAATATGTGGAAAAAAGAAAAATTTTGATTCAAATGCAAAAAATTCGAAAGCACAAGTGGTTTGATCGACTCACCAGTGGTCTGTATGTTGCTGGCCTCTGGTATCGGCGAGATCTCTCAAATCGATGGCGATGATAAGGAATCTCCATGTCGCAAGGTCACTCTCAGAGCTACAGTATTCACTAAGTTAAAAAGTGCAAATGATTTGTCTCTCCCCTTTTTTACCTTTTAAAGGTCAAACAAGGGTAAGTTGGCTACCTTTTGACTTTATTTTCAAAATCAGACATTTCTTTTTTGAGAGCTAAATCACTCTCTCCCTCATCTGTGATTTACCTCCCGAGGGGGCATCATCATCAAAATTATCGAAAGAATATCAGGGGAAAATTTTTATTTTCTTTGAAGCAATGCGTTTCACACATCACTTCAAAGAGGGGCAAAATGTATACGTCTAAAAATGGTCATGATTAAGCTTGTTAATTAATTAAATATAAATTATTTAATTAATCTCCTAAAGTCATCTACATATAAATAAATTTAATTATTTATTTATGTTGTTCATTTTCTAATTCTTCTACATTAATTAAATAAATAATTTTATTTAATTATTGACATTTCCCACATTCCTCTTAATTAAATTAAATAAATACGATTATTTATATTAATTATCATATCATTTCAAAGTTTGAATATTTGAATATTCAAATAATGGAATATTCTCTTCATCCCATAATCAAATTAAATATTAAATATTTAATTTAATGTTTTCCTCACTCTAAATTTATTTCTAAAACATAATTAAATACAATTTATTTAATTATGTGAATTTCTATATCCGTCTTCACTTTTAAATTAAATAAATTTATTTTATTTAATTCTAACTAATTCTAACTCATTCTTCGAAGGGACAATTTCCCTTCGGATCTCAATGACGACAATCGAAGGAAAAGGGAAACCTTCTATCTCCCTCATCCACTTTCGAAAATCTTCCACCGTCCATTCGAACAAGCTTAATCTAGGCCGTTAATCAAATCAGCCAATTGAATCCATTCTGAAACACTATAAATGTCGATACAAATCCAAGCTTTGGTTACCTACGCATACATACGAAGATGCACGACCATACATGCAATCAGCCTTTTAGCATCACAGCCATACTTTCATCTTAGCATACCCTTGCATTTAGCATAGTGTGCACTTTAAAATCTCATTCTTTAGCTGTTCATTTTGTTGAGCTTGATTTGCTGATTTGAGAGCCATTGGAAACAACAAAACACTGGAGTTAGAGAGAGATAGGACGATTTCAGGGAAGCTGCAATCACAGTTTGCTTATTCTGTTTTCCTTTTTAGTTTTTCTGATTTAATGTCTTATTGATATGTGTTTGAATTTCATTTAGATTGATACATTTTTCACACACACAGTAATAATGGGTTTGAAGTTAGGTACATTGGTTCTTTTGTAAAGCTCGTGAGCACAATGCAGTTGTGATAGTAGCCTATGGCCTTTGTTATCACTTGGATTTGATGCTTGTGTTATTTGGATTGGTGCATCTTCACTTTGGCTTGTTCCTTTTCTTCCATAGGTGGAATGTTGGAGGATGATAGGATTTCTTGCTTGATATGGTAGAAATCTTGGATTTTATTGTAGGTATCTTGTTAGTGTGCTACAACATGTTAGAGATTCATGTGGTTTCATGGATGGTTGTGATGATGTTTTATTGTTTGGCTCCTAGTAGTTAAACTTGTTTCTTTCTTTTGGATCTTGAAAGGTCTTCAACAACTAGGAGAATGTTGGGATTAAGGTGTCTCAACCTTTGCAATTCCTAGAATTTTATTTGGTGGTTAATTATATATTTTATCTTCATTTTATGTTTCCTACTAATGTTGTTGCACTTTGTGGGACCTACTAGTGATGTTTCATCCTACATGGAAGGTGGAAGGTGCAATTTGGAAGCTAAAATTGTGGAATTAAGAATCCCATTTTGGAGGTCCTAAATTTGTGGCTAACTTGGCGGCTTTCATCATAAGTTGTTATGTCATGCTTCATCACAAACTATGACAACTTTCTATGAGATGTTATTGTTGGAAATATGTGTTGTCACTAATATCAACTTGAGGTCATGAATTTTTTATAGAAGTTGAAGAGGATAAGAAATTATTAGAGATAGATTGTTAGTGGAAGATTTGAGATAGATGGTTTGGCACACGATGATGACATAGGATCAACATAAGAAAAATAGTCCAGAAGCATGTTCTCTAAGGAAAAATTTGTATATTTTCCTAAGTCAATGACCCTATTTTTTAGTTTTCATTCCTCTGAATTGCATGTTCTAGTTGTGTAGTTTTGGATTTAAATTTGGTAGCTAGAAAAGAGGTTCTTCCATAATTTTAGGAGTTAGATGTGATTATTCTCTGAATTGTAGTATAATAGAGTTAAGTGTCTTAGATGTTATCCAATTTTCTCTACATTTCTATGGAGTAATAGATATGGTTGTGTGGACTTGGGGACATGTTTAGAGAGGTTTATGGGTTCATTCATGTGTGTTTCAGATGTTTTGTTGAATCGTAGTGTAATATCCTAAGATTTGATGTGTCATAGTCAGTCTAGGATGCTATGTTCTCACTTGTCTAGTGGGTTTCTTATTTTGTCCCAATATATGATGATTAGTTTCTTTAGAAGAAATTTGTAAGGATGTTTTTGATAATCTACATTATTCAAATCTTGGTCCACATAATGTTTTTGGTTTCTCCTCAATAGTGTAAAGATGAACATTTGACATTTTTTTGGTGGTGTTGATGTTGATTGGGCTGACAATCTAGTTTCCCTCATTTACGATTCATTCTGATTAACTAATTTTCTTTTGGAGAATTTTTTGTGATGTATTTGGTCCCATTTATAACTTTATTTGATCTATAACTCATTTTTCTCCATGGTGCATATGTTTGAAGCCGACCTATGTAGTATCATGTGTTTCACCTAAAGGTCATCTTGGAGCAAACGTAATTGGGTTTTGAGTTGTTGTGGAGGGTATTTATAGAAGAACACAATCATTTATGGATTGAATGAGGATAGATTGTACAGTATGTTGAATATGAAGTGTGAAAATTTGATATGATAGAGTAATTATGTGAAAAAGGGACTGCAACATCAACATATGTTAGGTGATTCTTTTTTAGTAGTTCATGTTCATATTTTCATTGTAATTTTTTATGTATCTTGCTATCAATTGGTGAGTCTCTTTAGTAGGTCCTTGTATCATTCCTTAAGGTTGTACGCTTTAGTCTTCAAGTCTTTAAACAATGAGCCTTAAAACAATATTATAATTTTTGTAAGCAGTGAGCTTCATATACTATGAGTTAACTCTCACCATGGTTTTTCCCTCATTAGGTTTTCCACATAAAAATATTGGTGTCCTTGTGTGGTGCATGCTTTCCTTTCTCTTATTTTTTTAGTTAATGTGATTTGATGTTTAAGCTCCAAATGGAATTGTTTTAAATATTAAGCAAAATACTGATACATCCCCCCTCCTAGTCTCCAGGTGTGTTCAAAAATTAGTATCAAAGCCACATGCCTTTGAGAAGCCTGATAGATGAGGTAGATCCTACATTTGAACACATGGAATCTGAAGCAATGATCAATGATATGTTTTCTCTAGAACTGGATCTAGAGTAAATAGAATCTAAAGATTGGTACATCAATCTAGATGATTGTGAAGTATATTTTGAAGGAGAACTCTCATCTACTCTTGAAGGTATATATGATGCAAGAACACTAAATCTAAAATATGAATGCATGCTTGAAAAATTAAAGAAGACAATTGTTAAATTGAAGGCACGTGTTGGAGAATCAAAGGAATAAATTGGAAAACTAAAAGCTCAAATAAAATGAGGTAAAGGATGTGAATCTGAACTCAAGGAGGTAGAAGATGTGATCTCTAATTTAAAATTTAATGTTGAAGAAGGAAAGAGGATTGAGGATTGCTTAAATACTAAGCTCAATGATAAATTGTTGAATGTTCAAAGCTTGAGGAATGGATTTTCACTCTGAAAAGAGAACTAGAAAAAGAAAAAGAACAAATTGACAAGGGTTTAAAACTGAAAGGAGGTTCTTAAATTCTTGATGAGTTAATTAACTCTCAAAATCAATCAACATAAAATGTTGGTCTTGGTTTTGAAAAAGGGAAAAGTTTCATAACTAGTGCATCTACAAACTTGTATGATAACTTCAAAGTAGAAGGAAAGTTTGAAATAAGGGAGGATAAATATTGCACTACAGAACCTAAGGAGACATCCTTCGAAGATGCAAAGCCAAATCAAGATAGCAGGAAAGAAGGTGGATTCATTCATTTCTAGAGACAAAAAGGGTTCATATGTCCTCTACTAGTTAGACAACATGCTCCTACCAAGTTCAATCAATCTTTTCAATGCTACTATTATTCTTGTAATAATTTTGGGCACAAGGCTATTGAATGTACAAGAAAGATGAGTCATAGGTCATTTAGGCCTCCAAGGTACAATGTTGTGAGTTCTTTATTCTTTAATGGTCAGTGTTATTCTTGCAAAAAAATTGGTCATAAGGCTAATGAATGCAAAAGTAAAGTGATGAGGAATAGTTTCATGAATAAGAATAATGCTATGACTTCTCAATCCTTCTATGGTTACTATTACAAATGTAAAAAATGTGGTCATAGGGCTATTGATTGTATATCTAATGTGAGAGAAGTGACTATGATCCACAACCTAATATCACCTGCTACAACACATTCCAAGGTTCTTCAAGAGAAAGAATGTAAGACCTTTTTCTCATCAAAAGAAGATTGGAATTACTCAACAAAAGAAGGTATGGAAAAAGAAGAAATAAAGTGAAGTAAAGGATGGATCTATACCTCTACCTGGTGTAGATGGATTCTTTGGTAACTAAAAGAAAGTATTGACTCAAAGGGAGTTGTAATTGTAAATTTTTCAAACCCTTGTAAAGAATAAGATGTTGAAAACTTCAGCATAATGGTTAATGGTGACATGGATATGTTTTCTCAAGGGTCCAGAGCAGATACACTCTCAGTAGAAGATTGTTGAATGATCATGGATTTATGTAATATCATAGAATAATGGAAAAGTTGCTTGTGTAAAAAAATAAATGTATTTAATGTGGAGAAACTAAGGTAGGTGTGAAGCACATTTAATCCCTACTTTATCAAATTTGATCCCATTTGAATGATATCAAGTGTGTGCAAGAGCTAAGGAAGTGAAGAAGGTTTTCAGTGAGTTTTTTGCAAACCGTAAAGAAGTATTCATAGGTATTTCACATATTTTCTTGAAAACCCCTAGTTTCAAAAAGTATTATCATAGCCACACCAATTATTATTGATGTTGTTGAGAATCCAAGGCCAAAATTCAAAAAACATCTTTACATATCTACTGCGACCGACAAGGATGTAGTGTTTTCTCATGTTTTGATCAATGTGCTTCATTCTAAAGATGTTCACATCTATATTCACTCACATCTAAATAAGTACAATCATCTCTTGGGTGATGATTTTTAGCTCAAACCGAAGTATGAAAATGTAGAGGAAAAATGATTAGATGTATGGAAGGGTTTCCCCAATTTTTGCTATGAATATTAATGGGTCAAAATCGTTTTGAGTCGGATCTATGAAGAATTTTTTTGCCTTGATCAACCCTATAGAATCACAAAGGAATCTATCAAGGATGTGAAGGTTGTGAAGAATAAAGAAGTTATGAAGCTTACAAGAGCAACATTTGAAAAAAGAACCCTAACTATGGATGACATCACTAACCTAGGTGTTCGGTACCACGATGGGAATTGCATACAAGCTTTATTTCACAAATAAGAAGGGTCTACTACCACCACTACCATCTACACTAATTGATGTTGATATTGGTTTACAATTTTTGGCCAAACTGGACACTGAACTGATTTTTTCTAATTAAATCTTCACTTTCAGACACCTATAGTGGCTAAACCATGAGGAATTTAAAGATGATGAAAACTAGTGATTTGTGACATTTTTTTTTTGTAGATTCTAAATATATTTTTTTCAAAAATTTTGGAATCAAATTCCACTTATTTTTCCATCTCCTTCATAAACTAGTTTTTTTCAGTAAACACCATTTTTAAGGAGTGACGCTCACCATATAACACAACTTTTTTTCCATGAAGGATAAAATTCTAATTTTTTCAAATTTAGATTTGTAACTATGATATCTAGTTCTTCCAATTAGTTTCATAGTGTTTTATTGAATATTTTTTCCTTAATCAAGTTTCAAAGTCAAACTAATTACTTCACACATAGGCAGATCGTATAACACAACCTTTTTTGTATGTATCGAAATTCTTTTTTTTGTTGGATCAAGGGCTTCAATATCTAGTGCACTCATATTTTTCAAAAAAAAAATTGATAATCTTCTATTTTTCCACATGTGCAGAATAGAGAGCTTGATTTTCGGTGAAAAACCTGCATTCACAAGAAGTAAAAAATAAATATAATAATCAAATTAAATTAAATTAAAATTATATTTTTTTGGAAGCTTACAATAAGGACTACATACAAAAAATAAATTTTAAATGAATTCATTTGATCCCTCAAAAGGTAAATCAAAAGTGGTTTTTTATTAGCATTTTAATAGGTGTAAAGGAGACTTCGTTATAGGTATGGTTTAAAACTAGCATGGTTTTATCCAAGGGGGCTTGGTCTAAGGTGGTTTGATCAAACCCTCTTCAATTGGAATCCTGTAAATGGAACTTTTCAAGGCTTAAATAATTATATTTTCTAAAAATATGTGATTTCAGCAAAAATCAAGATCTCCCAAAAAGTGTAAACCACTATTGTGGCAGCACAAATCATCAAATGGTAAATGAAGGAAATAATTATGATCTTTGTGATCTCTTGTGGTAGCAATTGTTGGATAATTTGTAGAGAACCAAGGAGACACACTACAACTTCCAATACGGCTCTCTGATTATTTGTCTCATGTTCTATTTCATGAAGGAATTTCCTGGTTTGAAGAATATGGTCTAAAGAAGGGATATTCTTGTTGCACATCAGATTAGAGACCACATGCATAGTTTTTTGGATACCAAACAATGTGACACAATGTTCTAGGGATTCTTTAAAACATTCCAAAATGAAATGCAAATGTGGAATAGGATACCCTCAAAAGTTGTAGAGATACAAAAATGATATCAATTTTATGGTGGATAAAGACAATTGTTATGTGGAGGTAGTTGAATGAAGAACTTCATGGATAAAAAAATTTCCTTATGAGGTCTTCAGACCTAACTAGATTAAATATGTTGATATTTTTCTTAGAAAACCTAAGGATCCCAGTGTTGAGAGGTATGGCACGTATGACGAAATAACCAACAAAATAATCAATAAGAAGGTAGATGAAAGGTGGAGAATATGATGAATGTGGGGAAGATGAGGTCAAAGTTGGAAAAGGTGTTTGGAACTCCTGAGGGCCCTACAAAAAAATCATAAACCACTTTTTCCATAACTCAAGCTCCTAAAAGGACAAGTAGGTCTATCTATGCTACTGCTACTTCTCCTATTCTTTCCAAACCTACTCAAACACCTCCTAGAAAAAGGAGGGATGCTACTATGGTGGTTGTGCCTACAAAAGGATATGGAAATCATGGCAAAACCTATCTTGGGAATTGGACATTCCAGCAAGTGACTAATACCTCTTCGTGGTCATTCATTTACTTGTCAAACCAGGGAACGTAAACTTTAAATGGAGTGACACTATATGTGCACTAAGAATCCGTTTCAATCACAACCTATTGAAAATAAATACTTGGAAAGAAATTCTACCTATGCTGCAGAAAGGTAATGTAAAGTTCTCCTAACTCAACCATAATCTAACCAAAGCAGAAATCATAATAGCTACAATTGAGAGACAAACTATAAACTGGTCTTATGCTATAGGAACAAACACAGGGATGGATTCCCGATGCTGTAGGAATAGTATAAGACTGAGCTTGTGCTAAAAATTCTAAAATGAAATTTAACTTGGATTAACAAAGAATAAACAACTACTCTCCTACAGATACTTACTAAGTGGGCCCCCTTAGCAAGCATCAACTAATTTACATAGAAGATTGTACTCAGAACACCATCAACTTTTATTCATAATGTGAAATCATTTACATTGATTGTTCTGCTTCAGAAAACCAACAAAAACTCTGATTCATATTATAATTCTAACTCTTACATAATCTGCTTCTCTATCTATCTCCTTGTTCACCCGCACAGGAGGAACACTTATTTTTAAATCAGGAGAACAACTAACTAACTAACCCTAACAAAGAAAGACATGGATATAAAATGTATCCCGAAATCGAGGAATAGACTTCATAAATAAGTTTATCTTTTCAACTCGATCTAGAGAGAATCTAGCACTCAACTCTTTCCAGATTAAATGTCATTTAAAATCCTTCCCAACAATTTCAGTCAAAGAGTCTTCGCTAGAGCTTCCTCGAAGTCGTGCAGGAAATGGACTTTACTGCAAGGCCAAGATTGGATGCGCTTGACTCAATCATACTTTCTTCAACAACCCGCGAAATACAAGGTAACATATGTGAAAGAAAAGGTGCATGGCACATACACAATATCCATTCATTATCACATATTTAAATCTATTTCATCATTCAAAAACTACATGCATTATACTAGTCATTTGGGAAGTCAAACAGGGTAATAAATATAGACATGTCAACATGATAGGCTGTAGGAAAATGAAAGTGTATTGCTATAGGATATCCCCCAATAAAAGGTTTCAAGAGATTTAAACAACCATAATCAATAGAAGTAAAGGTATTAAAAGTACACCATGATATCCAAATTATGAGCATATTTTGGGCTCATCATTTTTCCCCCTACTTAATCCAATGTTGGTCCTCAAGCATTAAACTTCCTAGTGGTCTCTCTGAAATCAGTGGTTGAGGCATGACCCTGAAATGGAATTCCAAATTTGTAACAAAAGCCTCTGAAACTCTGCCACCTTTCATACCTACGGGCTTCTGTATCTTCATTTAAGATTTGTAGCCTGGTAGGGATAAAGGGGCCACATTAGCACATGAGGTCTAAATGTTAATGGCAACCACAATTCAAACCTCTTTTGAAGTCCCAAATGTATGTATCTGCTTGATCGTTTAAGAGTTGTCATAAAATTTAGGGGACTGTGAGGCTCAGACTTTCTTAACCCAACAGTTAATCTCTCCCACCTCTTTTCAATTCTAGAGTATGGCAATCTCCAAAACGAGTATGTCTGTTCCTGGAACTCATCATATACCTATTTTCTGAGATCAAATATTTTCATCCTGGTTGTATCATTATTAAAACCATATGCCACAGTAAGCCAAGTTTTCAACATTGTGCGGGGGTCTGAACTCTCAGGACGCAATGGAACAAGCTCATTCCTTTCAGCTTCTTCATATGTTTCCCATTGTCTGCCATAATTTGCTTCATTTGCCGCCCAAGACATAAGTGATCTCAAATGGATTTCAGTAATATACAGAAAAGGATTCCACTCTGTTTCAAATGGAATTAAAAATCCATGTAAATAAAATTCACACAAAGAATTTCTTAGCCAATTAGGGGCTTCCTGGTATGAATCGTAGAATTTTTTAGCAGTGTGAAGAATAGGATCTTGATTTCTGGAAATTCTCATTAGTTGGAACCACAAGAACTATTCCTTGAGGCATAGAGCATAAACTCTGGGTGGTGGTCTGCATTCCATAATCTGACCAGTTACCTTCATCATTTCATCCATTTTCTCTTTTAACTCCTGAATTTCCTGTTTCTATCTTTCAATTTCCTTTTTCAGTTTCTTCTTTTCCTCCTCCCAAAGACTTTGTTGCATTTCAGTCTTGGCCAGGTGGCGGAAACTCAGGGTTTGTAATGTAACCGGTCTCTGTGTAGCTTTGAAATATTCCAAAAATTCAATTAAAAAAGTCTTTTTATAAACAACAATGGCTTGACAAGTTGCAGGGGGAAATGAGGCTTCATTAGCCACTTCCAATGGTTCAGTCTGTTCTTCCTCTTGCTGCAAAATAAATTTTTGTTGCTGTAGTGGAGAAGATTGTGCTTCCTCTGAAATCTGCATAGCCGCAGCAGCCAAGTCATCGAGACTTGGTACCCCCATTTCATTATGCTCAACTTCCCTTGTCTCAACTTGTTCTTCTTCAAGAATAACAAATGAACTCTGTACAACACTCTCAGACACATTCTGAGAAACATCATATTCAGACTCTATAGATTCTTCTGGAATTATAATAACCTCAGGTTGAGGTGAAGCAGGGGATACTTTACATTTTGTTCTTGTGGAAACTCTTCTTGGCAATGTTGCAGCTGCCGGAGGTGCTCTCGTAGCCTTCCTCTTTTTGAATTGCCTAGAAGGTTCTGCCTTGTTAGAGGATGATGGTGAACTGGTGACGGCAACAGGTGTTGCTATAGAAGACATTGCTACAGGGGAAGATGCTGCAGGAGAAGAGCATTGCCTTTTCTGAGAACGAGGGTCATATTCTGGGGTTTGTTCCACCCCACATGACTCTCTGGCCTTTGTTTTTCCTCTCTCTCTCCTACTGGTAGCCCTAGTTTGCACCCAGGCAGAGGACTCTGGTGTGATAGCTGCAAGACCAGGTGCTATAGGAGCAAATGACGCTTGCCCTATTCTCCTATTGGTAGACACCATTTCCTCTTTCTTTTTTCGAGGTCATGGGGTAAGTTCCCTAGGGGGTTCTGGACATTGCAGACTCTTCTAGGCAACAAATTCTTGCCAGGAAAGAGGTGATATATCTCTCAAAGAGCATTCAATCAAAAATTTTATAAGGCCATGGTGAGCAATAGAATTATCTTTCCCCTATTGGGTTCCATGGGCACATTGTTCTAGAAATTTTAACAAAAATTTCATAACATTAACAGCTAATCCATGCCTCATATGACTTAGCAATTTGAAGTGGTAAGAATGCAGGTAAGAGAAACGGCCTTCACAAGTTAAATACTTGATTATGAAAGCAATGTATTCTAGGTATGGAGGAGGCAACGACACTCACTTGCATCCCTGCTTCAAGACTTCCAAAGGTCCATCAGTGGGTATTGAAAATTATGCCCTTGTAGAGGTAGCATCTGAAGAAAAATTTTCTCCAACGGCTGGAAGCTCAATTACCTCTGCAATTCTTTCTTCAGTTACAACAACTGTTAGACCCTATATAGTAGCCTCCCCTTCGGAAAGGGTTCTCAAAAATTCACCTATAGCCTCCTCATTAAAAGCATCTAAACTCAAAAATTAATTCAGCCAACCACAGAGGTTGAATGCCTGGACTGTTTGAGGATTTTGCATTAATAACTCATGAGCTACAGGCTCATGTCTTACTAGCTGACCACCCATGTTCACAGTTTTTCCTTAGCTAAACTCAACTCTTTTCTGAAAATCCAAAAATTTCCCTGTTCTGCTCTGGTTCTTTTCTGTCCCACCGTCACTTTTCTCTTCTTTTCCAAAAATGAACTTTTTAAATAAGCAATTTTAATTATGATTTTCAATGAAAAACATGCAATGAAAAAGACATGTGATCATATTTGGAAATTACTAGAAAAAATAATAAAGAAAGATTATCTAAGCAGTTGTGATAGCGGCGAAAGGACAAGTTTGAAAAGTGGATTATCCCACCCCCTACTTAAAGTATGACATGTGTCCACACATGTACTAAGGAATAGGCAGAAATCGGGTAATAATGACTGATACAGACATAGTAATAAATGAATAGAATGAAATAAATCAAAAATACGATAACAAAAGATATTGCGTACCTTTCACTAAATGCTTGTACATGCTGAGAAAGATGACGACCTCGACATGAGATGACAATTGGGAATGAGATCATAATTAAGGGTGGTGCGGATGAATGAGTTGGATGGGTGACGTGGACGAACAAGATGAATGGATGGAATGGATGGATGGTATGGAAGATAAAGAAGTGAAATGTGGCGACAAGTGGAAATGAAGAAAAAGGGGTTTCCTTAAAAAGGAAACCTTTATTATGAACATGCATTACAAAATTACGGCGAAACTGTAGGAGAAAGGCTAAAGCCTTCGGCTGCAAGAGAATTAGTGGCAGGATCCTGAATGAACTATTGCATGAATTCTTCTTTTGAGACTAGTTTATGGTACAATCGGAGGCGGTGTCTATTAACTAATAGCTTGAATCTAACAGGATCAATTGTAACAAGTTGCACTGAACCATTAGCAAATACATTCTCAATTTCATACAGGCCCAACCATCTAGTTTGTAATTTGCCTGGACTGTCCTTATATCATGAGTCATAAAGCAGAGCCCAATCTCCTACTTTGAATTTCTTCTCCTTAATGTATTTATCATGCCACCTTATTCTCTGATTTTGTATTATCTTAGTGTGCTGCAGGGCATTCTTTCGAAGCTCATCCAGAGCATTGAGTTGCATGATTATGTCCTTTTGTGCATTTGTTAAATCCATGTCCATCTCCAGTGCTGTTCTTAGAGTCTTATGTTCAAATTCTATTGGCATCACAGCTATTTTACTATACACCATTTCAAAAGGTGTATATTCTGTAGCAGTCTTCCAGGTAGTACGGTAGGCCCATATAGCTTCTAGTAACCTCGTGGCCCAGTCCTTCCTATGCAAATCTACAGTTTAAGTCAAAATGGCCTCTATGTCCCTATTTGTGACTTCAACCTAGCCATTGGCCTGGGGGTGATAAGGAGTTGATTTCCTATGCCGTATATTGTATTCATTGACTAAAGCTATGATAAGTGTAGAAGTAAATTATGCTCCTTGATCTGTCACTATTTCCCTAGGGATACCAAACCTAGTAAATATTTCCTCATAGAGGAATTCGGCCACTTTACTATCCCTAGCATGTTTCATATGCTTAGCCTCTACCCATTTTGTGACATAATCTGTGCATACAAGGATGTAGGACTTACCATTGGAAGGTGGATCAATTGGTCCTACAAATTCCAGTCCCATTTGTCGAAGGGTGCAACTACAACTTGTGGAAATAGAGGAATCTCATCAGATCGAGTTGGTCTTCCCATCTTTTGGCATCTGTCACATCTCTTGGTATATTTGGCTGCATCTCTATGCAAAGTTGGCCAATAGTAACCAGTATTTAAAATTTTCATCACTGTCCTTTTGGCAGCAAAATATCCACCACACGGCTCATCATGGCTTGCATGCAGTATATCATGAGTGTCCTCCTCTGGTACACATCTCCTCATAACTTGATTTGGCCCTATATAAAACATGCAATCTGCAATCCAAGAAAAGTTAAAGCTTTTCTCTACCAATAATCTATTTTCCTTAGGGGAGAATTGAGGAGGAGTTCTTCCTGTGGCTAGATAATTTGCTATATCAGCATACCATGGGTGAATAACCTTGATTGCAAACAGGTGTTCATCAGGAAAGGAGTCTTCAATAAGTGCAGAGTCATCTTGCCTTTGAAGTATAGAAAAGAAATCAGCAACCACGTTGGCTTTACCTGGCTTGTCCATAATTGTAATGTCAAATTCCTACATCAGCAATAACCATCTTGCCAGCCTCCCGGATATTGAGGCTTTGTTCATGAGATATCGGATTGCGGCATGATCAGTATGAACAAATATCTAATAACTGGTGATATAATGTCTAAATTTATTGAGGGCATAGATAATTGCCAATATTTCTTTTTCTGTAACAGTGTAGTTTAATTCGGCCCCTTGCAGATTTTTGCTTATGTAATAGAGTGCATGTTCTATTGAACCATCCTTCTTCCCTAACACTGCGCTAACGGCATAATCTGATGCATCAGTATGAATATGAAATGGAAGTGACCAATCAGGTCCTTTCAGAATAGGTGCCTATGTAAGGGCAACTTTTAAGTCAAGAAATTCTTTTTCACATTCCTCTGTCTAAGAAAAATATGCATCTTTCTTCAGTAGACTGTATAAGGGGCCTGCTACTTGGCTAAAATCCTTGATGAATCTTCTAAAGTATCTGGCATAGCCTAGAAATATCTGTACCTCTTTTTGCTTGGCAAGAGAGGGTAGCTTAGAGATGACCTCAATATTAGCAGGATCAACCTAAATTCTTGTAGCAGAAATATAGTGACCAAGCACTATTCCCTTCTGCATCATTATGAAGCACTTTTGACTATTCAGTGATAGGTTGTAATCTTCACATCTCTGTAGTACTTTCTCCAAGTTGGCTTGAGCTTCCTCAAATGTCGTACCATAAACAGTAAAGTCATCCATATATATTTTCATGCAATCATATGAGATGTCTGAGAAGATACTTATGACTGCCCTCTAGAAAGTTGTAGGAGCATTACAGAGACCAAAAGGAAAAATTGAATAGGAAAACATTCCCCAAGGGCATGTAAAAGTAGTCTTTTCTTGATCCTCAGGAGCAATCTTGATTTGATTGTACCCACTGAAGCCATCTAAGAATGAGAAGTACTTTTTCCCAGCTAAATTATCTAGAACTTGATCAATGAATGGAAGAGGAAAGTAATCTTTCTTTGTTGCCAAGTTGAGCTCTCTGTAATCTACACATACCCTCCATTTTCCTCCTTTCTTAGGAACAATGACCAATGGGGAAACCCACTGACTATCAGAGATTGGGTAGATAAAGCCAGCTGCTAACATTTTCTGTAATTCTTCTTTAACAATTTCTCTCAAAGCTGGATTAATTCTTCTTTGAGGCTTCCTAATAGGTTTGAAGTCACTGTTAATGTATATGGGATATGTACAGAGTTTTGGGTCTAAACCCTTCATATCCCCATAGTCCCATGCAAAATCTCTTTTATGGGCTTGCAGCATTGTGGCTAGGGCAGTTTGTTGAGACGGAGGCAACTTATTATGAATATGCAGACAGCGGCCTGGAGATACTTCTATCTGTTTGGTGAGATCATTTATTGAGGTTTTTGATAAAGGTGGTGCCTGTATATCACATAATAGCAAATCATGATGGCTCTCAGAATCCAGTTGCTGCAGGAAACATTGCTGAGAACGGCTGTCCAAAATAGATGGGCTATTCAAACCAGAACTAAACTGCAAAATGTGTAGAAGCAGGTTATCTTCACTCTGAAGCTAGGAAAATGGATCAGTTCGTAGCATCATTAACTGAGCTAATGAATTGACTTCTTCAGATTCCTCTCCTAGATCTGGCCAAGCTGGTTGAGACAAATCTGGCAGAGGTTGTGCAGGTGGGTATAAAGCCAATTTCTTCCTTGACTGACCATCAAAAATTGTCATGTCTCCTGAATAGCATCCTATAAGGGCATCAGTTATACCTAACCAAGGTCTACCTAGGATAATAGGATATCCTCCTAAGGTTTCTTTAGTGGACAATATGGTGAAATCAGCAGGGTATTCCCAAGACTCAAGAGTGACAATGACATCTTCTATCACTCCATCAGGTGTAACCGTGGAACTATCAGCAAGCTGCAGGACAGTCGGTGTAGACCAAATGTTTGGAATATTCAAACACTTCATAGTGTTCTTGGTCATCACATTAATAGCCGCACCAAGTTCAACCAAAACATTTCTTACTACTTGACCATTGATATTTATTTTTACTACAGGACTTCTAGGTTCAGTATATTTTGGAATGACAACCTTCCCCAACATAATATCGGCTAACTGTCCTAGGACATGGATAGTTTGGGGATCATTTTTCTTTCTTCCTTGTTTCTTTAAACAAGCCTTTTTAATGGCTTTTCCATAAATTGGAACATCTTTAATAGCTTGAAAAAGAGGAATTTGGACTTGTACATTCTTTAGCTACTCCAAAATATCAAAGGTGGGCTCTTCAATGGTATTGGGTGTAGTAATTTGCAATCTCTGAGGAAAAGGTGGTGTAGCCTGACGCTGCAGGATAGGTTCCTTAGAGGCAGTAGTTGATACAGGTATATCTTCTGCATGATCAGTAGGTTGTTCAGCAACAGAGTCTGGAATCGCTGTAATTACAGGTGGCTATGGAGCAGGGAGCGTGGTTCCAGATCTGAGATGGATATCATTGATATTTAGGGCATAAGCTGGATATTGATTGACTTCTGCAGAATACATAGGTTGCTATTGTTGCTGCTGCTTATTATTGGGATTCGGCAATGGTTGAGCAGGCATAGGCATTTGTTTTGGAGGGCCAGTATTTGTTGTAGGTGCTACAGGAGGAGGCATAAGGGCCAGAGGTTGTGGCTGCTGAGACTACAGGAATCCAAGGGGTTGGTTCTGCCATTGCTAAGAACCTCTCCATTGAGGGTTCTGCTGCCAGTTACCTAGAGGTGGAGTCCATTGTCCTTGTGGGTGCTGCCAACCTCCTTGAGGGGGTTTCCATTAAGGGCTCTGATAGTTAGGCCAGTATGGTTGAGGATCATTCCAAGGTGGAGATGGGCCATATGTGGGTTGCCATTGGTTATTATAATTAGAGTAAGGATTACCAAAAGTCAAAGGATCTTGAGGCATACCTTGTCTTGGAGCCCATGGTCTCCTTTGTGCAACAAAGAAGACTTGGTCATCATCACCTTCTATCATCTTAAAATCAGTAGGTAACTGTTTAGCCTCCATGTTGGCCACCATCTTGCATCTGCAGTCACGTTTCTTCTATCTACAATGTGGATAGAACTCAGCCAGGATTGCCTCAGCCTTCGTGTGTTTCGTGTGAGCTTGCATGGTATCTAACTGTGTAGCCATGTTGTTTATGATGTCCTACTTGAAATCAGGCATCAAATTTGTGATCTCCATCCGGGAAACCCCATTGGAAGAAAATTTTCCCACTGTAGCTTGATGGCCTCTACCCTTCTTCACATTTGCTCAAGAGTAATTGAGACATATCTTCATGATATCATCCCAAGATGCTTGAGTGATATCTCCGCCTCCCATCAAGTCCAAGGCATCTATGCAGGTATCATTGATTCCCCTTAGAAAAAGTAATTTATGAGATTCTTCATTAAGAGTATGGTTTGAATTCTTTTTTAGAGAAAACAAGAATCTTGATATATAATCCTCTAGACTTTCATCTTCCTTCTGTTGAATTCGGAATATATCATCACCTTTACTGCCACTCTTACAATATTCCTTGTATTTCTCAAGAAATTTTGTTTGCATGGCTACCCAACTATCAACAACACCCCTTCCCAAACTCATGAACCATCTGAGAGCTCCCTCCTTCAAGGTAGCAAGAAATAATTTCAGTTTGTGAGCATCTGAATTGTAGTCATAACTACGACAGAGGATATCAAACTCGAACAAGAAGGTCTCTGGGTCTTCTGTAACTAAGCCATAGAACTTGGGAAGTAATGAAGAAGGAATATTCTTAAGGTTGTCATTGTTTTGTTGAGCAATAATGGGGAATTCAAAAGCAGGAGGTCGATTAGGTGGATTACGTGCCATGTTCACCTGACCAAATATAGAAGCAAATGGATTTTCTTCAGGTTCTTTGTCAAATGGGCCGAATAGCAAGTCAGCACACAAATCTTCAGCAAATGGGTCAATATCTAAGTCTCTTTTGTCCTCAAATAGGCTATAAGTTGGTTCAGTTGTCTTAGCAATGGATGGCAGGTTAGGGAGAAATCTTCCCTGAGCATCTCTTCTTCTATGCATGTAATGAAAATGGATGGTATGTTAAAAGATTTTGAAAATACTTGAAAAGCTACTGCTAACAATGACTATAGCAGGTTCTTAGATTGACACCATCCCCGGCAACGACGCCAAAAATGGTCGCGCCCACAAAAGGATATGAAAATAATGGAAAAAACTATCCTGGGAATTGGACATTCCAGCAGGTGACTAATACCTCTTTGTGGTCGTTCATTTACTTGTCAAACCAGGGAACGTAAACTTTAAATGGAGTGGCACTATATGTGCACTAAGAACCGGTTTCAGTCACAACCTATTGAGAATAAATATTTGGAAAGAAATTCTACCTATGCTACAGGAAGGTAATGCAAAGTTCTCTTAACTCAACCATAATCTAACTAAAGCAGAAATTATAATAGCTACAATTGAGAGACAAACTATAAACTGGCCTTATACTGCAAGAACAAACACAGGGATGGATTCCCAATGCTGCAGGAATAGTATAAGACTGAGCTTGTGTTGAAACTTCTAAAATGAAATCTAACTTGGATTAACAAAGAATAAACAACTACTCTCCTACAGATACTTACTAAGTGGGCCCCCTTAGCAAGCATCAACTAATTTACACAGAAGATTGTACTCAGAACTCCATCAACTTTTATTCATAACGTGAAATCATTTACATTGATTGTTCTACTTTAGAAAACTAACAAAAACTCTGATTCATATTATAATTCTAACTCTTACATAATCTGCTTCTCTATCTATCTCCTTCTTGTTCACCCGCGCAGGAGGAACACTTATTTTTAAATCAGGAGAACAACTAACTAACTAACCCTAACTGAGAAAGACGTGGATATAAAATGTATCCCGAAATTGAGGAACATACTTCATAAATGAGTTTATTTGTTCAACCCGATCCAGAGAGAATCTAGCACTCCACTCTTTCCAGATTAAATGTCATTTAAAATCTTTCCCAACAATTTCGGTCAAAGAGTCTTCGCCAGAGCTTCCTCGAAGTCGTGCAGGAAATGGACTTTACTGTAAGGCCGAGATTTGCTGCGCTTGACTCGATCATACTTTCTTCAACAACCTACGAAACACAAGGTAACAGATGCGAAAGAAAAGGTGCATGGCACATACACAATATACATTCATTAATCACATATTTAAATCTATTTCATCATTCAAAAACTACATGCGTTATACCAGTCATTTGGGAAGTCAAATAGGGTAATAAATATAGACATGTCAACATGATAGGCTGCAGGAACATGAAAGTGTATTGCTACAGGATATCCCCCAATAAAAGGTTTCAAGAGAGTTAAACAACCATAATCAACAGAAGTAAAGGTATTAAAAGTACACCATGATATCCAAATTATGAGCATATTTTGGGCTCATCATATGGTACCAATAAAAATAGAGAGGAAGAAGCCAAGACCTAAGCAAGCAGGAAAAAAGGAAAAAGATTAATACTATGAATATGGATGATGATGAAAATGATGAAGAAGAATAAAAGCAGTATTTTATATTGAAGAGAAGAGAGAAGAGTACAAGACAAGGAGAAGAAGAATAAACCTCCTTGCAAGAAAAGAAAGGAAAGAGTTGAAGAGAAGACTAGGAAGACTCCTTCGTTCATACATGACCCTCTAGATTTTGGTGCAATCTTTAATGGAACTGTTAAATATGGTTTATTGAATGATACAATGGAGTTGCATATGAATGTTCCTTTAGAAGACAAGAAGACAATTGAAAAATTTGTCATTGAATATGTGTTGAAGCAGAAAATTCCCTTCAGTGACATTGTTAACAAAGCTTTGTATAGCCTAGCTAAGGCTTTAAGACAAAGTAGAGAAGATTCCATTAAGGTTGATGAAGAATTAAAATAGCAAGCAATTGATAAAATTGGGATCTTTGTCTCCCAAGAAGAAAAACAAAAGATTGTCTAGAGACAAACCAAGGAGCTCCGCACCAAAAGAAGGATAGATATTCAAATGAGAATGGAAGAGGATATCAAAAGAAAGATTCAAAGTGAAACTAAAGATGCCAAAAATAAAATCATTGATAAAATGCAAAGTGAAGTGGATACACAAGGGCCTCTAGAAATACATGACACTGATGTTGAAATAAATGTACAAGTGCCTCTGAATGAACAAGAAACTAAAAAATATGCCTCCTCTAGATAATACAAATGTGCAAGATATATTCAGTCAGCAAGGTGTACAAGGATCCTTTGAACAAAAAGAAGGAGAAAATGTCTTTGGTATGCATGATGAACATGAAGTCTTCGGTATGGATATAGAAAAGGAAAAAGAGAAAGAAGAGGATAAGGAGAAGGAGAAAGATGGGTAGAAGAAAGAGGTTAATCTTAAGAAAGTTCAAATGCAAAAGAGAAGAAAATTAAGAAGCAAGATGCTTCTATGGGTATGTTAGGATTCTTCATCCTTAGATTCCTTTATGGATCTATTGACCTTGTAGATGCATTTTCAACCTATGGGGACACCCTAGCTTCTACAAATTCCTAGTCATGAGGGACAAGTTGACTTGTCAAATATTTCTCCCCCTTCATAAGTTACAGCTTGGTGATATTTTGCATGCTTCTGCAAGAAAGAAAATTCTACAAGAACATTTGAAGAAGACTAGATTAATTGATGATGTAGTAAAGATCATTCATGAGGGTTTACCTGAGGTAAACATTGATTCCCCCTTTCATCTAGAACAAAAGTTGAAACTTTTAATGGATTCTTTTAAAGATCATTCCTCTCACATGGAGAAAAAGGCAAAAGAGAGGCCTTGAGGAAGATAAATGACAAAAGAATGGTTGATGCATCTGACTAGTGTGCCAATACACACAAGTTGCATGAGAATTTGAAGATGTTTAAGGAATGTATTGATGAAATCACTTCTTTATATCTATTTTACTTGAACTGGTCAAATTCCACTAAGAACATTGAAGATTAGATTGACTCCATTGATTCACATATTACTCAAATGGTCAGGATATATGATTTTTCAAAAGACAAGGATGGATCAACTAGGGCACAATTAGAAAATATTCACGTGCAGTTGTCATTGCTTCTAGACCAAAGAGAGCAAATAAAGAAACAATTGATCCTATTAAGAGAAGTAGTTAATGTGAGGCTTGCATCATTATCCGAGTTGGTAGTTAAAGTAGAAAAGGTTGATTAGAAGATGAAGGCTCCAAACAGTGTGGATGAGGTTGAGGATTTATACATGTAGTTTGAATGTCAAAATCATATTCTTACCTCAACAAAAGAAAACTAGGTTGAAACTCTGACACACCTTAAGATAATTTACAAGAAATCCTACCCTCTAAGGGAGTTGTAAAATTGTAGATAAGATGATTTTTATTTGTATAGTTTTATAGAAGATTGTAGTATCTTTTTGTTTTCTTCAAGGCATATAGCATCATTTTTGGGGCATCTCCATCTCAAGGAGCTTTGATAGTAGGAGTCACATAGGTAGGGGGAGTTCTCACATATTTTGGTTGTCATATGTAAACTATTATGCCCTTTTCCCTTGATGTCAAAGGGGGAGAGAAGACTTGTAGATAAATGTGTGTCGCTATCAATGACAAAGGGGGAGATTGTTGGAAATATGTGTTGTCATTGATGTGAACTTGAGGTCATGAATTTTGTATAGAAGTTGAAGAGGTTGAGAAATGATTAGAGATAGATTGTTCATGGAAGATTTGAGAGATATTTTTTGGCACAAGATGATAAGATAGGATCAACATAAGCAAAACAATCTAGAAGCATGTTGTCTAAGGAAAAAATTGCATATTTTCCTAAGTGACCCTATTTTTTAGTCTGCATTCCTCTGCATTGCATGTTCTAGTTGTGTGGTTCTAGAGTTAAGTTGTTTATCTAGCAAAGATGTTCTTTCTATAATTTCATGAGTTAGATATGATTGTTCTCTGGATTGCAGTATAACAGAGTGAAGGTCTTAGATGTTCTCTAGTTTGCTTTGTATTTCTTTAGAGTAATAGATAAGGTTGTGCAGACTTGGGGACATGTTTAGAGATTTGTACGGAGTCATCCATATGTGTTTCAATTTTTTTAGTGAATCGTAGTGTAATATCTTAAGAGTTGATGTGTCATAGTCAATTGAGGATGCTTTTTTCTCACTTGTCCAGTGGGTTTCTTCTTTTGAGCCAGCACATGATGATCAGTTTCTTTAGAAGAAGGTTGTAAGGATGTTCTTGATAATCTTCATTGTTCACATCTTTGTCTACATGATGTATTTGGTTTCTCCTCGGTGGTGTAAAGATGAACAATTGGAAATTTTTTGTTGGTGTTGATGTTGATTGGGTCGATAGTCTAGTTTCCCTCATTTGTGATTGATCCTTATTAACTAATTTTGTTTCAGAGAATTTGTTGTGATGTTTTTGGGCCCATTTATACCTTGAGTTGATCTACGACTCATTTTTGTTCATGGTGCATATGTTTGAAGCCAACCTATGTAGTATCATATGTTCATCTAAAGGTCATCTTGGATCTGACCTAATTGGGTTTTGAGTTGTTGTGAAGGGTATGTATAGAAGAACAAAATCATTTGTGGACTGATTAAGGATAGATTGTGTCGTATGTTTAATATAAAGCGTGTGAAGTCAATATGATGGAGTAATTGTGTGAAAAGGGGACTGCAACATTAACATATTTTAGATGCTTCTTTTATAATAGTTCATATTCATGTTTTTATTGTAGTTTTTCATTTATCTTGCTATCAGGAAGTGAGTCTCTCTAGTAGGTCCTTGTATCTTTCCCTAAGGTTGTATGCCTTATTCTGCAATTCCTTAGGTAGTGATCCTTAAAACAATATTATAATTTTGTAAATAGTGAGTTTCATATATTGTGAGTTAACTCTCATCATAGTTTTTTCTTCATTGGATTTTCCACGTAAAAATCTTGGTGTCCTTGTGAGGTGCATGCTTTCCTTTCTTTTTTTCTTTTAGTTAATGTGATTTTATGTTTAAGCTACAAATGGAATTGTTTTAAAGATTAAGAAAATACTAATTCACCTCGCCCTTCTCAATCTTTGAGTGTGTTCAACAGTTATAACAACTATAAGAGTCATGCATAGCAATTGTAAGCTAAATTGGTGAACGTGGGAGTCCCATTTTGGAGGTCCTTAAATTATGCTAATTTTTCATATGAAACAAGCAAATTGGTTGGTTATGGAAATGTAAGAGTTGATTATGATAGTTGCATTAGCAAGTGAAGATAGGCTTATGGCAATGTAAGAGCTGATTATGATAGTTGCATTAGCAAGTGAAGATAGGCACCTTACATGTTATCCTTTTTTTTTACATGCATGCAATGAAGAGGATGTTGAAGCATGAAAATTTTAGGCATCCATCTTTGAGCTCTATAAATATAGGCATTTTCTTGAAGAGTAGTGTGAGGAGAATTTTCATTGCAAATTTATGTTGTCGGATTTTCTCTAGAAGAGCAAGATGTAATCTCCATGTTGCTATGAGCTTGCAAGTGTATTGTAACCTTTTTGTTGTAGATAAATACATTGGTTCAATGCTTTGGAGTGTGGTTTTTTACCCAAAAGGGTTTTCCCCATGCATATCGTTGCTCTTTCTCTTTTTTCTATCTTTCTTCTATTCTTTCTCATTCATGAAATGTTAATTTACATGTCGTTATGCTGCCAAAATTTCACATGTAATAATGGAAATCTCTTTATAAGAAAATTCGCATGTCATCTCCTTCAGCCTAATTTCTCAAGTGTCCACTCTATATAAGAAAATTCTTCATTCATTCAAAGGGTCGGCTTTTGGGCTTTTGTTGTCCATAATACATAATAGTCTAGAGTTTCAACATATATTATTTTATCCACCATTATAACTACTCTCTAAGTTGTAGAGACGTAGCTATTGTAGTATATGTATGTAAACAATTGTCTCCTTGACTAGTCATTGATATTTTGGATTGTTTAAGATGTGTGATAGGCCCTCTCTTTGTAAACCTTCTTTCATCACATTTATTGGTGCAACTATAATAGGTATTTGAAAATTTTGTAACATTTAATACTATTGCATTATCAATACATTTAATGGGCTCCTACTTGTTGTGTATGAATATCAATGAGTTTAGAGAAGGATTATTAAGCATAAGTATTTATTTTGCATCATACCTTTGTTGTTATTTACAATTCTTTTCTTGTCATGGTTGGATATAAATCTACTGCCCAATAAGGTATTGGTCAGTAAGAATCTAGGCCTTTCACATCCATAAAATCATCAAAATCATTCACCATTAGTATAAGAAGTAGAAGTAGATTAGTGCACTATTATTTATGATTCAGTATTGCAACCAAGGATAGATTTTAAGTATAACATTATATTATCAATGAATCATTTACAACATAATTGTATTGTTTCAATTATTAAATAATCAAAAAGAAAATATCTTAAGGGATTACTTCAGTGTTGTCATTTGTAGATACATGTTCAGAGTATTTGAATCAACTATATAGAGGTTATTGTAACTAGTTAAAGTTATCTTAGTGATAGTTATTGGAGTTAAGTTTGCATTTGGGTATAGCTATTGTGGGTTGTATAATTTTTCATTTTTTTATTTAAATGTTCATTCAAGCATGCCTCTAGGAACACCCTCCTATGTATAAGTTGAGCCTAAAGAGTAGGAGAGATTACTTGGTCTCATATATTAACCTTTATCTATTGTGACTTTATTGGAAAAAATCTCTAGGATTTGGGATAGCTATTTTGGGAGCTAACAAAAGCTATGATATTTTCAATGAATGTCAAATAAAACTAATACAAGACATGGACATGGATAGTTTGGGTTTTTTTGGATAAAAATAACCAAGTGTTGTCTCCACATCATGTTGTTGAAGGTGATAAGGTCTAGATTACATACCATATTTTGTTCATATTAATGGGGGTACTGTTAGAATCAATATCCTCATAATATTCATTTTTTATAGGGACCGGGGGATCTAGAGGTGTGTAGTATTGATAAAAATTAGGATTAAAAGATTCATAAGAAGGGGATTTTTGTTGAGCTCTTTGTGATCCCAACACATTTGAAGGTACCATAGGTATCATAGAGTAAGTGGATGAAGAGGGAGATATGTGACAAACAAAATAGAATGAATGGTATGGAAAATAAATTGTACAAATAAATTTATTTTTCATGTTAGTTTCACCAAAATATGTACTCACCAAATATGACTCACAACTGTTAGGCACATGTTTTATTTGTGTTGCTCAAACATTATCAAATTACTTTTGCTCATGCAACAAGTGTAAATGGAGTGGTGGGAATATGGATAAGTTCATTAGGAAGGCCTACTTAATAAATGGTAGAGATGCTTATGAAATAGGTATTTTGTACATGTTTCTTCTTCACAATGATTATGCAAAATGTTGAACTCTAGGAGCTCTTTGGTAAAGGGGGTTGCTCCCCTTTTTTCAAAGCCATGAAAGGGTATAATGATAAATTGGCATCTAAGTTTGTCAATTCATGGCAACAAGTTTGGTGACCATCAAGGGAGTGCACTTTCAGGTTCCAGATAGCCTTATTGTGAAAGCTACTAGCTTGAAGTGTGAAGGTGAGCACATTGACAAGAAGAGCAACAAAAACTATGATAGATTCATGGCTAATTTTTTGGAAAAAGGTGAAAAGTTGGTGCAGTTTTAGAATGGCTACAATAGGGAAAGACTTACGATGCCTTGGGTTATGGTAAGTCTTCATACCATATTTTACCTTAGAAGGTTGGTTTCAAACCATTCATGGCTATCATTTTTTGATATTAAATCATATCAGACATGGGTCTAAGATTTTCTTTCCTTTTTACCTACTTTCCTCTCTTATAAAATGGATCTTGGATGGGGTATATCCTCCCCTTCACCAAGGTTTAATCATGGTCCCGTATAAGTATAGTCTTTTAGTAACCCTTAAGAACAACCCTATGGGTAGAGAAAGCAATATTAGAATTCAAGAAATTGAACCTTCCCCTTCGTCTGTTTAAATTGCTAAAGGTAGCCCTAGATCTGGCCCCAATATGAGGGTAAAAGGATTGTTAAAATCAAAGAGGTGTCCTTTAGGGCTGCTACCCCTCCTACTCTAATTGACCTTATTATATGCCCTGAAAAAAGAAAAGGACTTGTCTTGTTTGGTAGAAATTCCTCCTCGTTGTTCCCTATTGAAAACACTATGGACACTGATAACTTGAATCCTTCCCCCCACATGACCAATTTTGTTAAAAAGAAGAAAAGAAAAAAAAACCATTGTTCTATTGTGGAGGAAGGGAGTCCCATCAACATATATGATGTCGAAGGAGAGCAAAAAACCTTGTTGCTTCTAGAGAAGAACACCCTGCTATCTTTGGGAGGTCAAAGATCTACCAGGTTAGCTAATATGTTGGTTGTGGGATCCTCTTTGGAGTCTAAAGGTAAACATGTTTCCTCCTCGGATTTGGAAGTTGATGATTGTGAGGATGAGGAGTTCATCCCTCAACCTGTGGAACTTCTAAGGAAGACAACTATAGTGAAGATCGGGAGGAGTTGTTGCAAATTGAGGCTATGGAAGAATAGTTTGAGGACACTAAGGTGGAGTTGGGCCATGGTACTAAGAAGGAGGAGTTGCATGACAAAGTTGAGGGTGATGATGATAAGGACCTAGAAGTTGATGATGAAGATATTGATGTTGAAGATGGTAATGAAGATGCAAATGATAATAACCAAGAGGAGGAGGGAGAGTTTTTGATAATCCTCTTGACAATGATAATGAGGTTGACAAAGTTGAAAAAATAGGCAGTGGGAAGGATTTTCCTTCTCAAATTAAATCTCAACTAGAGATTTTACAACATACTATCAAGGAGATGAAAACTAAGATTGATACTAACAATAAAAAAAATCAAAAGAATGGAAATGGCTATTTGCAATCTCACTTTTATCACCCACGAAATTATGTTGAAAGCAATCATGGGTGTTGTGTCAGGAAAATCTAAAATCAGTAAGCAGAGAAGAAACTTGATAAAGATGAAGATCCTCGGGTGGCTAAAGCCAACAACAAAAAAGGAAAGAAGGTCCAAACCAAATAAGATTGGTAGTCATGTTGGACACTCTGCAAAAGAATTGGGACTTGATTAATTAATTTTCCCTCAGGTTCTTGGTGTTGTTTCTTTTGGTTGTTGGTGTTTTTGTCTCTCGACTTCTATTTTTTCTTTTTTGATGTCCTCTCTTAGGCAGGCTTGTGAGCTTTGTAGTTTCATCTTTTGGCCTATGTGCCTCTGTTTTGATTTCTATTTGATGTTCTCTTAAACTCTTGGGTCAAAGACCTTTCCCTATTTACTTATCAAAAACAAAGGTAATAAGATAATATTGATTTTTCCGATTCATTTACTATTACCTAACACTACTCTACAAGTCACAAAATTTCCTTTTAAAGTGAAAACCACCTTATGCATGTATCTACATCTACAATCCCTAAGTTATTTTTGCCACAACATAATCAAATAGACATCTTTCAACAATTACAATTTTACCTTTCTAAATCCATCTAGCCCCTTTACTCTTCGAGTGGATTTTATCATTTCTACAAGCACTTAATTAAATCCCATTGGTAGAAATACCTTTTATGCATACAAGAAAATCAATGAAAACATTTACAATACACTTTACTAGCTTTATTGGAGAAGGGTCTTGAATCACATACAATTAGAATAGATGGTTTTCGTAGATATATTACATATTACATCTCATTAACCCTCTATTGAGTGAGATGGAATCACTCGAACAAATTCTTATTACCTCTTCCCTATCAACTACTGTTGGTTTTCACCTATAATCTTGTATGCATAAGCCTTTGTAGTAAAAATAGTTGAAGCATAGTATAAATCCAATGAACACAAATATACTCATAGAGGACGCATATCTCAAAAAAATTATAACATTAAAAACACAACAATAATTCTTGACTCTTGCATAATCAAAATGACACATAAAAACATGATCAAATCATATACAAGCATCATCAAATGATAGTACTAAATCATCAAAATGAAAGTAGCTAACATTTCATAATCATTGAAGAATCAATGAAGTTGGAGGGATCAACATAGCTCAATCACACAATTATCTCGTGTCTTATACAATCATATAGTTGTGGCCCCTTAGAATGTGATCACAATAGGTTACTAATATCATAAACCATGATAGTAAATGTTAGTGTTTGTAGCTTAGGGAGATATTTTTCTCCTAAGTAAAAATAATTAAGATAATGAATAATTATCAAGGTAGGTCGGCCTTGTTAATTAATGATATTTGTTATTTGTTATTTAAATCAAAGAGGCTGACATAGATGAAAGGTTTCCTAGTTTGGTATATATACAAGGTGGTGTTCTTCCATTCAAATCAATCAATTCAATCACTTCTTTCTCAACTCCAGCAAAAGTTCGTCATTCCATTTGCAGCAAATCAGACTTCAAGGGGAAGAATATTTATTTGTACTTAGCATCAAGGAGTGATGCTATTATTCATTGTAATAATTCAGCATTGAGTAAGGCCAGACATGTAAAGTAGATTTATGCTCTTGTTCATCTGATATGTATATATAAGAGATATATATATTGTTGGATTTTTCTCCCTCGAGTAGGAGGGCTTTCCCAGGGTAAAAGTGTTGTGTTTATTGTCACGTGTTGTTGTATTTCTACGTATTGCAAATCTGATCCTAAAACTAACATGGTATCAGAGCGAGTCTAAGAAAAGATCCGATCAGATTTGGTTAAACAGAAACTTAGTCTGGAAGTAATGATTGAAGCCACAGGCATGTTCGATGCACAAATAAATGTTCAATGTGGTTGTAGTGGTGATGTATGGAGCATCGACTCCTGTGGTATTCGTTGGTTATCTTATGATTTCCAATTATTGATTCAATTGAGCTGTGGGATTTTTTGGAAGTCCATCGTAGAGTAAATTTTTGAAACTGCTTCTTGCTTGGAATAGTTATCACTAGTATAATGATCATTTGGTGAGAGAAATATAAAACAATTAATATCGAGGGAAAATTGTTTTGTAGGCTTGAATTGTTGTATTTAATTGAAGCCTCATATTAAGGGTGGATTGAATAAGTCTGAGCTAGTTAGTCAGCACCAAAATTAAATAAGAATAGGCCAACTTCAAGATTGTCGTTACTTATACATCTTGCCGCCAATATGCAAACTGCCTGAAGAATGTGTAAAGGCTATTTAATATATTTTATGCTATGTGAGCACCATGAGTCCCAATATGAAGCAAGGAAAAGAATCATGGATTGTTAATTCTGAAGCGTCAGTCAGTTTTCCTTCGCAACAATTAAGAGGATGAACCATATATTTATGAGGAATCGTGTTTTCTTAGGACTCCTAGTGCAGAAAATAAAGAAATCAACAAGAATAAGGGACAAGTCACGATTTAACACAAGGCCCGATAATATTATCATTGAAGAGGATGCTTATATTGGAGTTGCCAGCATGATTATGAAGCTGCAGGACGTGGTCATATTCGCATAAAGCAGACACCCAAGACAACGACAGAATAAGAGAAAGACAATATAATATGTGAATGGTCATCAGACCACATTCAAATATTATATTAAGGAGATCACTTCATTATGTTGTCAGGTCTGCTTAAAGGAGAATAAGTCAAGCAAATCATAGTGAACAAGCAAATCATAGTGAATGTTTCGGTGGAGGAAAGGCTATGAGAATTCAAATACTGGAGGTGATGCCCAACATCAAGGAGTTAATCACTAAGGATATGATTTCTGAAGGTGGTGTCTGGTTTTTAGATCATATTCCTTTTGCATCAAATCGGTAGTCCAGAGAAGGGGGATTCACCTCTAATACAATGATGTTTATCGGGCCAGTTAAAGAGAGAACGACTATTCGGGATTGATTAATATGATTTCACCACATGATCTGAGTCAATTAGGAACTCTGTTTGGAAAATTATGTTCTGAATTTCTAAAGATTTCATTTGATGCATTATTTATTCAAATCTGAGATCTGGGAAGTATTAGTGTTGTGGTTAATATCTGTGTTTGGAGATATTTTATATCTTTGTTTGGAGATGTTCTGTGGGTCACTACAAACTCTAAGTTGTGGTTTTTATGATGGGTGTGAAATCAGGGATGGCAACACTAAAAGTGGTGAAGATTAGACACAGCTACAGGACTAGCTCAATGGTGTACCGACAATAAAGAGATAAGTATTTTATGCTTGTACCCTTGAATAATGTTCATGAATTTCATATGTAGTTATTAATTCATGCAATAGTGAATCATGTATGCATTGGTATTTCTCTTCGGGATAGTTTGATTCTATGAACTATTAGTAATTTCTCTAAACTACTTCCAAGACGGATCGAGGAGCAAAAGGATGATGAGAGACTGCATAAGGAATTCAAGGGAAGAAGAGCTTGAGGCATCCTGTGAGGAAGTCATGCAGGCTAAAGAAATGATATCAATGGAGACACGGCTTGTAGCCATGGGACTGAGTTGGTGGCACATAACTTCACTGGAGACAAAACCTATACAAATTGTGATCAGTTTCTTCAAAGAGGAGGAAATAACATTCAGAGGGAGTCTGACAAACCAACAAAAGCAACCTTGGACAAGGAGGTCAGGAGGTTGATGCAAGTGCTTAGAGCTTCAAAGGGAGTCACATCATCATGAAGATCTATTGTTAGTGTATATTTATCTGTGACGGAGAAGTATGGGGTGAAAGCCCTTGTTAGCGTATATTTCTCTGTGATGGAGAAGTATGAGGTGAAAGCCCTTATTAGTGTATATATCTTTGTGATAGAGAAGTATGAGGCGAAAGCCCTTGTAGTGTATATTTCTTTGAGACAGAGAAATATGAAGTGAAAGTCCTTGTAGTGTATATTTCTCTGAGACAGAGAAATATGAGGTGTGAGCCCTTGTTCATCTCTGAGACTGAGATGAGACGTCATGTTGAGAGACTCCATGACGACATCACATTGAACGACTTTGTGATGAACCCTTTGTACTTGTGTTTTTCCACACATGGGAGTAGTCATGGTGGACATCATGTTGAAAGACTCCATGACTACATCACGTTGAGAGACTCCATGATGGAAACTTGTGCGCATGCTTCTTTCCACACATGGGAATAGCCATGGTGGATGTCATGTTGAGAGACTCCATGAAAACATCACGTTGAGAGACTCTGTGATGGATTCTTGTACATCTCTGAGACTGAGATGTGATTTTCCACAGTTGGGTGTAGCCATTGTGGACGTCATGCCGAGAGACTCCATGACGAGGATTACAGGAAAAATACCTCCCTAGCTAAGATGGAGTGTTAGTGTTTGTAGCTTAGGGAGATATTTTTCTCTTAAGTAAAAATAATTAAGATAATAAATAATTATCAAGGAATGTCGGCCTTGTTAATTAATGATATTTTATATTTTATATTTAAATCAAAGAGGCCGACGTAGATGAAAGGTTGCCTAGTTTGATATATATACAAGGTGGTGTTCTTCCATTCAAATCAATCAATTCAATCACTTCTTTCTCACCTCCAGCAGAAGTTCACCATTCCATTTGCAGCAGATTAGACTTCAAGGGGAAGCATATTATTTGTACTTAGCATCAAGGAGTGATGTTATTATTCATTGTAATAATTCAGCTTTGAGTAAGGCCAGACTTGTAAAGCAAATTTCTGCTCTTGTTCATTTGATATATATATATATATATATATATATATTGTTGGGTTTTACTCCCTCAAGTAGAAGGGTTTTCCTAGGGTAGAAGTGTTATGTTTATTGTCATGGGTTGTATTTCTGCTTATTACAAATCTGATCCTAAAACTAACATTAAACATGTCATGTAATCTTCAAAATCATAATTATGACACAACCCAAGTGCCAAATATAGTTAGGCTCTCATATGCTTCATATGCATTATTCTTAAATAGCGCATACCATAATCAAGAAAGCATCACAATAACCAAGTATGGCCCTTACCTAACATCAATTCAAATATAATGATGATCACATGATCAATACAAGGTATGAAGTAGTACATTAATGATCATAAACATCCTAATCCATCTTTGAAAAGGGTCCTAATAATATGCTACGACATGAGCATCTTAGAGCCTCAAGGTGAAACAAGAGACATGAATCCTCTATCCTACATAGAATGGTGGCCCAATTCTTGTTCTTAAAACTATAATTGATAATCTATAGCATGTAATGTCCAACTTAATATATAGACCATAAGTTGTGGGTCTAATAAGTTATGGGTCTAAAGTGCACCCCTCCCCCACAAATGGCATCATTACAATCAATTTATTCATGAAGATTTTTGGTCAACCCAATTATTTGCACTCCAGGAGCTCTTCCTTTAGCTATAGGACAACATATTACATCACTAATCTCATCATAGAGATATCTTAGCAAATAAGGACTTTGTGTAGTTATTTTTTATGATTCCAAAAACCCAGTTCTCGAAATTCATTGATAAGTACTACATCTTGCAACATATATGTTTGTGGGATATGGAACTTATCAATAATGATGTTAAAGATAGAAATGTGTTGATTCACATACAAATGGAAAAGGATGCTTCCATGACCATTGTTCTTCCATTTTCCAAACAATTATGGGAAAATTCTCATTTCACAATTCATTTTTTTAAGAGAAAGTTTTTGATTATGGAACAAACAGGTTTTAGAGGGATCCCAAAACCCTTAATAGTAAGATAGTGTAAGATAAAACATTAACAAAGCACAGACAAAAACAAGAAACTTCCCACAAAGAAGAACATACAAGATAACCAGGGCAGAAAAGCCAAAAAAACTGACAAAAAGCCACAAAACAACCAGCCTCTAGGCCAGGTTCCGAAGGATCTCTGCCACTTCCTGCTCCAGGCTGTTCATGTTGAGTGTAGACTTCTTGATCTCCTGGATGTTGACTAAAGCTTGGTCTGCCTTCCTTTTCAAATTTTCTCTGGTCCTGTTACTCGACCCCCCACTATCTGGCTTCCCTTCCTCATTGTCCAAATCAAGAAACACAACAGTCTTTACCTAATGGGCTTTTTCCAGGTTTTCCACCATGGTATTCATGGTCTGTGTAGTGGATTTTAAAATCTTATGGTTCATAATCAACACTTTGTGGAGAGAACTTTTAATGTTCCTCAACTGCTCCTCCATATCCGCCTGCTTGCCATCATGATTGCATTTGAAATCTTGTAATTCCTCCACCGTTTTCTTGAGGCACTCAACCATATACTTCTTCTCCTCTTCCGTCCATAAATCAGTAGCCCGACCACTTCCACTGCCTCTGTTATTGTCATCATTAGCTTTCTCCAGTTTACTATTCATAGCTCTTTGATTTAACTTAATTTCCTTAATTTCAAAGAACACCCATCTCATAAGCCTAAAGTTATCCACCGCCCCATTACGGGCAATTGCAAGCACATCAGTGGGAAATTCCCGTTCCTCCTTAAAATAATGATCCCCTGCCTTGAGGTCCATAGGGAAGCGAGGTCTCTCTTCTCTATCAGTCGCAGGATGGCTGGAATACTCAGACAAAGACTTCGACTGTGACTCCTCTTCATTCACATCATAGGAGGGGTCCTCCGACACTTTTCTCTTGCCCTTTTCCAAAGGAGAATCCCTAGGTTTTCCTTTGTCCTTGTCATCAACCCTAACCTTAGGCGAAGTGTCTGGTGAGGCGGAGCCGACATGGCTTTGAAATGATCATAAATTAGGACAAGCAGTCCTTCATGACGAATAGAATACCTGATGGGGTTTTGTCTATGGTTTTTCAGACTGGTATTCAAAGAAGATGCAAGATAAAAAGGAAAAGAAATCCTGACCTAGTGCTTGAAATGATTCAGTAGGACGAAATGATACCCAAAGACTCTGGTATAATGGCCATCCAAAGTAACATACTCCATCAGCACATTCAAAATCCTCCTCCAATGCGAAACAATTATGTTTGTGTCGTAGTAACTTCTAGAAGTCCTTCGTAACTCCTCCCTCTCAACATCTGACTTGGGAAACTTGCTGACCACTTCATCAGATTGTTTCATGTCCCTATAGAATTTAATACCCTCCATCGAGAGGCCAGTAACCTCAGCAATCAGTTGTTCATTGATAACTACATGTTTTCCAAACAGGTTTATCTCACCATCTTTCCAATCTTTCTCAAAAACCCTAGTAACCTCCGAGTCCCAGCCATGGAGCTTTTCAATAAAAACAGTAATGCCACCATGCTCCAGCTTCTTCCAAAGCTTTGGATTGCTCTTTAGCTATGCACTACTTATGGCTCCACTCTGCAACTTTCGCCAGCAGGAATAGAATAGTCCAGAACCCTGTAGAAACAAGCTCCTAAAATGCCCAGAAAGCGTGCGAAAATAATCACATGCAACCAGGGGATGAAGTAATTACTCCTCGGCCAACTCAGATTAATCATTAAAACGTAGTCCCGAGACTACAGGGGAGGACACTCAACCATCATTCAATGGAATGGGAAATTGCACCTTCCCATGAGCACGGTCATACGTCAGTAGGACTTTAACATCAACCTCCAACTCATCCTGCCCCTACCACATCACCTTTTTCAGAGCTTTGACACCTTTGTTGGTGAAGAAATCTGCCACCATGTTTATTTCCCAATAGGCATGCGTAATATAACTTTTTTCAAAGGTATTAATAATTTCCTTAGAGAGATCTATCCAATTTTGTATAGACCATGAAGGTTTCTAACGGCCCTTTAGACATTGGATAATATTATTCAAATCCCCTTCAATCCACACATATTTATACTTCAATTGGCTAGCCAGCTTCAAGGTTTGGAAAACACCAAAGGCTTCAACCACATGGTTGGTCTGAGTGCCTAAAGGAGCCGCAACAACCGCAATAAAAACACCATTCTCATCCCTTATCACCCCTCCACTCCCGGCAGGCCCAGGATTTCCCTTGGCCGCACCATCAAAGTTGATTTTGACCCAACCAAGGGGAGGAAGACTCTAGAATATGCCATCTCTAGGATCCTTGGTGCTTTTGGACATATTGAACATATCACATTAATCTTCCAGGCTCCCACAATTCTACAATCATACTCCTGCATATTGACCTTACCTTTACCTTTAAACTTGTTAAGCAAATTAAAATTTTCAACCACAACTCTATTAATCTTACCAAAGACCACTTCCTCCAAGAGAGCAACATCCCTGAAGATTTTGTTATTGCGTTCTTTCCAGATACCCCAGGCAAGGTGAGGAAAGATATAGTTCCAGAGCAGATTCAGGGCCCAATTCTTTGAGGGGGCCTTCCATTGGTTATAAAAATCCACAATACTTCCAGGAAAAACCCAGCTAAGATCCCACATTCGCAGAATCCTACACCATATGGCATGAGCAAACGGACAAAGAAGAAACGGTTGTGAGGAGGTCTCAGCCTCAGCACAACACAAATAACACCTATTAGGAAAAGAGAACCCCCTCTTATAAAGATTATCATAGGTCAATTGCTTATTCTGAAGAAGGATCCAGAAAAAACAAATTAACTTTTGGAGTAAGGTTGTGCACCCACACCTTATCCCAAATAGGGACGTCAATGCTAGAGTAACAAGAAGCCACAACAGAAGAGACAAAGTAGGTACCAGAGGACGATAGCTTCCAGATCAAAGTGTCCTCCCTCCCTTGAAAGTTGATCCTAATCGAGTTAAGAAGAGCCTGCAGAGGTTGGAGATCCTGACTAATAGAAGAGATCTCAACCCATTGATCATTCCTCCAATAATCACCAACCAACTAGCCAAACCTGGACTTGCAGTCCTCCATATAAATATTGTAGATCAGATTATTGCAAAGACACTCCTTGCCAATCCACTTATCTTCCCAGAACTGAATTTTCTTTCCATCACCCACCTTCCAAAAAGCTTCTTTGCCAGCCAGGTCTCTAGCTTTAATGGTATTATTCCATAGAGAAGACCCAGAGGGAAGGTTCTGAGAATTGAGAAAATCTTGAAAGGAGTCAACCTCCCTCAAGTATTTACTACGCCAAATAGAATTCCATTCATGAATATCCGCAAAATTTCTCCAAACTTGCTTAGCCAGGAGTGCTTTATTAAACACTCTGATATTTCTCAAACCAAGGCCTCTAGACTTCCTGGGTCTACACACTCTCTCCCAAGCCACCAACGAAATCCTCTTCTTCTCCTCAACCCCCGACCAGAGGAACCGTTTTCTGGATCTTTTCAATAATATCAGCAAACTTAGTCGGGATCTTGAACAGACTAAGGGCGTAAACAGGCAGATTCTGAAGAGAAGCCTTAAGTAACAAAACTTCTCCAGCTTGACTCAAAAGGCCCCCTTTCCAACCAGCTAATTTCCTGTTAAACCTATCAACCAGAGAACGAAATCCTCTTCTTCTCCTCAACCCCCGACCAGAGGAACCGTTTCTGGATCTTTTCAATAATATAAGTAAACTTAGCCGGGATCTTGAATAGACTAAGGGTGTAAACAGGAAGATTCTGAAGAGAAGCCTTAAGTAACAGAACTTCTCCAACTTGACTCAAAAGGGCCCCTTTCCAACCAGCTAATTTCCTGTTAAACCTATCAACCAAAGAAATCCAAAAGGAGTTCGGAGGTTTGGACCCTAAAGGAAGGCCCAAGTAAGTTGAAGGAAGGGAATTAACACCACAGCCCAAGATGTTTGCAATCTTCCTCTATCTGTGCTCAGGGTATTGAAAAAATAGAGGGAACTTTTGGCCCTATTAATCTTTTGCCCTGAGCTCTCCTCATGAAGAACAAGACAACTCTTTAAAGCTTGGGCTTCACCAACAGTAGCACTTCCCATAAGCATAGTATCGTCCACAAACTGCTGGTGTGAACATACCAGATTTTCCGAAGAGGGTTTTAAACCTTTCAGGCTACCTTCTATCACTCTTTTATGCATGAGCCTCCCAAGACTTTCAGCCATGGGGGTGAAAAGAATAGGAGAGACAAGATCCCCTTGTCTGACTCCTCTTGACACCTTAAAGAAACAGGAAGGAGAGCCATTTATGATCACCGAGGTGCTAGTGGTAGAGATCAATTCCCATATCAAATGTAGAAATCTTTCAGAAAACCCAAAGGCTTGTAGGACTTTAATCAGGAATTTCCATTCCACCCTATCATAGGCCTTAGCCATGTCCAGTTTGAGCAAGAAGCCTTGGTTTTTCGAAACTTCAAGGGAGTGGATATTCTCATGAACCGTAATAATTGAGTCCATAATCTGTCTGCCCGGAACAAAGCCACTCTGCTGTGGAGAGATCAACATGGGAAGAACCCCTAACAACCTAGAAGTGATCACTTTAGAAATAATCTTGTAAAAAAAGTTGCATAAACTAATAGGACAGAAAGAATCAAAAGAGTTAGCACCAAGGAAATTTAGGTATAAGAACAATGAAGGTAGCATTGAGCTCTTTCAACAGTTTCCTAGCCCCAAAAAACTCTTTAACAACATTAGTAATATCATCAGCCTATTTGTAATAGTCATACACTTATTCATGAGGCCAACCCTATTTGTAATAGTCTTTCTCCACTTGCCAAGGAAATACATGAATAAGATAAGAAAAATATAATAGAATATTGGTGTTTAAAGAAAAAACACTAGCAATTCCATGTGCTCAAGTCATGTAGTAGGGTAATGTGTAAGAACTTCCGTATTTACTCTGTGATGAGACTAATACCCACTTCTATATCTTATCTTCAACTAATTTTCTGCTCATGTGCACACCAATCTTCCAGGTTCCAGTAGCCCTACCTAGCCCTAATGCCTCTAAGGACATAATAGACAACACTTTTGTTAGAAATATTCCAGAGTGTGGATGTGTTTTCCTCCTCTATCTGCAAATAGTCCTCCATTATTGTATGTATGTAGCATCGTAAATTGTCACCCTTGACAATTTCATACTATGTTTTGCTCCCCCTAAATTATTGAGCCTAATTAGGTCCCTAATTTCCTAAAATTATGCATTCTATAGCCCATTTGTACTACTTTCCGATAAATTGCAAGCATTGAACAAATGCAAGTAATTAATGTTTTTCTCCCAATACATTGTGTCCTAGAAAATAAGGCCAAGACCCATAGGCCCATGGGCATATGGGTCCCCCTATTCTATCTGGGACCAATTTTTAATATGTCGGAGTGGCCATCTCAACATTCAAAATTCACATTTCAAATGACGGCAATCAGGATTTAATTCTCAAGAAATTAGAGAAATGCCTGTAAATACCTAGTCTTTTCACCATTTGGAACTAGAAAAAGAAAACTAGGAGATTTTATGAGCAAGCATTATTGTCAAGAGCAAGTCAAAAGCAACATTTTTAGAGCTTTATTGCAGCAATTCAAGATCCTAACATCATGTCAAAGCCTATGAGAGTTTATGTGTTCATGTTATCATTATTTTGTGAAGGCTAACACTTTTGTAGGTCTCCAAAGCATTCAAGCAAATCAAGAAAGCAAGATCAAGACCTTGAGATGTGTGTGACTTCAGTCCTTCAAGGAAGCCATTGAAGGGTGGTGAGTTGCAACACTTTGTGATTACATCGTTCCTTCCTTTCCATTATCATTTTATCATTGGGATTGCCATTGTGGAAATCCAAACACTTACACGGGGTTTGACTAAGGCAAGCCCCTAAATGACCCAAGTTATAGGTTTGAAGAGGATTGAAGAAAGACTAAAGACAAGTTGTTTATTGTTGCATTCAAAGCCCTAAATCTTGTCAAGCCACAAAAACTCACCTACAAAATTATCCAACTACATTTCAACAACTCTTCAACCGAAAATCAGAAGCTCAGATTTGTCATCAAAGGACCCCAAAAGCAGAGCAAGACACCCTATTAGAGACCCATATGCCCCTAGGTGTCCCAATCCTTCTATTCAACTCAGAACCAACTTTTCAAGACAAGTACACAATCTCTTGCATTTTCTAGACCTGCCTGCAAATTGTTGTTTTAGTTTGTTACTTGTTGAGATCTTGCATTTTATGTATTAGGTCGCATAGTCTAATTAGGTTAATCAAGGCAAATCAATTCCAATCCATTTCCAATCCCTCAAAGGAGATCGAAGTCTGATTAGTTCACCTTCATGGTTGATAGTTAATCTATTCACCTTGTTGATCTCCCTCTATTATGAAATCCTAAGAAAAGGCCTTAATCCTATTGTTCTAAGCAGTTAGGACTTAGGACCTCTTTTTTCTTCATTTCAATGTACAAATATAAAAGCACAAGCTCTTTATGCAACCTACAAGTCACAAGTCTTGTTAGCAATAAATTTATTTTGTGACAACATTGTGACTACTAGGTGCCTATGCCTAGGCACAACAACTAACTGGCAACTGACTGTCATTGGTTTCAAAACCTTTTGGAGTCTTCATAAGTTCAATTGCTACACAACATCATTTGCTACACAACATCATTTACTTGTCTATGGTTCAAACTTTAGGTATACTTCAAACCTAAATTGGACAAATCATCACTTATTTGTGAAAACTCTTAGCCTATACTACTCTATATCTCACCGATCTTTCATATTATAATAAGTCGGTCCCTCTAGTTTCTTAATTTCACAACTTAAGGAAAATTAATAGTATCAAGACCTTTGTAGAATTAGACAACCTTCTCAATGTCCATTTATCTAACTTTAGTTTTCCGTGTTGAAAAAACATAAAACAGGCTATACAGTACGTCTGCTTAGGAAAACCTGACTATAGAAATTTAATAAGAAAAACTATCTAAATTGATGTCCATATATTGATTTTAAGTGCCATTTGATTTTTTTTGCCAAGATTAACCTCAACGCTGAAATTTGATGTGGCAAATTCTTGTGAAATATCAATGTAAATAGAAAAGTTGTTAGAAGCAACTGTATTTATGAAGTGAGTTTTCTTTTATCATCTTATTATAGTATTTTGTGTTTTCAAAATATCAAGACAAAACAAAAAATAATGGAGATCTCAAGGCTTGCAAGTACTTGTAAGGATTATGCAAACTATGATAGAATGCACACTCCATCTGATACAATTCTGTCTGTGAGAAAAAAAAAAAAGAGAGAGAGAGTTTAGGAGTGTAACTGCAATAACTGCATTTATTTTCAGAAATACATTCAAATACAAATCAAAATCATATTTTACAGATTAAATCTTGTTCGTACCTGCAGAGAATACAACCTGAAACAGAATAAACTCCAGCTGAATCAATTCCATGGAAAAGAGTAATCTTGTTTCCGTAAGCAATGACATTTTAAACAAAATTCAATCCAAATGAGTCGGAAGAAAAAATTGCTTCCTGAGTATTTTTTACCCTTAGAATTGTTGTTGCAATGGAATGCTGGCCCAAACATTTTATCCTCGCTGTAATGGAATTCTGCCCCAAGCTTTTAATTGTGCTCATAAGAGCAGTATAGGTACGAACCTTTGCATTGATCTCCTTACAGGATCAGAAGCTTTGAATTCTAAGTGCAGAATGGGTGCAAAGCCTCGGTAGCACAAGTACAATAATATCTATTTAGTTCAGCATTCTTCTGTACCATAATTGAAAGAGGATCCCATTTAGCTCCATTGAGCTCTATAAGAAGGATAAATTTCTTTCCCATCTTATTAATTGAAGAATGTTAATTTACAATTTACTTCAATAAGCAGTTCTTAGCTCTGTCCACTACAAAATAGTTCATAATTATGTTGCTTGCATGAGGCATCGGCCAAGCCTGTAAAATAACTGTGGTAGAATGGCTCTCAATTGTAAAAATTGGGCTAGTGAGAAGGTGGGATTAATTCCTTGCTGTAATTGGTTTTATTTGCATTTTGCAAATGGAGATGGAATTTTGTTAGATAAAAAGAACAGGAACCAAATTTATACATTTTGAAAAGGGAAAACCTTGAAGCGAACTCTATATAGAGGTTGTGTAACAAATATTAGCTTGGAAAAATCAATGAAAGAGTTAATTTTGAACACCTGGAAATGGTATGAGCTCCTCTGAACGTAACCCGAAGCACTCTCAGCTTTTTACAAAATATGTCTTCAGTTCAGTCACCTTTACACAGATTCTGTACCCCCATTCTCAATGGAGCCATCCTCATTAACTTTGCTAACTTTGGGTTTCAGAGAAGAAAATGAGTTTTGCTTGAGAGGAATTTTATTTCCTATAGATTCGTGGGTTTCATGCAGGTTAAGGTATGTATAAACAGTCATTGCTCCAAGAGCCACTGTTGCACCACAAATGCTCGACAATCCAGGATTATTATGAAAGAGAAGAAAGCCTCCAAGCAGAATCACACAGGTCTTGAACTGTCCAAGCACAACATGCGTGGTAGCTGAAGTAGCACTGCAAGATGATTTGAAATATAAGAGATTCAGAGCATGAATCAGAGGAATGGGCATGATTTCTTCTAAAATAATTTACTATTTAAGTTCTTACCCTAGTGCTAAAGCACCAGACCATTGAAGCAGAAATCCCAGAACTGCAGAGAAAATAATGGCCAATGTATGGGGGAGATTCCAATCAAATGATAATAAACCAGGAGGATCTAACCATGGCATTCCAGCAACCAAGGAAAAGATGGTTATGGGTGTTGTTTTCCACATCAATCTGCTCAGAATTTTACACAATCATATATTTAAAGGCTTAATTTATACAATCGACCAGTTCATTTTCATTAAGAAGCAAGTCTTATGATAAGAACATTAAATGTGCAATGGCTACTTCTGTCCTGCCACAATTAGTGAGAATTTCAAACAAATACTTACGCAAGTGCTGTCCAATTGTCTTGTTGCTGCAGATTTGACCATAAAATTTTGTTTGCAGCACTTGGTATTATCCATGCTAAGGACACCAAAGCACCAAATAAATTGAATTGCAAATCTGTTACAGTCGCAACAGCCACTCCCACAGAAACAATTGTCAATGCCAGTACCTGAGAAATGTAAAACAAGGTTTCTCAATCCTCTATCAATGGAAACGAAATCAACTTGTCAAATAATTATCAAAAAAGGATCAAAGAAAAGGTTGGATTTGGCAAAAGAGTGAATGAAGAATACCTTCAGCGTAGAAACTTTCTTCCTGAAAAGGAGAAACTCTGATAGTACGATAGTGGGAGTGACAGCAATCTTAGCCATCTGATAAAAACCCACACTATGACCCAAATAATAAGAAGTTAAAGTTCTGTGCAAGGGCTGGAATTGACATACCAAATAAAAAGAAAAAAATAATGCAGCACCTGTTGTACTTCAAACTAACATTTGCAAGGCCATTTGAAAATGCCATTATCACCCCCAACGCAATCAGAGAGGAAAATGGTGTTGCCTTTGCTGGAGGTGATGCAGGAAGCAGAGAGAAGGCTCTAAGAGAGGCCAATAAGAACCAGCTTAGTGTATAGTGAACCAGTGTGAGAAAGATGGGGTAATTAAATCCCACCTTTCCAAGCAACTGCAATCACAATATAAATAGCTTTAAAATGACCTCACTTTCATGTGCCAATTTATAGAACCACAAAACCAAGACCATCACACCCACCAGTCAGTTTAGTATAATTAAATTTCCTGAAGCATAATGTAAAGTTTTGAAAACCATCTACTGTAAAAAAATGACAAATATATAAACACGATAATTGAGCAAATAAAGAGCTTACCAATTTGTTCATCATAATAATGCTAACTGCAACCATAAAGTTGAAAGTTAGGGCTACTGTTGGAGTGCATAACCTTTGCTGCAACCGTTTTGCTCCTTCTGGAGTACGGAATTCACTGAATAAAGATGAGCGCAACTCTTCCAATGCCCGTCCTGCCACAGAACATATGGTTACATAATGTTTAACATGAATCAAATAAGTGTTTCTCTGAGTTTCTAAGACCATACACAGGAAGTGTTTTCAGGGACTGCAATTATTGTTCTCAATTTTAGGGATGGCAGAGAGACAGTAAGGGGAGATCTATTAAAATAATATAGAAAAATAATTACTTAAATATTAAAAATATAGATAAAATAAAAATACTTAAAAAGAACTAACACAAACTAAAAGAGAAATTTTAAAATGCTAACATTATATATATCTACTAAAAATATAAACATGAGACCATACAAAACAGATTCAATTATAATGTCAGTGAATTTAACTTGCTTGGTGTAAGTTTGTCTAGTTTCCTGGACACAACATTAACTCTAAGGCCTATTTTGCTAAGGATAAGGTCTCTTCTTAATTAGTTTAACATTAACTCAACCTCCACCTAGAAATAGGCTCTTAAATGGTATTTGGATATCAATAAACCTTTCCACCACCTGTAAGATGAGATCACAAGTTTCCCTTCCATTCAACACATCCCTGACTTTCATTAATGCTTGTGTGTTTTATAATTGGTTCTTGCTGCTAATGAGCAATTCCCTCCAGCTACATTATTGCATTTGTATTGCAAAATGATTGCCACAATTGATATCATCTTGTTTGTGAATGCATTTTGTTTCAACTAGAGTATGTCAAAGGAACAAGTCTTCCCAGCTCCCATGCAAATGGACTGGAATCATACGACAAATTTCAGCAGTAAGCACCACCAGTTTAACTTCAATAAATATGGAAGGTCACCTAGATTCCTCATTTTCTCTCTACTCTACCTGAGAAGGCTTGATCTCAAGACAGAACCACAGATGCATTTCAGGGATGTGAATCCAGGAGGCCATCTTTTGGCTATGGCCGTGTATGTTTGTCTGTATCTCTGTCTGTGTGTGTCTTTCTGTGTGAATGTGTCTGTGTGTCTCTGTGTGTGTGCATATATGTCTGTGCCTGTCTGTGTGTGTCTGTGTGTGTAAATTCAAATCTTTACAAGTTTATCATGTGCATGTGCATGTGAGTGTAAATTCAATTTTTTACAAGTTTATCTAAACATGAAATCAAGTTTCAAGTTTAGACATTTATATAATTCATCTAATGTATGTGATCATTGTGATGCATGTGTGTGTGTGTATATTCAAATTTTTACAAGTTTGTTGATGAAATCAAGATTCAAGATTTGCCATTGATATAATGGATCTAATGTATGGGATGTACAAAAGAAACAGGGAGCAAAGCCTGCAAAAAATATAAATTGCTAACTTTGGTATAGGATCATACACAAATATGTTATAAAAGAATAGAAAAAATAAACAAATAAATAATGCATAACACTGAAATCATAATTTGTCAACTCAAAACACTGATTAAGACACACTTCTGAGTTGAGGCTTAACTCTTTTTCAGAGCTTGTAAAAGTTCCAAAATTATTTAGCAAGTTCAAACTTGTAATATCCCAATTATTTCTGAGCTATCTGTGGCTATTTTTCTTTATCTCAATCAGACTATTGTGCATATTTATCATGTCAGGTTATACTTGGGGACACCTGTGTTTTGGTATCAACCTGATCACCATATTAATTGATTAAATTTATGAAATCTAAAAATGAAGATGTGGATCACCTTACACTTGTTTAGATAGCTAAAATATGATTGGATTGGATACCAAGCTTCCACCAAGATAACCGGTATATTATGTATCAGATTGTATGCTGCCGACATCATCGTTGTAGGTCATTGAATGATGTGTTCATAATTATGCTTCGGCCATTTATATCATGGATGTATTGGATGGGTGACTTGAGTGTGTAGATTGCAGGTGGGGTCAAGCAAGGAAATAAGAGGTTGTACTAAGTGCCAGAACCACACCATCAATTTATCTCATTAAGTGAGAGAGAGACCTTGGTTATGTGTTGAAAAACCATAAACAATTACACCACTAGAACCCTAACCCACGTAATGGCTAGGTGTTGTTATAACACCATTCACCAATTTTGTGATTGGTTGTTTACTCTTATGTGAATCATGCTAACTAAAATATGATTGGATTGGATACCAAACTTTCACCAAGATAACTGTTATACTAGGTATCAGATGGTATGCTGCTAACATCATCATTGTAGGTCATTGAATGATGTGTTTATAATTATGCTTCGGCCATTTATATCTTGGATGTATTGGATGGACTTGAGTGTGCAGATCGCAGGTGGGGTCAAGCAAGGAAACAAGAGGTTGTGCTAAGTGCCAGAACCACATCATCTCTTTATCTCATTAAGTGAGAGAGAGACAGTGGTTATGTGTTGAAAAATCATAAACAATTACACTACTGGAACCCTAACCCACATAATGTCTTGGTGTTGTTATAACACCATTAACCATTTTGTGATTAATTGTTTACTCTTATGCGAATCATGCACATGTATGATTGATTTAATTATTCTTGTCTTATCCCAACCTTATGATTTGGGCAGTTCCCTTAGATGCTCCTTTGTTGTGTTTTGCACCCTAGTATTCTGGAAGCCTGAAAATGTATTTTTTGTTTTGACTTTTATGGTTTCTTCCTTCCCTGGAAATTTCTGTGCTTTTGTTTCTCCCGTGAGTTGAGTAAGGTTGTTAGTAATTGACAAAAAAATGGATCTTCTGTCATATATGTCAGCAGGCTAATGGACTGGGGACCTTCTAAACCTTAATGGGGGCGGTCTTGCCCATGTGGAGTTAGAACACTTGCAAGGAATTGCAACAACATGATAATCAGCAAACTGCACCTAGTATGAAGATGGCACTTGGACAATATGAACACACAAGAAAGAAATTTTAGCATGTTCTGTCCTTTGCCTGCCACTAGTTCCTAGAAGAGATAGCAGCACCAGTTGGGAAGAGTTGACTCATCAGTACATGAGATTGTCTCAGCATTTCAGTCTAGGTTGGAGTTGCATAGTGGTCTAGCTGGTAGTCTCCTCATTGAACTTGTGAGAGAACCATCTAGATTCTTAAGGAAGCTTTACAAGTAGGAGTATGTGAGAACCAAGTAGACTCTAAGGCCATGCTTCTCATTTCATTTTTGCTTATCTGTGTAAATTTGCATGTTCTTCCTGGTTGTTTAAACTATGATTGCACTTGGTGTATTTGTTTGATGTATGCTTTGGGTTTTGTTGCTTATTTTATGCTTGGGCTTTCTATTGTCTTTCTGTAGACCAATTTATTACCCTTTTGTGTACACCCTATAGATTTGTAACACATGTTTGTACCTCTAGGGTAGAAGGAAGTAGTTGGCAATTATGAGGGTTCATGAAACTCAAAGACTGGAAGTGTAGAGGTGAAATCCTGAGTAGACAGATCTGACCTCCAGAGATTTGTGGGAGTTGATTGCCTTTATAGGAGTCCCAAGGGGACAAGATCCATCAACATTGTTAATTTGTGAAACTCTTTATTTTTAAGGGACCCTAAAGGAATTGGCCCTACAACCCATGCTATCATGGAGATTCACGCATGCTAAAAGACACAAGGTGCAAGCCCTATTACTATTGATATTTTAAGACAATTGTCCTATAAGCCATGAGGGGAATCTTGAACAGACTTATTTGCATTTTGAGATGTTATCATTTGGAAGGTTTATAAGTGTTTGGACCTTGCCCTCTTTACTTACCTGGGATTAGCCATCATATCTATTGAGTAGTGTTGTGATGAATCTAAGTAACTTGTGGGAATGTATCACTCATCCACACTATAATATGAGTCAAAGAGAGACTCAATTTGTACAGTTTGGTTGTTGATTTCCTAGCATTGCTGTGTAAAGTTGTGTTAGGTTTCTCTATATGTTGGTTATGTTGTGTGGTACTTAGGCAACTCTCAACTCATCGGTGGTGAGAGCCTATAAGGTTTGATGAAACTAATTTGGTAGGGAAGTGAACACCATTATATCTTGAACCCTAGAGCTGAACTTGAAGAAGAGAAATTTCAACTAGAAGTGATCCCTTCACACTTCTCCCCTACATCACTGATACAAGTTTCTCTATTCAACATCCATGCCAACTCTTAATAGTTCAAAGCACATGTACATATGAATATTTTTTAAATTGATTTAGCCTAAGTTCATAAGGATCATGTATAACCATACATGTGAAGGATTTGTTAGACTTTGTAGTAAAGAGAAATGCGAATGTTGCTTGATGCTCCAAATGTATTATTCCTATATTTTTTATTTCCATGTCCATGAGAGATAGATGCTAGCAAGATGTGGTGTTTTCCACTTGTTTGTGTTTTGAAAGAGTTGAGTTCTTCAATTGATTTAAATGTGTTAATGACCTCGTAGGTTGAAGTACTACTGAAAAAATCCTATATGAACTTCTATTGCTGGAAATAAGTGTGATATGGACAATTCAATAATTTATGAGATTAGTTTTAAATGGTTGGTAATTAGATAAAGTATACATTGTAATGGGAAGAATTGAAGATCCATTTCTACATAAGTTAAGGAGGTAAATTGTTCTGCATCATGGGATGCAGTTTTAAGATTTTCCTTCTAGTGTTTTGTCTTTTTTGTTTGATAACTCAAAAGTTGGGGACACTAGGAATGCATTGACTGAGTGTCTTTGTGCTATCTATTTGGTTTTAGACTTATTTAGGTGTTCTTGTCAATTTAATATGTCGAGCATGCCATTCATTACCACTTCACCTATTTCAAGAGGTTGATAATTTTTGAGTTGTAGCTCGCCTTTGCATTCTTAGAACAAACATATATTTTAAGACCAAAGCAAACCTTTACCTTCACCAATCCCCAATGTTTCTCATAGTTCTATTCTTTGTTGGGTGCTCTATCTTTCCCTAGACCCACTTTTGAATCCTTTCCCAACCTATCTCTATTTCTTCCTTGGCCTAAACTCTAGCTCATTAGATTTAAGCTCCAATTGGGCCCCATTATTTGTTACACACTTCATCATAAGACCATAGATTGTACATCTTATGATGTGCCTAAGGTTTGAGGTTCATTACTTGATCAATGCTTAACTTCATTTACTTTCCACTTTCACCCTTGTCATTTTAGTGCATGCCTCTGCAAGCCACTAGATGTCGATTGGGGATACAAAAATTGCTTATTGCAACCTCGTGATCACCATAATCCAAAGACTTCCTCTAGGTCAAACTCTATGTAATCCAAAAGCACTCCACCGAGTCTTTTTTCTTCTCTAACTAAAACTCTTGACAAAACCCAAGACATTTCACTTCATTGCTCCTTGCTCTCAGAAGTCAACCACCATTTCAGAAATATATCTCCTCGTACGGTCATTAAGTTCATCCATGTATGGAATGAAGATTTAGATCACATACATGGATGCTCTAACCTTAGTGGTTTCCATGTTCTGACCTTGGGGCAGCCAAGAGTAACCTTCTACATTTTAGACTTTTACTATAATGTCACTTAAGTGTAGAGTAACAACTCGCACACATTATCTCAGATTAGCATTGAACTAGTGGTTGACCTAGTGGTTGACTCCTTTGCTTCAAGTTTAGACTTCCAAATTTGACTCTAAATATTCCTTAGCATGGCTAGCCTAATCAAATTGATATTTCCCCTCATGTTTGAGATCAATATCGCTTAAAGCCGCATTTTGAGAGGTCTTTTTCTTCCAATTTATTTATCAGACTTGAGAACAATCTCAAAGTTTGTTAATTTTTTTATTGCATTCTTGTTTAACCCTTAAGCCTTTCCAAGATCTGTGGTTCCATGGTCTATCATACAATGTATCATTACATTCTAGAAGTGGGTAGCCAATTAGACCCCAAAATTTCTTGTGTTGTTGAGTTCCTACTATACAAATCTATGATGGATTTCACTTTCTTTAACCCACACAAAACATTTTGCTTGTTGCCAAAGCACTTTAAACTTCCCTTGTGCAACTACTAGGTTTGTATCTTCATTGTGTAAGATCACAAATGACCCAAGCAAAATATTTCCCTTGGGATTTTGAGTTCCCATCATTCTTTTGGCCTTCTTGACAATTTATGTCTTGGATCTTTGAGGACCAAAAGTAGCTAAGGAGATAGCTAGTGTCAATCTCTAAGCAAGTTGCCCCCCCCACCTCTTGTTGGTTGCAGCCACCATATTTGTATACTCTTGGTTCTAAGGAAGTGACATATGTCACTCCCTCATGGATTTGGCTCCTCAATGTTATGAGTGCTTGGACCTCTTTCCACAAGATCCCCAAAAGCGCAACACAAGTGTCATAATCTTAGAGTCTCAATCATTTTACCTCTATGACCCTACATTTGTGTGCATGTGCTTTGTAGAGATGCTAGGTACAATTTTTTGTGTTGTGTTTTGGGTTTTCTATCTAGAATCTAGTTATCTTATGGTCAATGGTTACCTCTATGTATTTCATGCTCAGCCAACAACATGCTGGTTTTTTCTGCACTCTTAGTTTGCTTGAGTTTTGGTGTCCACCTCCTCCATTGAATGTACATCTTACACCATATGGTGAACATCATATAGTGTGCCAAGCTTCACACTTGACCACAAGGAGGTGTTGTTTAAATTTCTCTCCTCTGAAGTGCTAACCTTACTGCTCCGTACAAAAATGTCTTAAACATTCCTCTTGGACAGGGTCAGCCAAGCTTCGACCTCGGCCCTTTCAACATCAACGTATGTTCTTTTGGTGTGAGCTTCAGTCCTTCAATCTCCTTGTTGTGAGACATGATTTAGGGTATCAGCTCTTTACAGGCCCAGGCTATCTTTCTCAGCAAGTGTTCAGTCAGATCCCTTGGGGGTCAAACAAGGCAGTCTTTCCTCTTTGGTTTGGGCTCTTTACAGGCCCAGGTTATCTATCACCTTACAAGATTAAATTCAAAATGTACATAAACAATATAAAATGTCTAGTTCAAATTAGAAAGCTAAGTTAATTTAGAATTTAATTATGGATAAACTGTCATGCCCAAAATTTCCTCCATTTATACAAGACACAAACCAATTTTTTTTTTCCAAAACATTCTTTAGGGAACCCAAAACCCAAATCTCGACACGAGACAACTCATTTGTTGTAAGGAATTTTAAATTTCATAAAGACCTTCTAATTTAATGAGGTTAAAATACATGGTCATATAAAAGGGAGAGATGGGTTTCTAAACATTTCCCTACCATTAGACTAAAAGTCATTAATCCTTCCCTCGCCTAAAATAACAAGACTATTAAAGTTATATATATTATTAATGTCTACATTCCATGTTGTGTTTCATGACTCAAGATTGAGATACATGGTATCCAACTTGGGATGAGGGTGCGGTGGACATTTGGGATGATCTACCTATGGATACCCTTTTGTTAATTATGTTTTCTATAAGAAAAGGAATGTTTGGTTGTTAAGTGTGTTTGATTATGTACCAAAAATCCTCTAGTGACAACCACTCCAATTGGAGAAGGCTCCGCTAGTGTACTTGGGGAGAGTGTGAGACCCCACCCATTCGTGGTCTTATTAAGTCTATGTTGTCATGTCCCTGCCAAAATAAGATCGCTACCCTAAGACAGTCCCGATCACTGCCTTAATTCCTAGACATGTGCGATGGAAGTCAAAGACTCTAATAACAATCGATCAAGATATGCTTCGCAGCACTATAACAACTGGACAGAGGAAATCAGGCATCGATGTCTAGTAATTCTAAATGCAGTGATCACTAATAATACGGTGATTATTATTCAAAGAGCAGCGAATATCTTAATGAGTGTAGCAAGACAATTAGGAACGCCAGCAATTAATTGTAAAGAGGCAAAAAATTATAATTAGCCAAAGGCTGGGATTGGGAATAAAAGAAAACAAATTAAGTTAAACAAAAAGACATGCTCTTTGGAAAAGAGATGTCTATTCCAAGGGTTACATCACTTCATAAGGAAATATAAGGGAGGGCAGTCCTTTGCTAAAAGGCATCGAATCATATCCAGAAAAATATCTGCATTCAGATCAGTGAATCATCTTCAGAAATATATTTACATTCAGGCAACCAATATCTTCAGAATATTAGAAAGAGATCAAAACAACAAGGCAATTGAGTAGATCAGAATTAATTATCTGCACTCAAGCGTAGAACCAGCAGTTATTACATCTGCTGCTGTAAATATAGCAATCTTATGTTTTAACAGATATTGGGTTATGCTCTATCATGATTATTGTGTATAATGATACACTTATCATTGTATAAATCTGGATATATTTAGTGTTTGTAATTTTCATCAAGCAACCATGGGAGGAGTGGGGGAAATACCAGTAGGGTGAGCAGATACTAGATCTCTTTCTAAGTACACCACTCTGTTGAATGACTGTGTGTTTGCCACTTGGGGCCAAGAGGGATGGTGTATCCGCTCTTGGGCTTAGAATGAGGAATCTGCGGGCCTCCTAGGTTAGCTTTTCCCCAATCTCTACATGGATTGGTTGTTGGGAAGGGATTCAAAGAGTCTCAATCATAAGGATGGATTAGGCAACATGGATAGGGAAAGCAGGTACAAGTTTATCCACTAAGTACGCCACTCCATATTGGATGACTGTGTGTCTGCCACTTGGGGCAAGAGGGATGGTATATCTGCTCTTGGGCTTAGCATGGATAGCTTCAGGTGGACTTATCATGTTTCTCATCCAAGTCCTATTATGATTAAACTACCACTATGCATTATGGATATTGTGTAGATAGTTTTGAAATAGTTATGTATGTTACATGGTTTAAATAGATAAGGCATTTATTATATATGTTTTGAGCATATGAATTATATTTTCAATATTATCTAACATGATTGCAAGACCTAAACTACAATTTATCTTGCTAAAACATCCAATTGGTTAGTCATAACTCTAACTACATTAAATTTTGATTCTAGGGCAAGATTTAGGGCAATCCCAAAAAGGGGACAGTACATATGTTTTATGTGTTTCTAAGTTGGCTATTATACTTGGGTTTATGAGTATACATCAATAAGGTTCATATTTTGGATATGATTACTCACTGATGGTTGATGTGATTTCCTTGTGATAATTAGATGAGTTCCTTTCTTTGATTATGTAATAATGTGTTGACTGAGATGCTCAATTATGATGGGTTATCGGTTACTAATTGTTAGTAATGGTATTAGTATGTATAATAGATGGATTCCATTATGTGCTAGGGGTTGTTGAGATGATTGTTTTATTATCAGATGGAATTACTATTGGGTGACCACATAATATGGATGTGTGAGTAAGTGTTATTATGGAGATGATGTTTGATATTTTAATGTTACTAGTGGTAGTATTGATTAAAATTTCTAGTTGGCTATTGTTCTTGAAATGTTATTTTAAAATTTCTAGTTGGCTATTGCTCTCTATCATCCTGATGATGGATCACTGAGTGTGATCCGAAACGTTGATGAAAAAAACTCAAACACAATCAAAAATCCAGAAATTGCAAAATCTTCAGCATTATGGATTGTGGAAATCTCATAGCATTAATCAGTTATTTATGTTCATGGAATGTACTGACACCTTTTGTTGACTGAACAGGTGAATTTTGGCCAAAAGTGGCAGGGGTGACATAGCTACTTCCATTGTTTTACCCTTGTGAATTTTCGTAGGGAGAATAAGGTCATTTGTTTTATGTGTCGTATGGTTGTGTGTATGTGTGAGAGTTTATTTTATTAATCTTCTGAATTATCCTTTATTATGATTATTTCTTTTATGATTTATAGGGTTCTTATGTGTTTTAAATTATGTTTTATTGTTTAAAAACCTTCCTAGGTGATAGACTAATAGGTTAGGGGTTGTTTCATCTTAGAAAATACTTTTTTTAAAACCCACTTTTGAAAAGTGGCAAAAATTAGAGTTGGTTGGGTAGTTGGGTGGTTAAGGACAGGTAGTTGCCTTTCCCCTTCTATTTATTCATTCTCCTTGAGTGGAGAAGGAGCTTTTTCTTTTCGGTTTATTTTGTTCTCTTGGATGTTGTTCCACTTGGGTGGGAAAATTTCCTGGCAGAGGAAATTTTGGGCATGACATAAACCTATTGTTGAATTATGCAATAAGTTAAGAAAATGTATATTGCATTATCTGCTTAAGGAAATTAAAAACTTAAAATGATTAATGCTTCAAAAAAACAATGGCATGATTTAGGGTACTTTTTTAGTTAGATTTCATGGGCATTACAAAACTGGTTATAAAAATTCAATGCAATGCAAGTTAAAACCACTGATTTAGTTTATCTACTAGGTAATCAACCATGGTACCAGTTCGGATTTGGGTTTAGCTGTCCCATTCGCATATTCAATCAAAATAAAAATTGGGATTGGGTTTGTTTTGGATTCATTCCATATAAAAAATGAAAAACATATAAAAACATAAAAATATACATATTTGCAGCAGTAAATAATTTTAGAATGCCACATAGCATCATATAATAAATTATTTCTTCATTGAAAGGTAAACATATTTCCTAAACCACTGATTTAGTTTATTTCCTTAAGTAATCAACCATGGTACCGGTTCGGATTTGGGTTTAGGAGTTCCATTTGCATATTCAATTAAAATAAAAATTGGGATTGGATTTGTTTTGGGTTCATCCATATAAAAAATGAAAAACATATAAAAAACATAAAAATATACATATTTGCAGCAGTAAATAATTTTAGAATGCTACATAGCATCATATAATAAATTATTTCTTCATTGAAAGGTAAACCATAAAATTATAGAGCAATAGCTATAGTAGTGTAGTTGCATTGCGCAAGAACTTGATGAACAGATTGAGTCAACACAATGATTTTCTGTTGAAAATCACTGAGATAACAACCATGGAAACATAAAATATTGATAGAATAAAGAAAACAACGGTGCACTAAAATGATTTGGAAGAAAACTAGATACATTGGGTATATGCAAAAATTCATTACAAGCCATTTAATGGGTTTCATAAGGGTGTAGGAATGCTTGTGAGCCCCCATGCCTTTTTTCATTTTTTCAGATACAAACAGAAAAAAAACTGACATCTTTTTTATTTTAACATAAGGGGTCACCTGGACATCCCCAGATCATCCTGGGGACATAACGTATGTCCCCAACTGTCTGAGAGATGGCCAAACGTCCCCAGGATACCCAGCCTCACTAGTTGGTGTTTCAGGGACATGTCTCCAAAACCAATGAGTACAGGGGATGGCCTAGGGACATCCCCAGCTATCCCAGTGTCTTAGGGATGGAGCAGGGGATGGGGATACAAGGTCAACCAATTCAATGCAATGCAGTTATTTCAACTGATGCCTTAATGTTGAGCACAGCCGTTGCAATATTCGTAGACTTGAACCAAAAACAGATTTCAAACTTTCAAGAGCAAGACATCAAATCCCAAAAAGTCATTTCCTCGGAAGCAATGGGGAAGCACCTAAAGCAGACCATGAAAACCATAAGCCGTGAATGAATTGGGTTTGCTTAAAAACTAACAGAACCATTTTCAAACTTTAACAAACAAAATTAACCCATAATCTTGAATGAATTGGATTTGCTTAGAAACTAACACGAATCCATTTTCAAACTTCAACCAACAAAATTGCCCCATATCCAAATGCCCTTGTCTGAGACTATCATACAGTGGCGTAGACAGTGTTGTGGCCTACTTATAAAGCTACGTGACCGTTAATCTTGTAGCAGATCACACGAATAACAACCGATTGATCATGTCCATCTCTACTCCATTCCATCTTCTATTATGTCAACGTAAAATTGACCCCAGCCCCAACCTTGACAATTAGAACTATGCATTTTAGGCCCCTCAGGCCTCCTAGCCCCAGCCCACGAAAACAAACTACAGAAAAAATACAAGAGATCGGAGAAATCTTTGCCTACCCCTTTCTCCAGCATCGCTGTCTTTCCTCTTGAGGCCCTTGTAAACCTCCTTCCCAATTATGAACTTCATGGTCTCTCCAAGCACAGACCTCATCTTCATCTTCATGGCACACGCTTTTGAACATGATAATTCACCCGCCTTCACAAGCACCTATTAACTGAGACTATTTAATCATTATCCTCAAATACAGAGAATGATGGTGTTCCCAAAATAAAAAAGCTCTGCAAGGCCGGCTTAACTATGAGTGTTCATACTAAACTCCCATCGGACGGTAAAATGTCATCTGATATGCCCAAAAATAAAGGAATATTAATAGCTGAAGTGGACCCAACAAGGAACTAGCAGTCATTTAGCATAATCCATGGCGAGTATGAATGATTCCAGGTGGTGCCGCTTGTGCCTCCATTTCGGACCGTTCGAATATTAATGCAGAGTATATTTTTGTTACGGGCGATAAATTTGGTTAAGTATCATATCTTCATCGTTACTTTCGATGAGTATTACTAAGTGAACGCGACAAGGTCCCATGGGACCAGGCCTGGAATTTGACGGCCACCCTTGTCTGTCATATGAAAATTTTGTGACGGTTTGTTCATTTAAATACTTGTCATTTTACGTTTTATGAAAAAATTTAACTGTCAAAAAAAATATTTGAAGTACCTAAAAAATCAATATATTAGCAATGTATGAAATATTATTTTATAAAATAATTATGTTAGAAAATTTACAAATTTTAGAAACTATGCATGTACTCAATTAGTAAATCCAATTGCATATAATAAATTTTATTGATAGTTAAATAATTATATATATGTAATTTACATTTTGACAATGTATAGAGTATTAGATTAAGAATAATTATATTGCACAATATGACTATTTTTTCCATATATTTATTCTCTAATTTGTAAAATTGTATTACTATTTTGACTATAAATTAATTTATTGATTTCATGTGTAAATATCATAAAAACACATTTAAATATCAATTTCAAACCTACCAAGAAATTGTTAAATAAAATTAAAATTAATTTAATGTTTGAATTGGTCTATCTAAAAACACATTTAAATATCAATTTCAAATCAAATCTAGCAAGAAATAATTATATAAAATTAAAAATAGTTCAATCCGCGAATTGATCTATCTAAAATCATATTTAAATATCAATTTCAAACCTATCCAGAAATAATTATATAAAATTAAAAATAGTTTAATCCTTATTCAACTCATTATCTAAAATTTCAAAATGCTCACCAATAAAACATAATTACTCGAAAAAAATCAAAGCTGAATCAGTGTAAAATAAATGTTGTTGAAAAAATAATGCTATAAAAGTGAAATTAGTTGCTATTGTTCAAAAAAATTTATAGTTTAATCTTAAATTCATTTATCTAAAACCATAAATTATTTGTAAAAGGAAAACAAAATTTCAACATCTCACCAATAAAACCAAATGTTCTATTGAAGAAAATCAAAGCTAAGAATCACTGTACACAAAATGCTATAAAATAAATCTTGTTGAAAATAAAATGCTATAAAATAAATGCTTTGAAAATACAATGAAAATTTGTGCTATATTATTCATAAGAATATCCTACATATATATTAAAAAACTGTAAAATTAGAAAATATTGATAATTAGAAATAAATCTTAAATCTTAAATTTATTGTTAATTGTAACAAGAAGTTTCTAAATTATGTAGAAAATAAATTCTTGTTAAAATATTCAAAAAGTTAAAAATCAATTATATTCTATTTTGAAAAGATTTTGAATTAATATATATTTTTATAATAAATATTATAAATCATATATATTAATATAAAGCAATGATAATTATTAGTAAAAAAGTCAAAATCTTAAAAAAATTAGAAAGAATTATATTTAAATCTTGAAAAGATTCTATTCTCAAGAGATTTTGAATTAATAAATATATTTATAATAAATCATATATATTAATATAAAGTGAAATTAGAAAGAATTATTTCAATTTTCAATTATAAAGTAATTTATATTTTTATCATAAACATTATTATATATATATATATATATATATATATATATATATATATATATATATATATATATATGCCTACAATAAATTTTCACAGTTTAATAATAATTTGAAGTGTCATATTTACGGCTATATAAAAATATAGCAAGTCAAATGATACAGTCTAATAAATTTTTAGGTTGTAAAATACGGTCCAAAATGCAAAAAACGGTCAAATAGACCATCAAATTCGCATGGGACTCATCGTTCTTGAGGGGCCTTCATTGTTCTTGAGGGGCCTGTCTGATTATTATAGTACAGGACATTAACGAATATTAAGGATGACTCCTGAAATAAAAAAGTCGCGGATTTACTTATTTATTTAGAGTGAAGAACGTATTTTATTAATAATTGAAGTGAAATACAGGGCTTAAATTTGATGGCCGTATGACCGTATTTAGAGATTTTTTCCGTAAAATATAATCAAAATTTTAAGAAGATTGTATCAGATGAAAGGAGAGATTTTGGATAGACTGTCAAAATTTATATAGAATTATAATGATATATATATTTGATTTATATATAATTTTACTTACACTAAGGTGTATCATAATGTTTTAAGGGCACTTTTGATTAGATAACCGTCATTAAAAAATTTGTTGACAGGGAAGGTCGACCGTCAAATTTAAGCCCTGAGTGAAAAGTTTATTTGCAGCATTTTTTTTTATTTTAATTCAATTTGAATTCATTTTGATTTTTTTATTCTTTGTTTATAATATAATAATTTACTAGCAATCACACCTTGGTGTGCAATGGGTACACCATACATTTGTTTAGTATACATGAGGTCAATTGGTAGGCTATTTAGAAAATGATTTATTTTGTCCAACAAAGGTCTCAATGGAGAAGTAATAACTTCAAATAAAATATGCATCTGCTTATAGGGAAGATAATAAGGCTCCATTACCATTAGGCTCATGTTATGTTTGCAATAGGGAGAGAGGGAGAGAGAGGGAGATATGTGGATAGAAAGAGGGAAAGATATAGGGGGGAGAGAGAGAGAGAGATGAAGATGGAGGAGAGGGATATGGAGAGGAGGAGAGGGAGAGATAAAGAGAGAGGACAAAGGGATAGATATAGATGGAAGAGATAAATATATAGAGAGGGGGAGAGAGGGAGAGAAAAATATAAATATAGAGATAGGAAGTGATATATAGAGAGGGGTAGAGAGAGGGAAAGATATAGGACTAGAGAGAGATGGATAGATAATGAGATAGAGATAAAGGGAGATATGTCAGAATTTAAATATGGAGAGAGAGAGAGAGAGAGAGCGAGCTAGAGCTAGAGCTAGAGATCGGGAGAGAGAAACAAGGAGTGTTTGTTTGTATGAGTAAGAGAGATATATGGAGAGAGATAGAGAGGGAGATATATATGTGTGTGGTCAATTTTTAATGCATATTAAATATGTAAAAACAAATAAATCAAACACACCAATAAGACATTATATCAAAAACAGAATATTAAAATAATAGAGATGCAAACTCAGTATCATGTTATCGATGTCGTCCTAGTGTCCTCTATCTCCAGTGTTTTCGTTGATTCCAACTAACTCTCAAATAGTGTGCTAAGCTCAACTAACAGTCCTCCTAGAGAATGAGATTGAATATGAAATGCATGTAATGCTAAGACATGATTATTCTAATGCTAAACATGATTGTTAAAATGAAAGATTATGATGATGCTATGAAATACTAAGATTGAATAATGACAATGCTAAGATGCTAGAATGCTAGAATGCAAGTAATCTCTAATTCGCCTATTGTGTGTTGTAACCATTGCTTGGATTTGTAGTGCTATTTATAGAGTTTTTCGAAAGCTTCTGATTGGCTAATATGATCAATGATTGTGCAAATTCCTGGCAGATCGAACGGTTGAAGATGGACAAGACTGAAGAAAAATAGAAGAAAACGAAAAGCAAGATTTGTTTTCTTTTCTGAAAAAGAGGTAAGATAAGATAATAAAGATGAATTGTAAAAAAATCATCTTTTTGTGAGATTATGGAAAGATTTTGAAGAAGATAAATAATGAATTATTAAATTCAATTATTCATTTATGGGTGACATGGAGATTTTTCTTAAAATAGAATATTTATCCCAGATTTGAAGAATAATGGAAGATTTCATAATTAAATAAAATATTTAATTATGATTTTAAAAAGATATGGAAGATATTTAATTAAATAAAGATATTTAATTAAACTTTTTAAACGAAATTAATTAAATAAAATATTTAATTAATTAGAAGAATTTGAAAAGAAATATTTAAATTTAATTAAATCAAAAGACTTAATTAAATTCAAAAAGTGATAATTAATAAATAAAGTGTATTTATTTAATTAATCAAGTGGACATATGAATGTGAAATAATTAAATAAAAATCAATTTATTTAATCATGATAGAAGAATAAATTGAATGAACAATATAATTAAATTAATTAAATTTAATCATATGTAGAAGACTTTAGAGATATTAATTAAATAATAAATATTTAATTAAATGTCAGGATTAATCAGATATGACCAATTTTATGCATCTACATTTTGCCCCTCTTTGAAGTGATGTGTGAAACGCATTGCTTCAAAGAAAATATTCCTGCTTTCGAAATTTGCTATGTTTGATTTTTGCTCCTTGATCAAAAAATTTTTAACTGATATGCCCCTAATCTAGTTTTGATATGTTTCTGATTGAAAGATGCTGCTGGTATTAATTATGCCCCCTCGGGAGGTAAATCATTGATGATGATATGAGTTGTTGAAAATGTTTGAAAATTTTGATTTGATGATGAGATTTTGATTGTGATGTGAATTCGGTGATTTAGCTCTCGAAAAATGATGTATTAGGATGCCCCAGTTTGAAAATAAGGTCAAAGTTAGATATAAAGATAAAAATAAAATAACATGTCACAAAAACCCACCTTTGTTTGACCTTTAAAAGGTAAAAGGGAAGAAAATGACAAGTAATTTTCACCTTTTGACTTTGAGAAACCTTGTGCTCTGATAGTGACCTGGCGAGATGGAGATTCCATACCATAGACATAGATTCGAGCGGGCCCGCTGATACCAAAGACCAGCTGCGTATGGACCACCAGTGAGTCGATCCAACCCCTTTTGCTTTGAAATTTTCTATTTTGAATCAATTTTTCATGTGCTTTTTCATGGATTTAGGCGTAAACAATCCATTTTAGCGCTTAGAGTAGGCATTTTAGCGCTTTCGAAATTTGATTTAGTGCTTTCGAAATTTGTTTTAGCGCATATAGGATTCAATTTTGAATTTGTTGTAAAAACCAGTTTAGTGCATTCAATAGATAGTGTAGCACTTATAGGATGTCGTAGGAAAATTGGTAGTTTAGCGCATCTAGGAAAAAAATTAGCGCTTTTAGGAAACAGTTAAGCACTTGTAGGGTTGGCACGCATCCAGTGAATAAAATGACGCTTTCGATTAGAGTTTAAGCGCTTTTAGGGAAATAGCGCATAGAGGAAATGATTTAGCACATCTAGGGCACAAAATGGCGCATCTGAGTTTGAGTGCATCTGGGAGAAACTTTAGCGCATACAAGGTTTTAGCGCATAGAGGCCACATAGTAGCACTTTTTAGGAAATGTGCCTGTTTGATGAAAATGATGATGGTTATTGCTTCATTGGTCAATAGATATAAAAATTGTCTTATCATCATGGTGATATAGATAGAAAATCTAATAAATGATGGATGGGTAACTGTGTTTCCCAAATAGAGAACAAATAGTAGATAGTTGATAACTTTGTCTCCCTTGAATGAAAAACAAAGAGTAAATGATTGATATGACTTCTGATAAATTTACTTTCTACAATAGAAAACAAATAGTAGATGATTGATTGAAAACATATTTGCATTCGTGACGAAAATAAAAACAGAATGATGTTTTGATTGTTGATAAATTTGCATTCTTGAAAAAGAAAACAAATAGTAATTGATGATAGAGTAGATTGATGCGATATTCAAATAGATAGATTGTGTATTGATTGCATGTTATGAGTCACCTAGATAGGACACTTGATATGGGTCACTGATATAAGTCACTGATATGGGTTATTGATAGATAGACATGAGTTAGATTGATTTGCTTGATTGAGATTGAATCATTGATATGATGCTGATTGATTATCCTTGTGATAACCAAAAATAGGAGGTTTTCAAAAACCTCCAGATTAGGGAGCGTCACTTTGCGGGGTGGGATTGGATACTAGAGCTGACACTAGATGATATAGAGTTGATAGGGGCATGTGGATTGGGATCATTGTTGTCTATACCTCTGATTTGTGTCAACATGGGTCTGTTGACCATGCTGGCAGAGAGGTGGCATTCAGAGCATAACACCTTTCATTTGTCGTAACACCTTTCATTTGCCAACAGGTGAGTTGACTGTGACTCCTGAGGATGTTTATAGGATATTGGGTATTCCAGTGGTAGGTGCCCTTATGTTCTATGATCACAAGGAGCTAGGTGGGATAGATGCACTGAGGAGAGTATATGGCGATGCGCACATAGCAGGGTACTAGGTGCCATGGGCTAACTTCAGGGGGTATTCGACCTTACCTACAGTTTTGGGTGCATTTATTGGAGGTCTCCTTTGTTTGGATTGCTGGTCAAAGGGACTATCAGTGGGATGGGGGAGGATCCTTGAGCAGATGTTGATATAGCCATGGAGATATGCCTGGGGGAGCTGCATGTTGGCTCACCTATATCACGACCTACATCAAGTGGTTTACAGAGGTTCATCCATTTTGTTGTGTAGTGTTACATTGCTCCAGATCTGGGCATGGGAGCATATTGCTGTGACGAGATCAATGTGTCCCAAAGTGAGGCCACCAGGTAGACCCTATGTGTATGCATATTCTATGTTCCTTTTCTAGCCTAAGCTGGGCAAGTTGGATTACTGGAGATGGTGCCTCGACGATATGGATGCAGTGATATGGCGACCATACATAGATTGCGATCCATGGGATACAGATCATCTAGAGATGTCATTTGTAGGTATTCCTCGATTTGTGATAGGGAGGACCCCATTCATCATAGAGAGATTCTTGGCATTGCGGGTTTAGCGATAGTTCAAATTTACACAGGGGATGCCTCAAGGTGTTGCTCACTATGCGTGGAGCAAGGATGAGGTGGGATGGGGGCTTGGTATTTCATATCAGATAACATACACAAAGTATACTTCTTTAGTGCCTGAGGTATGGGATGATAGGTGAGATATTGTTGATGCTGGTATGTCCAATGAGTACTCTATTTATTATCATACACATCCATTTCCACGGTTTACATGTCCTGATGAGCCGACACCCATTTTGGTGGTACCAAAACCAGGGGTAGGGAGACAGGAGGATGTGGCAGGTGGTGAGCAGGTATCGGTTGGGGGAGAGGATGAGGAGAGTGGAGAGGAGGAGAGCTCAGATGGGAGTGATGGAGATGACAATGGAGATGAGGGACAGGTGCCAGTGAGACCGAGGCCAGACATTTTGGGCGGTGTTTAGATCATGCGGAGGTCGAGGACTGGGATTGGGTGGCGGACAGTGATCAGGGTTGCCTCCACATCACAACAGGGATAGATAGATACTCTGCAGGCCCAGGTACAGACATTGCAGGGACAGCAGGTGCAGTTGCAGAGTCAGTTGGCTCAGGCACAGAGTATGGCAGTGAAGTTACAGACACAGCTGGCACAGTCACAAGAATAGGCACAGGCATAGGTACAGGCATAGGCACATCCTCCTACCCCAGACCCATAGCTAGCCCAATTGATTGTAGAGAGGGATGCATTTAGACGGAGGGTAGTAGAGGCAGAGGGTGTTGCACAGAGACTCATGGGCACTGTGGAGAGTGCATCATTGTGAGAGGCCATTGTAGAGGGCTTTGAGATGGCTAGAGAGACTAAGTACTATCGAGTCAGATACAAGGATTTGTGTCCTCCTAAGCGCAGAGAGCCTTTCCCACGGTCCCATAGTAGGACTAGGAGCAAGACACAGATAGCCACATAGAGCCTAGGGGTTACTGGGCCTCAACAGGATCCAGATGCAGGGACTAGTGGCAAGCCACCATCCTCGAGACCAGCTCCATCAGGGGGTCCACTAGCCAACCTTGAGCCATTGACGCAGGGTTGTTGATATACATCATATTCATGGAGCATGTATATTGATTTTGATCATGTCTCATATATCTGTCTAGACTTTTTAGTTTCATTGGACTTTTGGACATTGTTGTATGTATTTTGATGAGCAATGATATGCAGCGGCGATGATTTTTGATGATGTGTTGTATTTTTGATATGATGGTTTGATATGGTTATGCATTTATTTCTTTATTATATGTGTTATGGATGTATGCAGATGATTTGATGACTAATCATGATATGCAAGATGATTTGATATGATTATGATATGATGATGATGAACTATGATGTGTACTAATGATCTCATGTAGGTGGATGTTGATGATAAAAATGCCACATGTTGAAATGATGTGATATATGTTATGACAATGTATGTTTTGCAAATGATGTGGAAATGTAATGTTTGTATGAAATTCTTGTGTTTTGATGTTTTAAATGCCACAAATGATGATGATGTGATGGATGTTGTGAAATGCATCATGAATTTGTAGTATCAAATGTTGTATGACAAATGACATGAAATAATATGGATGATGAGAAATGATAAAAGATGTAAATGATAAATGATAATGGTATGATAAGATGATAATAAATGATATGAAATGTAGCGAAATGAATAATAATATGATAAAATGTAATGATATGAAACATAATGAAATGTAATGATGAAATGTGATGAAATGAAATGAAATGAGATGGGAGGATAAAATGAAAATGTAATGTAATATGATAAATTATGAAATGAGATGAGATGATAAAATGAAATGAAACGTAATTATGAAATGTAGTGGTACAATAAAGTATGAAATGAAATGAGGAAAAGAAATGATATAATATGATGATAAATGATAAATGATAATGGTATGAAGAATAAGGACATGAAAATGATAATGATAATAAAATGATATAATGAATATGAAAATGATTAAATAATGATATGATAAAAAATGTAACGAGATGGGATGACAAAATAAAATGAAATCCAATTAAAATGAGTTTATGAAATGAAATGATATGATATAATGAAATGCAATGATATGAACTTGTGAAATGAGATGATGAAATTATATGATGAAATGTAATGAAATGGTAGAATATGTAAAATGTAATGATATGAAAATGTAACAATAAGATGAAAATGAAATGAAGATACAACTATGCAAAATGAAAATGACATGGATACCAAAAATGATGGATAAGATAATAATGAAAGTGCTATGAAAATGGTTAATGAATAAGTGAATGATATGAAATGACAAAGGATCAAAAAATGATATGAGAATGAAATAAAGACAATAAAAATGAGAATGACCCATTATATGCAATGAAATGATATGAAATATGAAATGATAATGCATCATGAAGGATAAATAAATGAGAAAGGATCTAAATGATGAATGTTAAACTATATGATATGGACAAGACCTAGATGAAATGATAATGAAATGAGGATGAAACAAATGCCAAATGTCCTCCACAAATAGTCCAAAGAGACATGACAACCGTTGATTTATCTATTCAGCTTTTAAAAACTCTAATGTGAATACAGTATGTAGATATATACATTGATCTAAATGAAATGCAACTAAATAAAACCAACTGTTTGTTGAGCCTTCGGGTAGCTTTCTTGAATCATCATAGAGCCTTATAAAATGTTGGAAGTATGTACAAGCATCAGAGGGGAGATTAGCACCAATGATGACCTGAGTACAACTTTCATGATTTTTGATATAGCAAGCGAACACAAGCATTGAGGTATAATTGAACCGAGATGACCTAAGCATTTCTTGCATAAACAGACAAAGACTAACCACTTTCTGATGCAAATGTGGAATTGTCATCAATGATATGCTTTGGAAATCATGTTTCACGACATATTTGCACCAAATCGATAGTTAACCTCAAGACAACAGACAAATAAAAATCATCCTCTTTCCTTGCCACTCTAGTTCAGTACATCATCAAGTGTGCTCTAGAGAGATGATATCGAAAAATCAAACAAACATTGTTCAAAATGTAACACTGATATTCCAATTATTATTCAAATTTTAGATCATCCAGATATGAGTCATGATATGGTATTTGCTAAAAACTATTGTGATATGGATCAATGATTGGATAGCTGTTCATAGGATTTGATTGTTTGTTCGCATGGTTGGATTTGATGTTATTGTCTAGCTATTTTGGTAAAACCTGAAAGTTGATTTCCCCTGAGTATGTCAACGTTTGCCCCCAGTATTTGATACAACTTACTGAAATGGATATGTACAATATTCAAGCTATGGTAAGACGTTATCGCTCTAGGTAAATGATGGCAACATGATGCTGGTACAACCCTAAGATGATGGAAAGATGCATGAAATGAAGGATGAGAATCCAAGTGTAGAACATGAACTAATAGATGGAGAGCTACAAATAGCGTCTGTTTGCCAGATTTTCACTATTTGTTTTTATTGCATTTTTCTGATTGATTTTTTTTTTTGTCACTACCAAGATGCCTGTTTGCCAGGTTTTCACTAGGGTAACCATTTTTTTAGGACTTTTTCTGCTGTTTTTGTATTTCTTCAGGACGTTTTATGTTGTTTTTGTGATTTCTTTCAAGACTTTTTCTAATGTTTTTGTATTTCTTCAGGACTTTTTCTGATGTTTTTGTATTTCTTCAGGACTTTTTCTGATGTTTTTGTATTTCTTCAGGACTTTTTCTGATGTTTTTGTATTTCTTCAGGACTTTTTCTGATGTTTTTGTATTTCTTCAGGATTTTTATGGATGATGATAACTGCTTCAGACATAATACTTTTTTAGGTGCATGTTGTTGATGGGTTCGTCAAATAGGTCCCCTTCTGGCATTGACAACTTGTATGCTCCTAAACCGTATACTGCTATGACCACATACGAACCAAGCCAATTAGGTTCAAACTTCCGTTTCTTCCCTCTGTCTTGCTGATTATGTGGGTTCTCTTTTAGAAAAAGATCACCAAATTGAAAGGTATGCAGTTTGACTCTGTGATTATAGCTACAAGACATCATTTGTTGATATGCTTTCAAATGATCAACTGTTCATTGTCTCTTTTCATCAAGAAGTTCCAGTTCTTGCAGTCGGGAAACTCTGTATTCATCATTTTTTATGAGACCTTTCAGTGATACTTTAAGTGATGGGATCTCAAATTTTAGTGGAAAAATGGCTTTTGCTCAATAGACAAGAGAAAATGGTGTTGATCCTGTTGGCATTTGGATACTAGTTTGGTAGGCCCATAATGCGGGATTAAGTTGAACGCACCGATCTTTCCCTGCATCATTCACAGTCTTCTTCAAAATTTTCAATATTGTTTTATTTGAGGCCTCTGCTTGGCCATTCCCTTGTGGATAATAAGGTGTTGAGTATCTGTGTTGAATATGGAATCTCTCACAAAGTTCGTCAACAACTTGATTCTTGAATGGTCATCCATTATCTGTGATGATGGAGTTGGGAATGCCATACCAAAAAATGAGATAGTTGAGTATGAATGATCAGATTTGTTTGCTAGTGACCTTAGTGAGAGGGATTACCTCAATCCACTTGGTAAAATACTTTGTCACTGTGATGATGAACTTGTGTCCATTCAAGGATGAAGGATGAATCTTTCCAACTAAATCCAACCCCCATTGAGAGAATGGCCAGGTTGGTACGAACGATTGTAGTTCTTGTGCTGGTGCATGAATGAGATTTACATGTATCTGACATTTAGAGCACTTCATTACAAAAGTAAATGATTCCCTCTCCATTGTAGGCCAATAGTAACCCACTCTAATCAGTTTCTTGGATAAGGTTAGTCCACTTGAATGAGTACCACAAATGCCACCATGAAATTCTTGTAAAGCCTTATTGGATTCATCACGTTCAAGACATCGAAGTAAAGTACCATCAAGACCATGATGATAGAGAGTGTCAACAATAAGGGTATAGTGAGAGGATTGGCGGATAAAGTTGTGCTTTTGGTTACAGGATAAGTCAAGTGGTAAGATGTTGTCTTTTAGGTAGGTATAGATTTTTCCATACCAAGGTGAATCAGATCCTACTAAGTGGAAAATGATTTGGCTTTCAGGTGTGTCATAGGCAAGCGTAAATGATTGTTCCACCAAAAATTTGTAGCGAGCCTGAGTTTCTGGGAGTTGTAACAATTTGTGGCCATAGCGTTAGCTGCCTTGTTATCAAGCCTTTGAATTTGTATGAACTTGATGTCTACAAAGTATTTCTTGAAATCATCAACCATTTTCTTATATGGCAACAATTTGTCATCTTTGGTCTGATTAATGACTAACTGTGAGTCATTGTAGACTTGTAGTTCTGTGATTCTCCATTCCAATGCTATTTTGAGTCCAGTGATTAAAGCTTCATATTTAGCTATGTTATTAGTGCATGGAAACATTAGCCGATATGACCAAGGAATGGTATTTTCTTGAGGGGTGACAAAGAGTATGCCTGCCCCTGATCCATGTTGAGTAAATGAGCCATCAAAATATAATGACCAAGGTTGCTTTGATTCTGTTGTGAAGAAATCAGCATCTGGAAATTCAATGTGGATGGGATGCTCTGCTTGTAGGGGTGCTTCAGCCAGTTGGTCAGCAATAACTTGTCCTTTGATTGTTTTGTGATCAATATAATGGATATCGAACTCGTTTAAGATCATGACCCATTTTGCTAACCTTCCTGTCAATGTGGCCTTGCTTAACAGATATTTGAGTGGATCAATCTTTGCAACAAGATTGATTGTATGAGTTAACATGTAGTGTCAAAAAATTTGTGAAGAAAAGACCACTGCTAGGCAAGCCTTCTCGATGAAAGTGTAGTTGAGTTCATGACCTGTTAATGTTCAACTGATATAATAGATTGCATGTTCTTTTCCTATAGAGTCTTCTTGTGCTAACAACGCACTCAAAGATGTCTCTGTTGCAACAATGTATAAGATGAGTGGTTTTTCCATATTTGGTGGTACCAGAATTGGCGGGTTCATTAAGTACTGCTTGATTTGTTGAAAGGCCATTTCACACTTATCATCCCATTTGAAAGGAACATTCTTATGTAGTAGATGTGTGAAAGGTAGACATTTATCTGCTAGTTGTGCAATGAATCTTCATATACATTGGAGTCATCCCTGTAGTGATCTCAACTGACTGATATTCCTTGGTGGAGGAATTTCCATGATTTCTTGTACCTTGGCAGGATCTACTTCAATTCCTTTTGCTGAAACTATGTATCCCAAGAGTTTTCTAGATGTGACTCCAAAAACACCTTTCTTAGGGTTGAGGTGAACTTTGAACTTTTCCAACCTTGCAAATATTTTGGATAATATCTTGAGATGTCCTTCTCTTGTGTATGATTTTGTCAGTATTTCATCGACATAATCTTCCATGAATGTGTGCATCATGTCATGAAAAATTTTAGTCATAGCTCTTTGATATGTTTCCCCAACATTATTTAAACCGAATGGCATGATGTTCCAACAGTAAGTCCCCCAGGGACATGTGAAAGTTGTTTTGTCCTGGTCTTCGGGTGCAATATTGATTTGGTTATAACTAGAAAATCCATCCATTAGTGAATACATGGAATGGCCAACCGTCAAATCAACTGTAGTATCAATGCTTGGAAGAGGGAAGTCATCCTTAGGACATGCCTTATTAAGATCTCTGAAATCTATGCATACTCTAACACTTTTGTCAAGCTTGGATATAGGAACTATGTTGGAGATCCATTCTGCATAGTCAATTGATCTTATAAATCCCACATCGAGGAGTTTCTTAAGTTCTTCTTTAACTAGTAGTGCCACATGAGGATGCATCTTTCTAAGTTTTTGTTTCACAGGTTTTACTCCTCATTTAATGGACAAGTGATGCATTATAAGATTAGGATCAAGACTTGGCATGTCTGCATAAGACCAAGAAAAGTTGACTTGATTTTCTCTAAGAAATTCCATGAACTCAGGTACTTCTTTATCTGTCATTGATGCAGCTAACTGTAGAATCCTCGGTTTCTCTGTAGTTTCAAGATTAACTAATTTTGTAGGCTCAATCAAGATAGGCGATCACTCATGATAGTGCTCTAAGAGAGTGTCAAGCATCCCATCATCTGGTGCCTTAAAAAGGTTTTCACCATCTGATACGCTCTTTGTTTTATCTTTTGTTTGATCTAATACTGCCAGATTCTGGTTTTCACCATTAGATCTTTCTTTTTTATTTTTATTTTTGCAGCTAGGAAACTTGACACTCTCCTGACTAAGGATCTTATGGCAAAAATCGCTAGTGGAACAATCATTTACATCATCTGTGGAAAGGAATTTTACAATAGATTCATCAGTTGGAAACATAGGTATATCAAGAGGTTTAGATAGATCCCAATCAATGAGATCGGGATGTATTAGTGGTAGCAGGTCATTAAGCTGTGAGAAATCGGCTCCGGTCATGGCCATAACTAAGGTTTCTGTAGGATCCGAGGAATGAGGTAGGTCAATGATGGTATTGTTTTCGTGATAGTCTTGTTCGTTTAAATTTGACTCAGTATCACTAGAATCATAGTTTCCTTATAGTTCAGATTCTTGTGGTTGGGTCCCTGAACCTTCTCCTTTGATTAGAGTATGCGTATACTTGAGTATCACATCAACCTGTTTGTCCCTCCATAATTCATCACTATGGATGGTATCCCATTTGTATTCTCCAGAGTCTATGTCAGAGTTATTATCGATGAAATTTTGAATTGTTGTCAAGCATGCTTCCCTTGAATCATAACTTTCTTGCAATGTGAGTACAGTATCATTCAATTTTTTGGATGTTGTTTCTTTCAAGCTAGTTTCATAGCCTAGTCATGTTTTATCTTCTGCAGCAAGTCCTAGAGGGTCAATAGGCTCAACTACTCCTTCTTTTATCTTTCTGATAGGACCATTACCATCAGAGCCCATCTTTTGCATGATTGAATATCCCTTACCATATTTATCATTTGGTAACTTGATATTGAGAATTGTTTCATCTTCATATTTATAGAGCCAACTTAGAATATCTCTATCCTCAGGATCATCCATGGGGAATTTTTCTTTGATAAAACGTCCATTAAACTTTGTATTTGGCCCTGTTGGTGGTTGCGTTGATGTTGATGCTACAAATATCTGTTGTTGTGTGATAGAAGGTTGCCCATGTGATTGAGGCAATGTAGGCATATTGGAAAGACAGAGAGAGTATTCCCCTACTCCCTTGTCCTTGAACCGTAATTGCTTGTCAAAGCTTTTGGTTAACTGACTAATTTGCGTATCAACTTTGAGAGAAGTATTAGTAGGAGCTTCTCGATTATTGGGAACCAAAGTATCTTGAATAGCTTTGATGTTGGCACAAGTTTGAATTTTTGAATTGTCAGCTGTTATTGTGATCTCTTGTCTGTCATAAGGAAACTTAAGACATTGATGATATGTGGATAGGACAACTTGCATTTCGTGGATCCAAGGATGACCCAACAAGATGTTGTATGCAAGATCACGATCTAATACTTGACAGAAAGTATTTTTGATAACATGTCCCACTCTGACTGGTAGCATGATTAAACCTTTGGACGCTCTTTCCTCATCATCATAGGCTTTAATAGTAATCTTTCTTCTAGGACCAATGGAGTCCTCAAAAAATCCTAAAGCCTTAACCAGCTTCATGGTACATATGTTCAAACCAGCACCTCCATCTATTAGAACCAGTCTGACACGAAACTTGTGTATAATGACTTCTAAGTATAATGATGAATTATGAGGATGTGTCATGGAAACATCATCTTTTTTGGAGAATGAAAGGCATGTGGGTGAGGACAAGTGTCCCACCATGGCTTGAAATTGATCCACATCCAGATCATTAGATACAGTTATTTCAATGAGGGCTTTGTCTAAAATTTTCTTATGTGCTAGAGAAATCTTCAGAAGTTCTAAAATAGAGATCTGAGCAGAAGTTTTTCCAAGTTGATTGATTAGATCATATTGATGTTGAGGTGGGGGGCACAATGGATTTTGAAGGAGCACCTTTGAAGACAACTTTAGCTTGTGCCTTTGTTGTTACGTTAACTTCTCCATATTCTGTTTTCTCTTTGACTTTTATAACATTAACCCACTCGTCATCAGTGTAGATATGATTGATTATATGCTCATCGATATGATTCACATTTTTCCCAGAAGACTCACCCTTTTGATAGTTGGGCAAAGGGTTTCAAAATGCTTGGTGGTCTTCGTTCGATTGTTGGTGTCCTTCTACCTTAATTTTGTCATTGTCTATCAAGTCTTGGATTACATTCTTCAAGGCTTGACAATTATTCATTCGGTGGCCCTTACATCAATGATAATCACAATAGTATGCATCATTCCATGATGGCGGCTTCACACTAGGTTCAAAGTTATGTTGAGGCGGTAGGGTAATTATGTTCTTTGCCATCAAGTATTTAAGGGTAGATTCCAAAGATTGCCCCAACAAAGTAAAAGTTTTTATGTTGGAGAAAAATGAAAATCGTTGTGGAGTTGTGTTTGATGTATTCCATAAGGAATTGTTATTGTTGTTTCCATGATACCCTTGATTGTTGGTATTACCTTGATTTGGAGCAAAAGTTGGATTTTGGTTATTCCTCGGAGGAGGATCATTTCCCTGATTTGTAACTGAGTTGACATTGTTATAGTTGTTGTTGCAAGTAACACTAAGAACAACTGGCTTAGGTGAGACATGATGTGCATCTACAACACCATCATTCACCACATTTTTGTTGTGAGTCCAAAACTTATATTTGTCATTGTGGTGATTTGAGGAGCTAGGATTGTCTCTATCAAGTTTGATTATTCCCCTCTGGACTAATGCACTTGCAATTGTGATTGCATTTTCAATCATTTTCTAAAAAGAGGGAGGACAATGAAGATTTAGACGATAACTCATCTCTTGATCCAAGATGTTTATGAATGTAGTGATCTTTTCCTTTTCAAGAACATGACGTGGATATCTAGTGAACAATCTTCTCCATCTTTGAAGAAATGTGATGAATGGTTCACTAGATTTTTGTTTAGCCTTGCATAGATCAATCATGGTTATTTGGTGTTGTATGTTATAGGAATATTGTGATATGAAATCGTTGATTAATTCCTCAAATGTTTTGATACGCGGTGTGATTTTTGATAACCATTCCATAGATTGGCCTCCAAGACTTCTAGGAAACAAGCACATTAAGTATGTATCCTCATGAACAAACTCTAGAGTCATGTTTCAAAAGTCCCTAATATGCTCAATTAGATCCGATTTCCTGATATAACGATCAAACTTTGGGATTTCACAATGTTTAGGAAATGGAATCTTGTTGAGACGTCGTTCAAAGGGATATGGACATATATCATCAAGAGTGTATGTCTTTGTTGTGGTTCCCCATTGTAGATCTTTAATTTTTCCTTGTAGTGTTTTAACTTGTTGAGTCAAGGCACTAAGATTAGATAAGGGTGTTTCATTAGGATTACTCTTTATGTTCTCAGTATCAAAATCATGAGGCAATTTAGCTCCTTTGTCAGCCAGATATAGGAAATACTTTTGTTTGTCATGTGCTAAGATCTTTTCTACTGTTCTTAGAAATTTAGGATCTTGTTCGGCTTCTCTAAGGTGACGCTCTTCTTGTTGTTCATCATCACTATCCTCAAGGGTTTTTCTTAGATCTCTATCGGAAGTAAACAGATTCTTTTCTCCTTTGGCCATGTTGTCTTCAAAAAGGGGATTTTGACTCACACTATAAAGAGGATCACTATTTTTACCTTTTTCTTGAGTTCTTGTGGTATGATCTTCTTGTCGAATATCTTCCTTCAGTTTATTGTATTGTGATCTTGTAAAAACAAGCATATGATTTCAAGATGTTCTTCTAAACTTAGATCATAGTTTGATGAGTGCAACCAATGATGATGTTTGAATCTAATAAGATTGAAAATATTATGATATGATCAAAACTATGTTCCTAATTCGTGGTTGTGGCTTCCAATGATGAAGGATGTCAGAATCTTGTTGGGAGAAGTTGAACCCAGAATTTAGAAGTTTGTGATGAAAGGTGCACTTGTAAGATTTGATACTTGTTTTCAAAGAATGATCGGTATATCAAATAGCCTATTTCAACTTACTAAAGTATTTGACTAGGATGTGTCGAATATTCGATAGAAGGTTGTGGTATATAGTTGAAATCAAGAGGCTGATTGTGATTGTGTCGTTGTGAGAGGGCTCTTCTTTGAAAATAGGTTCGTGAATCTAGAGGGTCTACAGTGCATTCATCAGTAAATCCCCTGACAAAATCTTGGTATAGATATGGAGAAATTTGTGATAATGGAGCAAGAGGTTTCGACTCTTGTATAAAAACTTCCTTCGTTGTAAGGTTTTCTTGTAACCTAGAGGTTTCTTGGGTTTCTTGATTCTATTGACAACTGAATTTTTGACAAACTTGGTAGATTTCCACTCCCTAAGCATGAGAGAAAATGTTGATACGTTACTGGACTAAGAATGCTATGAACTCAGATCTATCAAAAACAATGATTTGGGAAAAGTGACAGATGCGCTATTCTGTCCCCTATATGCGCTTTAGAAACAGGGATATGCGCCAAAGAAATGGTCAAATGCACTACAATATGTTCCATATGTGCTACTATGTAAAATGTTGTGACAATGACCGAAAAGTTTGTTTTTAGAATAGCCAGTGTATGTGCCAAAAGACTTAATGTGCTAAAACAAACCCTAAAAGCATTGAATTAACCAGTGAATGCACTAGAATATACCCTATATGCACTAAAATAGTTTTTTTCAAGGTAACTTTTCAAACAGTTTGTGAGCAGTTTCAGCTAAAATTTGACATGTTCATTTTAGATGATCTTTTATCTAAATTAGTGTGATTGAAAACACAACAAACACTCTGAAAATAGTTGTTTTTAAGTCCTATACTAAACATCAAGTGTATGTTTCAAAAATATTTTTCAAAAAGTGTTTTCATAGGTTTTACGCATGACAAATAGTTCAAGCAGAATCACTCTTAGTCAAGTAGGTCATCATAATAATCAACAACCCACATCTTAGAACTACGTCGACTCACACAGCCGTGTCACCCCCAAAGGGGCGCTCGTGTTTTTGTCTTTTCCAGGTACATACTCAAAGTGATAGAAGTGGATACCGGATCCCCTGAGAAAATGGTCCTTGGAAGTTATATGGTGAGTATCTTGGGGGCAGATTCTTCCCTCCCCTTGCATTGTGATTATTATGATGTTCGGAAACTTACTTCGGTTGGCTACTACACTAGGTTCGTAGTAAGGGTTTCTGTTCAGTGCGGAAATAATAAACTCCCTCAGGAGACCTCCCAACCTTTAGAACAAAGGCTTTGGGGATGGTTATCTTACACACTACTAGCAAAAGAGGGTTTCCCTTGATTTGCTTTAAATTTTATAGTGGGGCGAAATAGCCTGGCTTTGGCTTGAACCCACTTGAGTCGTTCCTCTTGGGTGATTACTTTTTCCCACAAGAGCAAGCCCTCTACAAGATGTAATAAAGCAGTAAAATTACATGAATGTAAAAGGAAAGTCTGGTATTTTGGTCACCCAGTTAAGGGGAGAGCATAGACCTATTGCCACAAACATAATAGACACTTTTTTTTAAAAACCCAAATCACAATGATCTAAACTATGTGAAGATATTGCTTCACAAAAAGCATGGGACTCATTTTAACCACAAAATCAGTGTGGTGACTATCCTAGGTTTCTTCATTTTAAATCCATGTCTATCCTAGGGTTGCTTCTTTTTAAAACTAGTTGTGACTATCCTAGATTGGTTCTTTTTAAGCCAGAAGAGGTTTTGTCTATGGAAGGCGTCAGACTCAGAAACCTGTTTAGTTACAACCTACATGCATTGAAAGATCACCTATATGCGCAACAATAACAAGTTAATGCACTAAAACAGATCCTATATGCGCTATAGAAAGTCTCAAATGCACTACAAAAAATCCTAAATGCACTAAAATAAAATGCAACTAAATTTTTATTTTTTTTGTTTTTCAAAAATATTTAATAAACTGAGCTGAGTGTATGCGCCATTCTGTCCCGTAGATGCACCATTTTGTTCCTTAAATACACCAAAATAGTTCTTGGATGCGGGGAAGTACTTGCAAGAGTGCTGAAATAAATCATGGACGCGCTAAATAGAAAGCTGCGTATGCACTTCAGAAATCCTCATATGCGTTAAAACAAATTTTTTTGCCAAAAATCCGAATTCCAGATCACAAAATCCTATCAGAAAACCTGCAAATAAATGTTAAAAATGGGGCAAGGGCCCCACAGTGGGTGCCAGAAAAGTGTGGTCAATTTTTAATGCGTATTAAATATGTAAAAAAAAATGAATCAAACACACCAATAAGACATTATATCAAAAACATAATATTAAAATAATAGAGATGCAAACTCAGTATCCTAGAGAACAAGATTGAATATGAAATGCATGTAATGCTAAGACATGATTATTCTAATGCTAAACACGATTGCTAAAATGAAAGATTATGATGATGCTATGAAATACTAAGATTGAATAATGACAATGCTAAGATGCTAGAATGCTAGAATGCCAATAATCTCTAATTCGCCTATTGTGTGTTGTAACCATTGCTTGGATTTGTAGTGCTATTTATAGAGTTTTTCAAAAGCTTCTGATTGGCTGATATGATCAATGATTGTGCAAATTCCTGGCAGATTGAACAGTTGAAGATGGACAAGATTGAAGAAAAATAGAAGAAAACAAAAAGCAAGATTTGTTTTCTTTTCTAAAAAAGAGGTAAGATAAGATAATAAAGATGAATTGTAAAAAAATCATCTTTTTGTGAGATTATGGAAAGATTTTGAAGAAGATAAATAATGAATTATTAATTTCAATTATTCATTTATGGGTGACATGGAGATTTTTCTTAAAATATAATATTTACCCCAGATTTGAAGAATAATGGAAGATTTCATAATTAAATAAAATATTTAATTATGATTTTAAAAAGATATGGAAGATATTTAATTAAATAAAGATATTTAATTAAACTTTTTAAATGAAATTAATTAAATAAAATATTTAATTAATTAGAAGAATTCGAAAAGAAATATTTAAATTTAATTAAATCAAAAGACTTAATTAAATTCAAAAAGTGATAATTAATAAATAAAGTGTATTTATTTAATTAATCAAGTGGACATATGAATGTGAAATAATTAAATAAAAATCAATTTATTTAATCATGGTAGAAGAATAAATTGAATGAACAATATAATTAAATTAATTAAATTTAATCATATGTAGAAGACTTTAGAGAAATTAATTAATCATATTGGACAAGTATACAAGATCTGCAAGGCAAAAATTAAATGAAGAAAAATCCAAAATCTATGTTTTCAATACATCAACTGTCATTGAGAACCGATTAGTAAGTTTGTTTGGATACCAGCAAGTCTTTTACCTTGTAAATATCTTGGGATTCCTTTCTTTACAGGACAAAATAAAACTACTTATTGGCATAAAATCATTCAAACTATCCAATCTAGAATTTTGGCATGGAAAGGAAGATGGCTATCTCTACCAGGTAGAATCTTACTGGTAAAATATGTGATCTCATCAATTCCCAATTACTCTATGTCAGTTTTAAAAGCTCCTAAATCTATCATATTTCAAATTCAAAAATTGATTAGAAAGTTTTTGTGGTCTGGGAATTTAGATAGCAAAAAAAAAATTCCATTGATATCTTTGGAAACTATGTGTTTAGAGAAGGTGAAAGGAGGAGCAGGTTTGCAAAAGTTATCACAAAGAAATCAAGCATTAGGTGCCAAAATGGTTTGGTGAATGTATGCAAAACCATCTACAAAATGGTGTTATCTCATACAGAGTAAATATTTGGATAATCATTGTCCATCTAGAATTTTAATTGTAGCAAATCCGTCCTTGGGGTCTCCAATGTGGAATTTTTTAGTTTCTTGCAGAAAGGTTATTTTACCACATTTAACTTGGGAAGTTAATGAAGGTAATCAAGCCTTATTTTGGCATGACTCTTGGAATGGCTATCAAAATATAGCTATAGACTTTAATTTTGGAAATTCTGCTTTACCAATGTCCCAAATTTGGGGAACAAAAGTAAAAGACTATGTCCAACAAGTGGATGTTTTGACGGGTAAAGTTCTGTGGAAAGACTTTTCCAATGAGCCAATAGATGCTAATCACAAACTCCAAATTTCATCTATTTTGCAAGAAATATTGGTTTATTTTTCATCCAAACCGGACAAACTGATTTGGTCAAAATCAAAAATAGGTAGTTACATAGTTAAAGAAGGCTATAAATCAATTTCACAAGCTCTTCAAGTTTTAGGCCAAAGAGCATATAGTTTTTGTTGGAACTCACAAGTTTTACCAAAAGTAGGCTATTTCTCTTGGTTAGCAATTCAAAATAAAATTCTTACTAGTGATAAACTAGCTAAGTTAGGAATTGCAACTCCTTTTAAATGTGTGCTTTGTGAAAAGGAATTGGAAGACTTTAATCATCTTTTTCTTAACTGTCTAGTCGCACAAATTTTTTGGATGTTTGTGATTGATAAGGTGAAATGGGTGACTGCTTTACCAAACACAGTTTGGAAGCTTTTTACAAGCTGGCCACACTTGGATAAGTCTTCCTTTCTTTCATGTATTTGGCGTATAATTCCATCATTTCTGTTATGGGCTCTTTGGTGGGCAAGAAATAAATGTATCTTCAGGAAAGAGAAATTGTTTATTGATCAAATGTTGTTATTAATAGAAAGGTATATTTCTAAGATAGTAAATGCATATGTCAATAAGGTAAAGAAAGTTAATTCACTCTTTACTAATTGGGATTCAAGCATGTTGAACAATTGGTCTTTTTTGTCTTTGCCTTTCAAAGGTAGTCTTCATCAACATGTTCAAAAAGTGGACAAAAATTCCATTGTTTGGTTACCTCCTCCATCTGGTATTTTCAAGTTGAACATAGATGGAGCCTCTAGGGGAAATCTAGGTATCTTTGGAGTAGGGGTGGTTATAAGAGACCATAGAGGTATAGTTTTATGTTCCAAATCATACAAATTACCATATGGTACTAATAATGCGGCTGGGGCTCAGGCTCTCTTGCAGGGCTTGAAATTAGTACTTATTTTTAAAATTCCTATGATTCAAGTGGAGTGTGATTTCTTAATTTTGATCAATGCATGTAGAGATCATAAAATTCAAAATTGGGCATTGGAGTATATTGTTAAGTAGATTTGGTGTTTGCTTGACAAAATAGGTAACTATCAAATCTTGCATACTTATAGAGAAGGTAATAAGGTGGATGATTTTCTGGCAAACCATGGATGTGATCAACAGGTTGAAATATTTACTGATATGGCTGAAATTGGAAGAATGTGTCCAGAGCTAGAAGCTCTAATAACCAATGAGGAAGGTAAAGGGTGATTCACTGATCTTAATATATGCACATATGTCACTGATACTTGGATAGGGTTTGTTATATTTGTGAATGAAAAAATTGTTATTTGGGACAAACTCTCAAATTTTTGATAAAAACTAGCCTCATATATGTACCCGACAGTTACAGATGTGGTCAATTTGTTTGATCCAGGGGAAAAATGGAGAAAGGAGTGGTTTTTAATGCATAGGTAACTATTAATTACACATGTGTCATCAATATATGGGTAATTAGTAGTTATATATGCCAATTGTTGTTAAAATGTAAAATAAATGATGCACAAGAAAATGATCCATTATCACGTGTAATTGCCAGTTACATATGTGGGTGCTGGGAGATTTTTATATGTTGTTAATAAATCACTTGATGATATCATCAAAAATCACTAAGGTGATGTAAGAAAATTGTGATATAGCGAATGGATTAGTACAAATGTGGTGGCCTCTTGCCAGTAATGTGTATGCAATGTAAGGTACACACTACTTTGAAATATTAGTTTCGTATGAATTAAATCTGGAAGGATATAAGTATACTTTGAGGTTGTCAGATAGGGTATGCGGTTAAGTATGTGATTAAGCTTGTGCGTAATTTTTAGTACATATATGAATATTTGATCTGCCAGGTTACAAATGTAGTACTCATGGTTACTTTTCTTAGTCCTTTTAGAGGTTGCACAAGCATGCAGACAATATACAGGTGTTAGCAATCCATCAATTTTAAACATGCTAATTCTTTTTTAATATGGTTAGAAATTCTATGAGATATCCTCATATAAGATGACGGTGTGTGAAATATATTTAGCATGAGTTGAATGTCGTCATGATACTTGGAAAGTTTATTTTTGTACTTTCACAGCTCAGAAAAATCATGATATGGAAGCTAAAATTGTCTATTTATTTGGCCAAAGCACTTTTTTTTGGTCATATAGTATATACACTATTGTTTGATAAGCTTCTCTACAAAATATTACAAGTTCAAATCTGATGAATTATCGGCCGAAGAACTACAGAGTTTGGTTTCTAGTGCAAAGATGGGAAAGGCCTTTTTTCTAGAATTTTTCCACCACATTTCTTGCCTCATAAAAAAGCGTTTGTCAATGTTTATGATGCTTTCAAGAAGTCTTTGGAGCTGACTGATCCTATTCATCTTAACAGGGCTTTAGCAAGATATAATATTCATGTGGGAGCAAAAATTTCAGAGTTCTTTAGAGAAAAGTATCATTATGTTTCATTTTTGCTTTACCATAATTGTATTCATGCAACATCTTCAGGTTCACAACATCAATCAGTAATGAAAGGAGAGATTTCAGGGGTGCAAAATTTGTACCAAAATCGACCAATACCTGAAGTACCAGATATGAATGTTGCTATAAATTATGTAGAAGCCCAAGGTGAGCAAGGGGAGAATTCAGTTGAATAAATGAAAATTGAAGAATGAAGAGTTTGCTAGTATATGGTAAAATTTTGTTTCAAATTTTGGTTGGTTTTTTTTATGAACTTTGGCAGCCTATGAAAGATATTGTATATCTTTATACAAAGGAGTTGTATATGTGATGTAATAGGAAGATGGTAGTTTGGAAAATATGTAAATATGCTAGTATAAAATTATAAATGCTAATATATCAGGTGGATATATAATAGCATATAGAATCATGGACAAGATCAGTTGTAAATATTTGAGTTTTATATTCAAATTATGTAATTTTTCTCTCTTTTAAGGGCTATAACCGAAGGTTTTTTTCCAGATTCTTTCCTCCCGGTATACCCATTGAATCCAGTTTATGTAAATTCTAATTAAATTAATATATTATAGTGGCTAGTCTTCTTTTTCCTAAAAAAAACCTGAATATGAAAAATAAATTGAAAAATATGAGTGCACCAAATATTGAAGTCCTTAATCCAACAAAAAAAATTGAATTTTGATACATACAAAAAAGTTATGTTGTATACGGTCTGCCTATGTCTGAATTGTAATTGGTTTGACTTTGAAACTTGATTAAGGAAAAAATATTCAACAAAACACTATGAAACCAATTGGAAGCACTAGATATCGTAGTTACAAATATAAATTAAAAAAAAATAGAATTTTATCCTTCATGGAAAAAAATTTATGCTGTATACGGTGAGTGTCACTTCTTAAAAATGTTATTTACTAAAAAAAACTAGTTTTTGAAGGAGATGGAAAAAGAAATGCAATCTAATTCCAAAATTTTTGAAAAAAATATATTTATAATCTACAAACAAAATGTCACAAATCACTAGTTTGCTTCATCTTCAAATTCCTCACAGTTTAGCCGCTATAGGTGCCCGAAAGTGAAGATTTAGTTAGAAAAAATTAGTTCAGTGTCCAGTTTGGCCAAAAATTGTAAACTAGTATTGTGGGATCACCTTGACATTATGAATATAAAATTTGACACAAATCCCATAGTTATTTCTATTTAGCAATTTCATGTCCATAAATAAACAAATCAATTGAATATATATTCATTCCAAATTTCAATAGTCAATTTACAAATTTGACTTGGCATTCAACGCCTCAAAGTCAATACATCATTTACAATAATTGCATCTATTACAACAATTTCATTAGTTACATCAATGATACATTTACATAAATATAATTTTGATATATTTCCTTTATAATAGCTTTCATCCACTGGTCGACAAGAACATGGTTGAGGTGCTTTTCCACCCAACCATGAAGCAATGCTTCCCTGGAATTCTTCAGCCAATCAAAGAATACCCAACCCTGCACAGAACACTTAGTAAGAGATACAAGGTAAACCTACAAAACTAGTTTACAATTCCAGTGAGGAAGGAAAATTGCAAAAAATGCCCCTATGTGAAAATTTTTGGTTTTTGGGGCTTCAAATGAACATTTGGTTCGAGCGAACCCAAAGGGGGTTCACTAGAAACCCCCCTTTGAGCAAACCCATTAAATGTTGGGTCCCACATTTCCAGGGAAAAAAATAAAGGAATTTTTTGTGGAAAGGGGGTTCGCTCGAACCCTGGTTCGAGCAAACCTCGAACCTCCAAGGGGGGTTCACTTGAACCCCCCTTTTCCCCCCTTCTCCCCCTCTGGCACCAAAAAACTCTAGAATTTTTCCCTTCGAAGCTCGAGTTGAAGATAACAATGGAGACTTCACAAACCTAACTGGATGATGGTAGTCCTCAAAACGAGCTATCCAATGAATATAATTTTAATATGTTTTGGTTTAATTATGCATTTTTTTTCAGTTTGATTAAACATAGATTTTTCACCAAAAATCAAGCTCTCTATTCTATGCATGTGGAAAAATAGCAAAAAATTGAAAAATATTAGTGCACTAGATATTTATTTCCTTGATCCAATAAAAAAAATGAATTTCGATACATACATAAAAAGTTATGTTGTATACGGTCCACCTATGTCTAAATTGTAATTAGTTTGACTTCAAAACTTGATTAAGGAAAAAAATTCAATAAAACACTATGAAACCAATTGGAAGCACTAGATATCGTAGTTACAAATCTAAATTCAAAAAAAATATAATTTTATCCTTCATGGAAAAAAATTTATGTTGTATATAGTGAGCATCACTCCTTAAAAATGGTGTTTACTAAAAAAAACTAGTTTTTGAAGGAGATGGAAAAAGAAGTGCAATCTGATTCCAATTTTTTTGAAAAAAATATATTTAGAATCTACAACAAATTACTAGTTTGCATCATCTTCAAATTCCTCATGGTTTAGCCGCTATAGGTACCTGAAAGTGAAGATTTAGTTAGAAAAAAATAGTTCAGTGTCCAGTTTGGCCAAAAATTGTAAACCAGTATTGTGGGATCACCCTACAGTTTGCAAGGCGGAATTTGTGTGTGCCTAACTACATGCATTTCTATCTACAACTAGAATATGCAAGTTCCATGTTAGGTAAGTAAGAAAGTACAACAAAGAGAGGATAAATGATAACAATCTATTCCATAAATAAAATGACTGCAAAGCTTGGCCAAGCTAATGCTGCATAAAATGCAACTAAGATTAGATTTGGAAAAAAAAATCTACACTCTCTGGCACCTATTCCCGAAAGAAAAACTCATCATATCAAGGGGTATCCCTCCATTTAGACTATCCATTAGCAACAAATCTAGTGTGCTACACTGTACCTTTGAATTCTTGTATCATTCCATTTCTATATTATCAACCATTATTCATTTAAATCTAGTATAACCATTCACCTATATTCATATATGTCTATCTTCTTATAGTCTCGATTTGCAATTCAACACTGCTCTATTTCTATGGTTTGTTCCATTTGCAAATGAAGTTTAATAATCTTAATCAATAATTTAATTAAGATGAATCAAAAGGCATACTGCATGTATGTGCACATGCATAAATGGGTCATTAATGCATGTACACATATATGCCTGGAAATGAACATAATTTAAAATATCCGTATACATTTTGAATAAATAAGGAAAAATATTCCTTATAGGTTTTTTTTCATATTCAAAAAAGAAAAAATCACTTCATTTAGATGATCCATTTAAAAATTATCTATAACATATATCCTTCGTTAAGATACAAATGAAACACTTATTCCATAGTTTCTTGTCTTTCAAGGAACTAAGAACAGTTTAAATGAAACATAGATGAACAAAATTTCCATAACAATTCAATTCTAGAATAGTTATATATATCAAACAAAATTTAATGAACCCTTCAATCTGATACAACTTTAGGTTCTATGTTTGCTCTTTTTCTAGTCAATGTGTCCATTCATGGATCAATTTAAAATTTACCATCATAATATTTAATGAACATTAGAACATTGTAAAAGAAAGATACTTTGTTCATCGAAATGCCATTCCACATGAGGGTACCGATACACATGGAATGATAACATGATATCGGCTATCTTATGGTCTTTCATTTAGCCAATATCTATAGAGCCACAGTTCAACCCACAATATAGTGAATCAAATTTTAAATACATATGGAAGGAAACAAAGTATAGTCGATACATCAACTCAGTTAATAACACTGGAAAAAAAATGACAGTGAGCAAAAGTATATATCTATATATATATGTGTATATATATATACACATATGCATGAATAATTAAATGATTTCAATACCCACAACCTAAAAAGGCCAAGCACTAGTAACATAGCATGTTGTTATTTTTACTGTCATGTTGTGGACAATGGAAATGGATGCACAACTTCCTTGTCCACACAAAAGGGGAATGAATGAATAGGGGTCTGATTTCGCAATGCACACATTCAAGAATATCTTAGAGACCTCAACTCAATGAAGGATATGAGAGATCTAACTGTAAGATATCCTTGGAAATGAATGAAAACAAGAAATGGGTTCACCATCAAGTATAAACTTGGAAAATGAGGGATGTTTGAAAACATAGTGTGATATGCAAAAAGATAGATTGAATGCAATATAAAACAAAATAGACAAACCAAATAGAAAGAGTGCACATGGAAACTTGTAGAGGTTAGAGTGAAGATCATAAATGTCTCTAAAATTCTAAAAAAATTGACTTTTTGACCAATTGGGACTCATTCGCCAACCTAGGTGAATTGGTCCCAGATTAGGGTTTTTGCCCAGAAAGTTGTATCGGAGAAAAGGTTACTAGAATCTACAAACCAATCTAGAAAATACCTTCAATGGGACTCATTCACCATTAATGGAAAATTAGTCTTGTTCTACTTTTTCAAAACCTAGAAACTCTGATTTGTACTCCAATCCCTGCACTTTCTTTTCAAGCTAGGTTTCGTATTCGAATATGAAAAAACATAATATAATTGGATTTGCTAATGGGAGGTTTGCCTCGATCAAAACCCTAGTTTGGTAATTAAACCTTGAAAGAGATAATTAAATGTGCATGCAAACCCTAGCCTCAAGTGTGTCTAGGACTAGGAAAACTGAAACATAATGCAATCCTATTCTAATATGCAAGAACAAGATGCATAAATGAAACTTGAATGATGCAAGACTCACTTTAGCAAATCCTAAATCACCTCAAATGAATCTTAATGGTATGAAAACCTTCCTTAGGCTAAAAATAGAGAGATAATAGAAGATGGAATCACTTGGAAAACAAGTCCTTAGGCTTGGCTTGATGGCTAGAACTTGCATCTCCCCAACCTAGAAATCCTCATGATTCACCATAGAAATCCATGATAAACCCTTGAAAATGCTAGACCTTGATCAAAAGTGATCTTGAAGGCTTGCAAAAATCCTTGAATGTTGCCCCAAAGCTTTAAATTTGTTGTAAATAGACTTGTAAATCTTCTTGTGAAAGATTCTCAATATTTTGCTCTTGAATTTACTTTCTTAGGTTGCTTAGATTCTTGAAAATGACCTAAAAATTTATATTTATAGGAATTAACACCTAATTGATCATTATTTAGACCTCAAAGGCCAACATCCACTGGAAATTTGAATTAATTCAGTGAATTTCCTGCTCAAACTTGAAAAATGCCCCAAAAGGGACTCATTCGCCACTCTTGGCGAATGGGTCCCACCAATGGGGACTCATTTCCCCAAGATGGAAAATGGGTCCCACTTAAGGTTTTTGAGGTGGGTTTCAGGATTTTATATGATTTTTAAGTGGACTAAGCCTCAAGGTCTGAAATAATGGGTGATTTAAAGGATAATAAATATAGGGGTGCCCAAGATAGGTCCAAATTAGACCAAGGATTGTACTATCTCCAAGAAGGGAGTACAATTTCAGTGTCCACATTTAGCCCCCACTTTAGCGCCCATATGACTCTATGTGCATATGCAAGCTAAAGGACTCTAAACAATATACTTTATCTCATAAAAGGATACTTATTCAAAAGACAGGAGAATGAAGCCCCCATTGTAGTTATCTGCAAAACCACAACATTAGGAACCACATCTTGTAGTTCACAAATTTATTAGTTGTCCAAAAATCATCTTATCTAACTTTTTTTTTGAAATCAAATTCGAGGGTAGATGTATGCCCCCACTTGATTCTGCTTACTTTACAGAGGTGGAATCAAGGTAGTAATCTAGCCACATCAAATAGGGTAAGTCATATCCAAGGGAATTTCCAAGTACCATGCCACATAATGATAGATGGTTGGTGATGTCGGGAGCAGAATCACAATTCCAACGCAACAAATGGTGTCCAAAAAGGAGCTCCCTAGCACCCGTTATGTTGACTTGAATGAAAGAGAACTTTTTAATCCTAATATAGTAAAAATCCTATTTTTAACATACATAAGAGCAAAAAGTGAAGGAAAATCTTACTTTGTCTTTTACCTTTTTGTAGCTTGAAATAAATTGGAGAATAGTGAAAGATGTCAAGTAGACAAGACTACAGGCCTATGAGACTGGATGTGCTAGAGGACCAGGTGGCATGCGACGAACATCATCATGAGGTGAGTCGATTCTATTGGCTTTGATTTGTCTTTGTGCAGTTATTTTATGAATTTAAAACATTTATAGGTTAATTTATGGCCTTGGAAAAATGAGTTCACAGAGTGTCCCCTTTTTTCATGAAGTGTCCCATTGTTTTGCAAAGTGTCCCTTTTGTTCGCGAAGTGTCCCACTTTTTTGCAAAGTGTCTCATTTCTTCGTGAAGTGTCCCAAAAGGGGTCTAAAGTTTCTAGGGCCTTTAGGAAAGCAAACTAGAGGGACTTTAGCACACTTTTATGATGAATAATGTGAAAACTAAAGATTTTAGCCAGCTTATAGGGCATATTGTTGCATTTTTGATAGGTACCCACCCATTCATGTTAGTGTCTAGGTGGTAAGTAGCTTAGCTTTCTCAAAGACCTTGCCCCCACACTTGCAGCAGAGGACACAATTATTACAGGATGTAGGGATATATTGGGCATACCTCATGCCTCCCATGAGTTACCACGATGCAATGTTGATGGCACTAGCTGAGCACTGGAATTCTAACACATGTACATTCCACCTTCCTACTGGCGAGATGATGATCACCCTAGAGGACATCCACCCCATACTCTAAGTTCCTATTCAGGGTGAGTGGGTACACTTCTAAGGAGATTAGAAATTCCATGAGAAGAAAGCCAACATGTAGTATTTCCTAAATGGACCAGTGCATGACGAGCGAGTGAGGGCATAGATTGATCTAATGATGCTACTGTATTCATGAGCCCCATTAGTGAGACAAATTATGATGCACAAAGTTGCACTAGTACTCATCCCTGATCAGCGGGCAGTGCACCTAGAGGGAGGACTAGTACACTTGATATGAGGGATGGCAGAGCACATGATAGTAGACGCCTGGGGGCACTGTATCCTAGCACACTTATACTATGATCTTAGATGATTTGTGTTTTAGGAGGTGGAAAACATGGTACACTATATGCTTCTATAGGTTTGGTGCCTAGAGCATATCACTTGTACCTGTTGATGCCAAAAATTGGAAAGGTAAAAGCCTTTATGGGAAACTCAATTAATGGGGGGACCAATTGCACTAAACTAAGTGAGGGTGATCCCACAATAGTGGTTTACAATTTTTTGGCCAAACTAGATGTTGGAATTATTATTTTTAACTAAATCTTCACATTCATGAACCTATAGCAGCTAAACCATGAGGAATTTAAAGATGATGCAAACTAGTCTTGTCACATTTTGTTTGTAGATTCTAAAAGTATTTTTTTCAAAATTTTTGGAATCAGATTGCACTTCTTTTTCCATCTCCCACGAAAAATGGTTTTTCATGAAAAATGGTTTTTTTCAAAAAAACAACATTTTAAAAAAGTGACACACATCGTATAATGCATAAATTTTTTACCATGAAGGATAAAATTATAATTCTTTCGAATTTAGATTTGTAACTCTAATATCTAGTGCTTCCACTTGGTTAGATAGTTTTTTATTGAATATTTTTTTCTTTAATCAAGTTTCGAAGTTAAACCAATTACAATTCGGACATAGTGCGACTATATAATGCGTAACTTTTTTTGTATATATCAAAATTCAATTTTTTTTTTGTTGGATCAAGGACTTCAATATCTAGTGCACTCATATTTTTTCATTTTTTTTGTTTGATAATCTACTATTTTTCCACATGTATAGAACAAAAACCTTCATTTTAGATGAAAAACCTATGTTTAATAAAACTAAAAAAACAAATACATATTAAAACCAAAACATATTAAAATTATATTTGTTGGATAGATCGTTCTGAGAAATACCCGATTCTAGTTGGGTTTGTGAAGACTCCTCCATTTTCATCCTCAACCCGAGCTTTGAAGTGTAAAAATTTATGTTTTTTTTGTGTTTCAGGGGGAGAATGAGGAATAAGGGGGGTTCATATGAACCCCTAGGGGTTCATTCGAACCCCCTTCAATATGCATTTTTCTTTTGTTTTTTGCGTTGGAAATGTGGGCCTAGTAATTAATGGGTTTGGTCGAACCCTAGTTCAGTCGAACCCCTTTTTGGTTCGGTCAAACTTGTAGGTTCATTCGAACCCCTAAAACCAATTTTTTTGCCATGGGTCATTTTTTCTCAGTTTTCCTTCCTCTATCAAATTGTAAACCACTATTGTGGCTTCACTCATGACCTCCAGATTTTTAAAGAAGTCAACTTCTTCTGTAACTGGGGTTTTGAATGATAAAATGAAGCAGATATATAAAATTAAAATCTAACTAAGGCGATGCGCCAAGATGTAGATAAAGGCATGGTAAATCTATCCAAGTTGGAAATAAATTCAAGGGCCTGTTCAACAATCTACTATGTTCTAGAATCAAAGAAATCAAAAGAAAAAAATTGAACAATTCATCTAATGACATAAAATGATTATAGCATATATCCATTGAAAAGAGGAGTCAAAGACATGATCTAAATCATCAATTTGTGTTTAAAATCATAGAATTTCTTGCAAATGAACAATCTAGACAATAATGACATAGTATTAATGTCTTATCCAATAACATAAGAAAAATAGAAAGGCCGAACAATGGCACAGTCTGAAAGTTTCATATAATAATCTTAAAAACAATACTAAAGGCCTAATGTCTCTCTCTAATTTTTCTGCATCTTCCAAACCTATTTTCTAAAGCAAGAAGCAATATTTATATATGACAATCCATTGCCTGGTGAGCTTGTAACAAAAAAGATTCAGTATCTTTTGGTAATGATTTCCTTCATTCGTTGCAACAAAAAATATTCAAGCCATGGCATGTAGACGCTTCCCAGCTAGATGCATCCGGGCTGAAAATGATGGTAGTGGTCCAAGAATATCTTAAGTAGGCAAGTGTCACTTCCCAATGGAGGCAGTTATGACACACGACAACATATTGCAACTTGGCATTCGCTCCACTCTTTCTTTTTGATGAAGTCCTCGCAAGGAGACATGTGGTAGCATGGTGCAACTTGTAGTTCATTCTCCCCTCCCTTTGATGAAAGCTTGTGCTGAGAAGACACGTAGAAGCAATGTTTATTATCGACACCATCTATGGGGTTCACCAAATTTTTATGCGAAAGGAAGCTACGTGGCACGTGGGTGGAGCCTAACAAGGAAGTGAAGGGAAGCAGTTATAAATAGCCCACGTTGAAGACACATGGGAGCATAGCGAGAGCTGGTAGAAGAGCGAAGGAAGCCTTTTCCATGAGGAGCATTGGGTAGACACATGGAAGCAACCAATAGAGTATAACAAAAAGAAGGCTGATGAAAGGCTAAGGGCAACATGTTGAATATATGAGGTAGGGGATGGAGCTTAGCAAAACACAAAAAACACTTGAAGGTAGCTAGAAGAATTTTACATTCACAGCTTTTAGCGACTACCAAGGGCGTTTCTCCTGTGGAATGAGGAACCCAAAATTTTCTCTAGCTTTCAGACCAGAGCACCATCCATAAGGCAAAAAATTTAGCACTTGTGATCCCACAATAATGGGTTACAATTTTTGGCCAAACTTGACATTAAAATCAGAATTTTTCACCAGACATTCACTTTCTTACACCTATAGCAGCTAAACCATTAAGGTTTTGAAGATGAATCAAACTAGTCATTTGTTAGATATTTTGTGTAGATTCTAATTATATTTTTTTAAAAAAATTAAAAAAAAAATTGTGAATCATTTTATGTAATTTTTAATAACTTATTTTTTCTACTAATCAGCATTTTTAAAAAGTGATGTTCACTTCGGCACATATAACTTTTTTTATAGATAGGATACAATTCTGATTTTAAAATTCAATTTTTCACACCAATATCTAGGGATGGATATTTTTTCATAATTTTTGTTACATATTTTTGTTTTTTAAATTTTCCAAGTCAGCGTAATTATTTTGAGGTGTACTTCAACACGCATAACTTTTTTTGTATTCATTTGAATTAACTTATTCTTTTTTGTTGGAATAAGGACATCAATACCTAGGCACATGTATTTTTTAGAATTTTTTTCTCTATTTTTCTATTTTTTGTATGTGTGAAATAAAGAACTTGATGTTCATTGAAAATCCTACATTCACAAGAAATAAAAAATAAATATAATAATCAAATTAAACATATTTAAAATTATACTTTTAGGAAGCTTATAATAAGGGATACAGGCTTACAAAGCATAAATTTGAAATGAATTCATTTGATCACTCAAAAGGTAAATCAAAAGTGGTTTTTTATCAACATTTTGATAGGTGTAGAGGAGACTCGATTATAGGTATGGTTTAAATCTAAGAAGGTTCTATCCAAGGGGATTTGATCTAAGGGGGTTTGATCAATCCCTCTTTAATTAAAATAATTTAAATGGAACCTTTAAAGTCATAAATCATTGTATTTTCTAAAAATATGTGATTTTAGGCAAAAATCAGGATGTCCCAAAAATAGAAAGAGCTACCTTTAGGGGTAGCCAGTCATCCTTAGATGGTCTCGATACGTCGCACAAATTCTCTTGCACTCTACTTAGGTTGAGCATTTATTTAAAAGGCAACACCTTAGGTAAACTGGCCCCAAACTCACATTGGAAAAGTAGCCGTGTTATCGGATGAATGATGCCCTCAATATCTACTATGGTAGGAGGATGGCTGAAACTCTCAAAAGCGGCTAGGTCCTGCTCCTCTTCAATTTTCTCTATAATTTTCTTAGCTGTGGTGACTGACTCATCTTCAAGAAACGGGGATGGCATGCCCATATTAGTTACCTGGGAGAAATTTTCCCACATGCTATCCATAGTCTGGTTCAAAGTAGTTGCACAGGCGTTAGTACAAAGGATGTTCACTTGGCAGTGGATGAATTTGTTTGTTGTCTTGGAAGCAACATTCTGATCCTTGATCCTTGCCTTTGCTAAGTTTTCATTAGAGACCATGTATAGCTTACTTAGCAAACTCTTTTCCTCAAGAACCCTTTCTATGATGAACCGCAAGAACTGCTCAATTGTTCTGTGAACCTCCCTACTCAATTTTGTTGCTGCCGACATGAATCAGAGTGTTGGATGAAGTATTAAGAAGAAGGCCTTAACCTTTTCCCAGTATGAAATATATAGCTACTAAGCTACTGGGATGAGGTCCGATTGAGCAGCAGGGGCTTGGGGAGCATTCCTTAGAAGGGTGATCTCTGCATCCTTTGAGGTGAGATGCTTTGTCAATTCTGTAATTCTACTATTTGCAGATGCAAGTTTTCCATTGATATTGCTTAGCTCTTTGGACTAGTTTTCCTCAGCCTGACTCTTGTTTGTTGATTTTGATTCAAGAGAAATCTTCATCTCTTGAAGCTCCTTTACCAATTGGGCCCCTCAGGCCTCAATATCGGCCTGCTTCTCTTGCATCTTTTGCTCAAATTGAGCACTCTACTATTCAAACTTTTTATCTTTTTGTTGCACCACCTATTCTACCAGAGTTAAGCAGTTCTTATAGTCTTGGTTCCTTTTTTGCATCACATCAACTAGGGTGGGGTCAACAAGTTGGAGCTTTGCAATCTCCTCCTGGAGTCTATTCTACTCTACCTCTGCTACTTGTGCTTTTTCTGATAAGCATGCAATATCTGCCTCCATCACCTTTTCCTTTGCTTGTAGGAACTTGACCCTATCTTTTACAAGTTTTAGCTCCTCTTCTTTCTTTTTTGGTTGGCAACCAGACTTGAGGAAGTCCATGGTCACCAATCGTTGCGTTTCTTCCATGAGTTCTACCTTGTCCTGTGGTCGAGCTACTCTTAGATCAAGTCCCACAACATACATGTTGTAATCATCTAACAACATCTCCCCTTGTGGTTTGACAATGTTCAAGTAGATGGTGGCAAAATTCAGCATTTCTTGTGCCTCATTATACACACTATACACCTTTGGCTCCACCTCCTTTTTGTCATCCTTCACTTTTCACTTCTGGATCATGAGGGTCTACACTTCCTTTGTAGCATCACCTTGTGCTATGAATTGGGATGACGACTGAACTAGCCCACCTGCAATAGGTGCACTAGGAGGTAGGACAAAAGGGAATGTAATTGTAGTGGGCCCTTGCATTTTCCTCTTCGGGAGATTGATAGTCTATGGGGAAAATTTGGGAATTTTCCAAAGTTCAATTTGTGAACCAATAGGAGAACTCATTGGTTGTTGCGGCAATTTTGGGCTCATGGAGGATTCTAATTGTTGGGTGAACTAGGCTGTGCTTGATATGGTAGTAGCAGAAGGAGTGTTAATAGAAGTTGTGCTTGAGGAAAGAGAGGCCAAAATAGATTGGGCAACAACGAAAGGTGTAAGGGTCTACAGAGGCATTAGGATAAATGGCCTTGTTTGGGAGAATGGAGAGAAACCTCCCGCAACCACTGTAGTAGAAATAGAGAAGGTAGGGCCGACACTTGTAGTAATGGGTTCCACAAAGACAATAGGGGCTACTAAAGATTGAGAAGTTAGAGAAGAAGGATCAAACATTACATGTTGACTAGATGATTGCAGCTCCTAGCTTTCCACAACCTCCTAGCTTGCTGAGGGTGTTTGCAAATTCTCCCCAACAACTACTTTTGTATGCTACCGTTTGGCAGGCGGGGTGTCCCCCATTGCTTTAGTTTCTGAGTATTGCTGGGTTACTCTTATCCTTGCAGCAACCCAAGTGAGTGTTTGTGAAGCTCTTGATAGATTCAGCTGCACATTTGAAACAAACTGGATAGGATGGTCTATTTCCTTTTTCTTTTGCTGAGCAGAGGCCAACGATACTTCAAATTCTTGCTCTTCGGGCTCTTCACCAGAGTCATCACCCTTTTCTATGCTAGAGTCAGAAGTAGGATGTTCATCATCCCATATCTAATCAAATTGGTCATCCAATGCCATGCTTCCATAATCAACCTCTGGTTTTCCAGTCTCTTGGTGATATACCTAGAAAGCTCCGATTCTTTCCACGGTCCATTCTTTTCCTTTTCCCAACTTGTTGAATAGGGTGGCTCCCATTTTTTGCTTCTCATCATACACCACCGAGGGGAAGTAGAACTTGTGCCATGGTGGCCTACTATCCTCTATAGGAATGTGGATCAAATCAACTAGTAGATCATCCAGATCTTTCAGCAGGCTCCTCTTCTCCCAATAAGGCCGCGGGTTGTGTACTACCTTGACAAATTTATTTGGCACATCATTTTTAGGGTTAATCCCATTTATCACAAATCATTACCAACTTGAGGTGAGCTAGCTTATCTTCTAGAAGGTTGTGCATTCATTTCTTGTTCATGACCACCATTTTGAAGGTTTGTAGAAAGATGAAGAATCCCCTTGTTTTGGCCTTCCCTCTGCAAAATTGGTAGTCGATAAGAGATACCTGCCATAACATTTCAAGGGGTAGCACCTGATGCATGACATAGGTTGAAAGGCAAAATGGTTACCCAATGAATCAAAACAACCGAATGAATGTGAAATCTGCTTTGAGAAACTAGTCATATTTGGGGGTGAAATTCTACATATATGTAGTTTGCTCCTTGGTGAGCCGATTGAAACCATCACCCCCCTTCAAATATTGCAAAATTGGAGTCAAGAAATAATCCGAAAATGCATAATACTCATAGGTAGCAGAGAGGAGAGGATTCCATACAGAAATCAGATTTTTTTTGCCCGAATCATCAAAAATAGACAACTTCATATACTTCTTAAAGAAATCAGGATTCTGGTGCAAAAACATGTAAGCAAGGAAGGAAACCTGAACCTTCGCTACATTGGGAAATCACTAATTTTCCTTAGCATCTCATCAATAAGATATTCTACAAAGTCATACCAAAAAAAGGTATGTTGCTTGTGGAATTGAAACCTCAGACCCAACTGAAATTCGTGTACTTCCTTTTTGGTGTCTAGGCCGCAAAAAAATGCCAACATTGAGAATGCATCCTACATGTCCGTGGGAAGGCAATGAGCAGCATCAAAAGCTTTGGTGGCTTTTAGTGATCTACCTTAGGCCTTTTGGTTTCTATGTTGTAAAATTTCTGAGCCTTTTTCATGTTTCTCCATACTCTTTCTCCCTTTTCTAGTTTGAATGATTCTACCTCTTCCTGTCTGGAGTTGGGGTTAGGAATGCATAACATATTCTAGATAGCTTCTGGATAGATATTGACCTTTAATTTTCAGCCCTCGATAGTGCTAGTGCATGGGTTGAAATGTTCGATAGCCACATCAACTAGTTCTGGGTAATAATGAACAAATGGGACCATATATTGCGGGAGCCCACTGTGCCATAGCTTTTGAGACATTGACATCATGCTGGTGGATACCTTCATTCTTTCACAAGCTAACTCCCTCAAATTCTTGGGGTTTTTTATGATGGGATCATGAACATTATCCCACTACTTGATTCGGCTCTGATCCCTATAATTTTTTGGCTTCTCCAAAACCTGCATGTTTTCCCATTCTGGCTTCTTTGGTATACTAGGCGAAGCATAAGAAATGTTTTCAAAAACGTAGATGGATTTTTCTCTACACATATCATCAAACAAGCTATGTGTTTCTTCTCCCTGTTCCTCAACTTGTGTTTCTATTTAAGAACTCTCTTCCATTTCCTTCTATAGATTTATGCTTAACTCAAATTTTCTACAATTACCTTGGCTCCAATTGCACCTAAAATTTCTTTTTCTCTAGGCAGTGTTTTCTGAAAGGCATTCACAATACAAAAACCTTTTGCATGCTACACTTAGCTATTTCCTTCTTTAGGTGGCCAACTACACTCACCAAATTGTATTAAATTTGGCATGTACTGCCAGTTATTTGTTCGTACGAAGAAAATTACTTTCCATTTTGAAATGACAATAATTCATGATAACCCTTGGCAATGATGTACTTCCAATATGATTTTTCTTGGAACTTGAGCTGATGATTTGAAGGAAGCTTAGGCATTGTATGTTGTGGTAATTAATATCTCAAATGAAATGATTACACCAAAGTATGCAATAAGTACCTGAAAATATTTGCGTCCTCCTTTGAAATTTGAGAAGCATCTACAGAATGACACCTCAACATTCAACCGTATGAACTACTGTCAAAGTCTGCCAACAGCTTATGCTGATTAATTAGATTCCATTAATCCTGCATGTAGCAAATCATACCTGTAGATGCAACTGGGTGGGAGTTTTGAGTGAGCCTCAGTGCAAATTTTGAGGCGGTACTTGATTAGCCTCATGTTTATGGTATGCAAATGACCACACTTATCCTAGCCATTTCTATAAATAGGCACTTTGGGTAATAGTGAAATCACACTTAGCAACTTTTAGCAGAATAGGTATTAGGTAATTGGCTTAGCTTTCGGTATTAGCAGTTTGTGTAGTATTTACATAGAGTTTAGACTTAGGCGATTGACATAGGGCTTGTGTCTAACAGTCATATAGAGCTTTATCACCATGAATACCCCAACTATGTTGGTCTCTCATAAGTCTCAAACGACTTTTCTGGGTGAGATTTCAACTAGGCGTCTTAAGAGGATGACCAAAAATAAGCATTCCTTGGCCATCATTGCCATCAAATGGGTTCTAGGATGTGACTTCCTTGAATATGAAGATAAGTATAGAGTTAACACTGATGTGTGCTCTCACTTTTTCATGTCGATGCTCGACATCAAGATTCCCAAGCCACTCATTCTTTTCTTGGTAAAAGATATTTTTCAAAAGAAATACCTGAACGGCCTCAGAGAGGTGGTGGAAAATGCTACATTTGGTGGAGGTATTCCAACTACAAATGACCTTTGTAAGCTCATTGAAGAAGACGCGATCGTGCCGTGGTTGCTGTTCCTAAGCAGTTTTTGACTCTAGTTGTAGGAAGAACATCGTTAGAGGGTTACCCATGCCTATCACTTCCTCTTCCAATTGTACAATGTGGTGCCATTCTATGATATCGACTAGTACACTGAATTCAGGAACCTAGTGTTCCCTCTGCCACTTGCCATTGCCCCTACGAATGCTGCTATTGGTGAAGACGTTGCCTCTGATGATGAAATGGTTCCAAATGCTACCATCAATGTTTTCATTGCTACAACTCATTCCCATGACTAAATATTTATCTTCATATGCCTTAAAACTAAAGCTCGTTAGTCTTTTTTTGTTTGTATATATGCCTAGAAAAGGCCTTATCATAGCATATATGAAAAAGAAAGTAGACTATAGATATATACTTTAGTAGCATGGCCTCAGAGACATTTTGTTTTTTGTAAATCCAAAGAATATATATATAATGAAAATATATCTTTATATAATCATCTTGTTTCATTTTCCTTTTGATTCTGCAATGTGGGTTTTCCTTTTCTATTCCTCCATATATGTTTTTACTTCAATTTTGCATGTGAGGGTTGATTTTTTCTCTGCTTCATGGGTTCTTTTAACTTTCTCTACACTTTTCAATAATGGGTTCCATTTGTTTCTGCTTAATTACACTTGAAAAATAAATTATTGAAAGACCGACCAACAAAAAGAAACAAAGGGAAAAAGGAAAACATACTATTCACATATTTACATCGGAAAAACAAACCAAAGTTAATTAAATAATTTTAAATAAATTTTATTGGCTGAAATCCCCAATGGCTCATGTTCCATGGTTTCTAATTCGAATGCGTTGTGTTCCTTGCACTAAATTATTCTAAAGGGGCCTTCCTAGAGGCTATCAAACTTCTTGTGTTGGTTGGGCTTTGCTGTCCTTTCATTAAGCTTTAACACTAGGTTGCCATGCTTCAGACCTTGGTCCGAAGCCTTTTTATCAAACCATCTCTTAACCACTCGCTAGCGGGTTGTCATAGCTATTAGGGCCTTTTCTCTTTTCTCCTACACTTCCAACAACTTGGCTAGCCGCACTTCCATTGCGCCGTTTTGCTCTATCTCAAGAGATTTGAGCAACTGCAGTGCTGAAATCTCAGTGGAGATAGGCAATAAGGCTTCTTTTCCATATACTAACTCATACGATGAGGTATTGAGGAATTTCTTAGGAGTTATGTGGTCTGGCTAGAGCGTTGTTTGAAGGTTTTTATGCCATCCTCACTGGTGCTCTAAACCGATTCTTTTGAGGATTCAAACTAAATTTTTATTAGTGTACTCTATCAGGCCATTACCCTGTGGATAGTAATTTAATGATGTTTTTAAGAATATGTCATTTGTGAGTGTGAATTGACATACATTAGAGCCTAAGAAAGCTTTGGAATTGTTGGGGATGATGGTTTTAGGAGGGCCAAATCTGGTCACAATCTCCTCGAGAAAGTCTACTATCTCTACCTCTATTGCATTATTTAGGGGTATGGCTTCGGTCAACCTTGTGAAGTAGTCTATTGTCGTTAGAATCCATTTTTGTCCAACATTGGAGGCTAGATTAATCATCCTAATGAAATCAAGGCCCCATTGCGCAAATAGCTCATCAACTACTATTGGGTTGAGGGGCATAGCGTAAATTTCCCTTCACCCTGCGAAGAATTGGCATTCCTTGCAAGCTTTAACCAGGGAATATGAGTTAAAAAATGTGGGCCAGAAGTACCTGGTGCACATGATTTTGATGGCAGTGGTCTTTATGGAGAAATTCCTGCTCGTGGGACTACTGTGGAAAGTACTGAGGATCTACTTTACTTGCTTAGTGGTGACACACTGCAATAGAACACTGTTGAAGTTCCTCTGGAAAAAAATCCCTTCAATGAGCACATATTCACTATTTTGCAATCAGTATAATCTTCTCTTTTGAGAGGGAAGGCTAGGTGGATATTTTCCTGTATGCATGAATATTACTCTATCTACTAGCCAGTAGCCTTTAGACTCAAACTCATTCATTAGAACCAACTCTGACTATTCTTCTTCGATGGTCATTTCTTCATCGTGTGCCAAATATTCGCACAACCCTCTTCCTTTGACAGTCTTTGTGGGCCTAACCTCAATTCCATATTCAAGGATCTTGGTGATCTAATTATCCCTTTTTTTGGTGATTTCTCCTTCAATGATGTATTTGCGCACACTGGAATGCGCAACATAAACAACCACCTTGTTGCAAGAGATTAGGTGTCAGAACTTCTTGAGTCCCTTAACTATTGTGAAATCTTACCTCTCGATGAAGTTGTAGTTTGTCTCATATTATTTTAGGGTCTGAGAGTGGAATGCTATTAGATATTCTCCCTTTCCTTCATTGTCTTTTTGGGTTAAGATAGTAGCAATGCTTGACTTAGTACTGAATACATACATTATGAAGTCCTTTGATAAGTCTAGATTAACTAGTACAGGTGCTAAGGAAATATCATCCAACTTTCTCAAAGGCTTCTCTGGCTTCTTTAGCCCATTTAAATAATTGATCCTTTTTCAACATTAGGGTGATTGGCCTAATTATTCCTGCAAAATCAGAAATAAATTTTCTCATAAAGTTAAGCTTTCCCAAGAAAGACTGGATGCCTTTCTTGTTGACCGAAAGGGGAATCTCTTTGATTGCTTTCACCTACTCAGGATCAATTGAAATTCCTTCTTTGGAAACTATGTGTCCCAATAGCTTGCCTTGCGATACTCTGAAAACACATTTTTTCGAGTTCAAGGAGACCTCGAACTCCTAGCATTTTTTAAAAACCATTTCAAGGTGATTGAAATGATCATCCTTGGACTTAGAGAACACAGTAAGATCATCTAAATAGATTAGGATGATCTTGTTGATCAGCTCCCTAAAAGTGATATCCATGGCCCGTTGAAAGGTGGCTCCCACATTTGAAATGCCGAAAGGCATTTTAGCATATGCGAACATCCCCCACTTGGTAGTGAATGTTGTTTTATATTGGTCCTCCTCCTTAACCCAGATCTAATTGTAACTAGAGAAGCCATCCAACAAAGAAAACATTTATGACCCTACCACTGTCTCAAAGATGGTCTCCATAGAAGGGAGTGGGTAATGATCCTTTAAGGATGCTCTGTTCAGATCTCGAAAGTCAACACATAAATGAATGTCACCATTCTTCTTTTGAACTGGAACTAAGTTAGACACCCAAGTGTTGTGCTTGATTGAGAAGAGAATCTGGGACTGAATTAGCTTGGTTAGCTCTTGTGCAATCATAGCCTTGATCTTTGGATTATTTGACCTCTATTTTTGGCGGACTGGTTTTGCACCTTTTGTCAGCTCAATTGTATGCTAGATGATGTTAGGATCATATCCCTTAAGGTCATCATATGACTAGGAAACTAGCCCTTCACACCTCTCATAGAAGTAAATGATCCTTTCTTTATCATGATGCGAGATGTCTTTCTTGACTTTGAGCTTTCTCCCATCTCCGACCAAAAGGTCCACATAGTCACTTTTTTTTGCTACAAATTTTATTTTGTAATTCCTTGCATCATCACAATCAAAAATATTTTCAAGAGTGACAATCCCTTTCAAAAGCTTGGATTTCAACTGGATGATTTGACTGTCATAGGCTTCAACAATCTTTGGTTGGAGCTAATTGGAAAATTCTCTCGACTATTGGATGATTGAAGCAATGTGTTCATCATTGTCAAATACTTGTCAGCTTTGATCAGTATCTCGAATCGCCGGTCGGACTATCACTTGTACATAGTGCTTGTTATGCATTAGGTTGGAGGCAAGTTCAAGTTGAGACCTGATTATGACCATGCAGTCCACATCAGTATTTTGTTCTCAGGAGATTGTCTTAATGTTGAAGGCTTCAAAACCTTCAATCAAGTCCCAAACCCTATGTATGTAGGATATCATGTGGACATTATTGGTTATGAAAATTCCTTAGAATTGATTGGCCACTAGTTCAAAATCTCTAAACACCATCAATTGCTTGATGCCCATCCACTCTACGAGGCTCAGATCTTGCACTAGACCATTGTATTCAGCTTCATTATTCAAACAAGAAAATTGGAAGTGGAAGGACTGAAGTGTCTTTTCATTATGTGGGGATGTCAAACATATCTTGGCTCCTGCGTCCACTTTGCATCTTGCTCCATCAAAGTGGAGTTTCCATAGTTTTGAGGCTTGGTTACTTTCGGGTTCTTTCATGACCTTCAAAAGCACTTGATCTTCATCATAGATAACAGAGGTTCTTATCCTAGTAGCATTATAGTTTCCGAAAGGGTCAACATCTATGTATTCACTCAAAAGGACCTCTTCTTGATCGATCCGATCTTCGGTAAGTAGCTCAGTGCAATATGTTTCTTCCTGAGTGAAAGAAGTATGGGTGGCCTCAAAATTGATTTTGGCTTCATTGGCCACATGTTCCAAATGTAGAGACTTAGAATTTATCTTCATTTTGACTCCGTGTTTGGTCCTTAGGATCAAGTGTGACCATTCTAGAGAAAGATACCCACCTATTTTTGAAGTAAACTCCTGGGATAGGCATAGATCAGACATAGGGGGAACATCTATGATCACAGTATCTTGAGGGACTGTGATACTAGGGAAAGCAAACAAAATCAATGGGAGATCCTTGATGAGGCCTATGGTCTCAACTTTATTTCCATCAAGCTGTATAAATCCCTTCTTTAAAGGTTCATAGCTAAGTCCTAAGGCCTCAACTATCTACTTGGGCATGACTGTGGTGTTAGCACCAGAGTCGATCATGGAATTATGTAATAATTTCTCCCCTATAATGAGAGTTAAGAAAAAGGGTTTAGGCTTCAGCTTATCTCTTACCTCAGCAGGGGCTTCCACTGTGATATTTGTGAGAACTTTGGTAGGAGGTGATTAGTCAACAACCTTTCCTTTGAGTAATTTCTCATTTGGTTCAATGATTGAATCCTCCTAGAGAGCCTTCTATAGCAATGTCTTATGTTCTAGAATAGCTAAGATATCCCACATAGACACATTATTAGATGATTTTTTAAATTGTTCCACCACATTGAACGATGGTGGATTTGGAGGCTTTTGCTCATAGCTTTTGTTATAACAATTTCCCTTCATGATAGAAATTGTGGCACCATTGCGGAGGTACTGGGCGTTTGGTCGAAAGCACTTTTGGGTTACAGACTGACTAGTTGTGGAATGACTAATTCACCTGTGAATCTCTTGTTTGAGTGAGTGTTGTAATCAGATTGTACTTGCGATGTTTTAGAAGTGGAAGTATCATTGGAGAACACCGCCTCTTCTTCTTCCATCCATGAGAAGAGCACACGATTAGGAGCAATATCTATTTCTTGCTCCAGAGACATCCCTTATATTTGAGCGGTGAGCACTAGAAATTTTCCATTTGCAGAGAGACATATACATAACCTCCATGGTCCAATGTTGCGCTTTGGTTGCGTTGCTTTGCCACCTTTTGTTGTAGATTACCTTGTGGGTAGTTTCGGGGCATGTGTGAGTCACCACAAGGGAAGCACCAAGGGTTGGTGTCATTGACTAAATTGTTCTACCCCATGGTTAGCTCTTTGTTTGATCTTAAATTGGCACTTTGTAGTGGAGTGGGTACCAACACTATTTGATTTGTTGTTTACGCCTATGGATTTGAGTGAGCACCTCCTTGGAACTAGTTTTGTTGGTAAGAGGACCTTCCACCTTGATAATTCTGATAGGTTGACTTCAGAGGTGCAACTTGGTTGCACTTGATAATAGTTATCTCGCTGTCCATAGCTCACAACATCTCCTTGATGTCACTTATATCTTCTTTTGAAGACCAAAATGTGGAGGCAATGTTCTATGGTGTGCTTGTGTATGTGTACATAGACTGGGGAGGAGTAGGCACACTAGTAGATGACATTTCTTGGGTGGGAACTGAAACTTCAGGGAATATAGGCATGATGGGTTGAGGTAGAAACTTCTCGGTGTCTATCAGATTATTCTTTGCTTTAACTGTGATACTATATGCATCAAGTAGAGTGGTTCTGCTGAGTGACTAGATCATCATTGAAATGTTAGCATTGATGGACTTGAGGTAGAACATGAATGCTAACTCAGCTAGTGGGCAGATTGCAGCCTGAATTCTTTCCCAGGTTATGTGAAACTAGGCGTTGAAGTCAATCATGGCTTCATATGGGGTGCATTTGATGATCTCTAGCTAGTGATATTGTGAATACCTGTCTCCATCATTTGAAAATATTTCATAAAAGAATCTCCAAGTTGGTCCCAAGTGCCAATAGTGTTAGGCTGTAGTGTACGGTACCAATTTAGTGCCTTACCCCTGAAAGAGGCTCCAAGCAACCTTAGAACTACATTATGGGTAGTGATTCTGTGCACCAAACATACGTTCGCAACATCTTATAGCTGTTCAGATGACATTCTTGAACCATCCTCGGTGAACTTAGGTATAGCTTTTAGAGTGGTAACCAGGATAGGTGCCCAGACGATGGGTGCTACTGGTGCAACAAGAGGAATTTCGGTGTCCCATGCCACATAATTTCTATTAGTAGCAAGAAACATTGCTAGTGGTAGGGACAGAGGAAGCATAATGTTCACTAATTGGGTCGAGGCCTGTACTGTTCCTAGTGGCAGTACTAACAAATTAGGATTAATCACTATTTGGGACCTAGTAATAGGCCGATGGCTCATACACCCTCTTTGAATTGAGATTCATTTATGCAAGTCCCACCGGGCCTGCTAGAAAAAAGGGAACTATTGATGCCAAAAATTGGTAAGGTAACAACCTTTATAGGAGACTTAGTTAATGGGGGGACCAATTGCGCTAAACTGAATGACCTCCAAATTTTTAAAGAAACCGACTTCTTCTATAACTGGGGTTTTGAATGGGAAAAGAAAGAAAATATATAAAATGAAAATATAACTAAGGTGATGCACCAAGATGTAGATAAAGGAACGGTAAATCTATCTTTTTGGAAATAAATTCAAGGGCCCATTCAATAATCTGTAATGTTCCAAAATCACATAAATCAAAAGAAAAGATTTGAACAATTCATCTAATGACAAAAAATGATTATAGCACACATCCACTTAAAAGAGGAGTCAAAGACATGATCTAAATCAGCAATTTGTATTTAAAATCATAGAAGTTCTTGCAAATGAACAATCCAGACAATAATGGCATAGTATTAATGTCTTATCAAGTAACATAAGAAAAACAGAAAGGCTGAACAATGGCACAGTCTGAAAGTTTCATATAATATTCTTAAAAATAATACTAAAGGCTTGGTGTCTCTCTAATTTTTCTGCATCTTCCGAACCCATTTTCTGAAGTGAGAAGCAGTATTTATATACAACAATCCACTGCCTGGTGAGCTTGTAATGAAAAAGATTCAGTATCTTTTAGCAATGATTTCCTTCAGCCATTGCAATAGAAAATATTTGGGCCATGGCATGTAGACACTTCCCAGCCAGATGCATCCCCTGCAAATGATGGTAGTGGTCTAAGAATATCTCAAGCAGACAAGTGTCGCTTCCCAATGGAGGTAGTTATGACACACGACATCATATTGCTACTTGGAATTCACTCCACTCTTTCTTTTCGATGAAGTCCCCATAAGGAGATAGGTGGTAGCATGGTGCAACTTGTAGTTCATTCTCCCCTCCCTTTGATGAAAGCTTGCACTGAGAAGACACAGAGCAACAATGTTTATTATCGACACCATTTGTGGGGTCCACCAAAAGTTTACGCAAAAGGAAGCTACGTGGCACGTGGGCGGGACCTGATGAGGAAGTGAAGGGAAGTAGTTATAAATAGCCTATGGTGAAGCCACATGGGGGCAGAGTGGGATCCAGTAGAAGAGTGAAGGAAGCCTTTTCTACGAGGAGTGTTGGGCAGACATGTGGAAGCAGCCGATAGAGTATAGCAAAAAGAAGGCCGATGAAAGGCTAAGAGAAACTTGTTGAATATATGAGGCATGGGCCAGAGCTTAGAAAAATACAAAAAACACTTGAAGGGAGCTCGAAGAATTTTACATTCATAGTACCAAACCTACCGGCTTCCTTTGTCTGACAACAGTTGGGTATCCTTGGGACTTCACCTATCCTCTATGACAGTTCTTGCAGTATGGTGATTTAGACTTTCAAAGAGTGAGATTTGACCAATTGGAGGAGGATGAGATCCTTTGGAGACCATATAAGCTTACACTTCAGTGGCCAGATTACACTTGATAGATGAGGAGATTATAACTAGATAGATTTTTGATTGGTCATCATGACTATGTAGTACATCCTTTCTACTGTGATCAGGTCATCCAATAGTTTGGGTAGGTGTAGACACCACCGAGGGCATGACCCTTCTTGAGGAGCTCAGTGCGGAGTGCTCAGAGAACTGGTTATATAGTATGGTTCACTATAGAGAATATTGGCTATAGCGACACTGAGTACTCAGATCACAATATGCCTCCAGTCTCTGATGTTCATGATGTCAGTACCACAGATGATTATGAGGAGTGGTGGATAGTGTCATGAACAACTCTTGTATTTCCCATGGACGAGCCTATAGGAGATGCAGTACCATTTCTAGATGAGGGAGATGATATAGAGGACAGTGGCGAGGAGACATGATACATGGCTGCGGACATATTTATAGATGTCATAGATGAGGACTATGATGAGGGTGAAAATCTTGACTATGATTGTTAGGATGGAGGAGAGGAGGAGGATGATGAGGAGTACCAAGAGGAGGACGAGGAGGAGGAGCCACCCCTGAGTGAGGGTGATGAGGAAGTAGTTGAGGATCAAGCATGACATGAGTGGGGAGAGTCCTCATCCATTTGTATGACTAGATCACGAGCAACAACCATAGTAGGCATTAGTACCCACAGTCATGGAGGGGCTAGCACATCTTCCATGCCCCCTGCATAGGATGAGGTTGATGTTTCATAGCTTGCTAGAGATATTGGTGAGGATATTTTATTTATGCATGTGATTTGTGCTTATGTTTATGCTCTATATATATATGTCATGATGTGTATTGATTATTTATTGTTTCTATCTTGTAGGAGCTATGAGAGATTGGTGGGATCTCTATTGACAGGAAGCTACAAAGATAGTGCCCACATTAGTCGATGAGGAGTTTAAAAAATTAGACTATGTGCCCCCACCTATTGTAGATCGAGACCCATAGTCACTTAGGCCATTCATGAGACTACAGGTGGCATATGAGAGTTTGAGGAGGTGAGTCCGCCAAGCCGATGTTGCATTAGAGGCATAGTCATCCCAAACCCTAGATTTTTTTGAGAGACTAGAGTAAGAGGTAGCTAGGCTATAGGCGAAGAGAGATCAGATACTAGGAGCATATCGAGAGGCTCTAGGACAGATACGAAGCTTAGAGTTTTCTCTCAAACTTAGCGGATCATGATCATGATTGCATACCACCATCTCCCGACATACCACAACTAGAGTGACACATGGACTAGATCCCAAGGGATCTAGTAGCCATAGAGCTCAGTGATATTGTATATATTGATGACATGTACATAACTTTTAATATATATCTATATATATTAGGGTGATGAGGTAGTAGTTGAGGATCGAGCATGACACGAGTGGGGAGAGTCCTTGTCCATTCGTATGACTAGATCATGAGTAGCAGCCATAGCAAGCATTAGTATCCATAGTCATGGAGGGTCTAGCACATCTTCCATGCCCCCTGCACAGGATGAGGTTGATGTTTCATAGCTTTCCAGAGATATTGGTGAGGATATTGTATTTATGCATGTGCTTTGTGCTTATGTTTATGCTCTCTCTCTCTATATATATGTCATGATGTATACTGATTATTTATTGTTTCTATCTTGCAGGAGCTATGAGAGATTGGTGGGATCTCTATTGACAGGAAGTTGTAGAGATAGTTCCCATGTCGGTCGATGAGGAGGTCACAAACTCAAACTATGTGCCCCCACCTATTGTAGATTAGGACCCATAGTCACTCAGGCCATTCGTGAGACTACATGTGGCATATGAGAGTTTGAGGAGGTGAGTTTTCTGAGCTGATGCTGCATCAGAGGAATAGTGACCCCAAACCCTAGCAAAGTTTGAGAGACTAGAGTTAGAGGTAGCTAGGCTACAGGCGGAGAGAGATCAGATAGTAGGAGCACATCGGGAGGCTCTGAGATAGATACCAAGCTTAGAGTTTTCTCTTAGACTCGATGGATCATGATCATGATAAAATACCACCATATCTCAATGTACCACAACTAGAGCAACATGTGGACCAGATCCTGAGGGATCTAGTAGCTACAGACCTTGGTGAAATTTTATATATTGATGACATGCACATAAAACTTTATATATATATATATTGGCATATGATGGTTTTAGTAGTTAATTTTATGTGTTAAATGTTAAATGGAAATGTGATTAATTAAATAACCTTCATAAGATTATTTAATGAATATATTCATGATTTAACATGCTTTTTGTGATCTAAATAAAACTTATTATAGTTTCTCTTAGATGCAACATTGCAATTAAGTATGTTATGCTAAATTAAATGCACCTATGATCTAATTGAAGAACATTAAATGCATATAAGGATCTAATCTAACATAACACAAAGGATGAATTTCAATAGTATGACACCTAAAGTAATTACATAAAAAATGACTTACATAACCACCTTAAAGTGTTCAAGACATATGCCTAAGGGTTTGTCAAGAACGAAGCAATGCGAAAGCATATGGAATACAACTCAATAGCTCTATCAAAATTGCTTCATCATTCATACTATTCAAAGGATTAGACATAATACATATGCAGATGCACAAAATTGATAGGTTCTTTGAGAGGTGTGCCATCTAGTTTTGTTAATACATATGCACTAGACCCAAAGGTGTTGTCAATTATGTACAGTCCTAACCGATTAGGACTAAATTTTCCTCTTTCATTTGGATCAACATTGATGTTGCATTGATTTTAAGATAGGACTAAATCACCTTTGTGGAATGGGTGAAGGATGACATAGAGATTGTAGTATCATTGTTTCCTTTTGTCATAAGCCTAAAGATGTTCAAGAGCATTGATGCATTGTTCATCGAGCATTTCAAGATGATGTAATCTTTGCTCTTTATAGTTTCTATCATCAATAATTCCTTGAAGAGTGATTCTTAACATAGGAATCTCTAACTCTAGGGACATTATTGCCTCACTTCCATAGAGAAGATTGTAAGGTGCATTTTCAGTAGAGGATTTAACACTTATGTGATAGGCCCATAATGCATAGTGTAATTGTGTATGCCAATCCTTGTGATGCTTGTTAACAATTTTCTTTAGGAATTTTTTGATACCTTATTAGTGGATTCAACTTGACCATTAGATTGTGGGTAATAAGGTGTTAAAAAGTGATGCTGTATGTTGAATGTCTCTAAGAATTTCTTCACATCATTATTCTTAAATGGTGTACCATTATTAGAGACTAAGGTGAAAGGAAGTCCAAAGTGAGTAATAATGTGTTCCAATATGAAACAACATATTACCTCAGTTGTTGTATATTGAAGGGGAATGACCTCTACCCATTTTGTAAAGTAATCAGTTGCAGTGATGATAAATGTATGTCCAGAAGAAGAAGGGGGTGATATCTTTCCTATAATGTCTAATCCCCAAACCGCAAAGGGCCATATCAGAACTTGAGCTTGAAGTTCACAAGTAGGATCATGAGTTAGGTTGCTATGCTCCTGACATTTGTGGAATTTTTTGACGTAATCAAAGCAATCTTGTTCCATGTTTCACCAATAGTATCCAATATAGATAAGTTTTTGAACCAATGTTTTTCCTCCAAAATGACCACCACAAACACCTGCATGGGCTTGTTCAAGTGCTATGGGTATCTTAGATTTTTTTAGGCATCTAAGTAAGAGACCGTGGAATGATCTCTGGTACAACATGCTGGCAGGAATGATATACTTAGATGCAAGCTTACACAAGCGAGCTCAAATGTTCTTGGTTATCGGATTGGGAAAGGTACTATTTTTCAAATAATTAAATATCGTATTGCACCATTCACTCAAGTCTTCCTGAGTTGTTAGCACATATTTTGATTTATCTTCAATGGAAAGTTTCATGATGGGATGAATGGTGAATGTGAAATCGTTTGAAGGTTCTTGAGGTGATATAAGAGAATCTGCACTCTCCATTGCATCTGCATGTTGATTATCCTTTCGTGGGATGTTATCAATGGTAAATGACTCAAAATTATCTAACAAGTGCATTGTAAGATCCTTATATTTTGATAATTTTTCATGATTTTCTTGATATGTTCCATTTATTTATTTGATTACTTGTTGAGAGTTATCAAATATTTTAATGTCTTTTGCACCCAAGATCAGAGCAACAAATAATCCTACTAGCAAAGCTTCATACTCAACAGTATTATTTGTACATAGGAAGTTTAACTGATATGACAAGGGAATAGGCTTTCCTGTGGGTGAGATTAGTATAACCCCAATGTCAGAGCCAGTTCTACACTTAGATCCATCAAAATATAACTCCCACCTATTAGGTTCAATTGTCAACACATTATCATCGGGGAAAGAGTGAGTACTAGGCAATGCCAAGGGGGAAGGAGCGTCAACCAAGTGGTCAGTTAAGGCTTGGCCTTTAATTTATTTTTGTGAAAAAAACTTAAAGTTAAACTCAATCAACAACATCACCCACTTAGCTAGGCATCTTGATAGATCTATTTTATTAAACAAATATTGTAGAGGGTCAATTTTTGTCATCACTTGTATTTTCGCATTCAATAAATAAAGTCGCAATTTTCTAGTAGAGAATACAAGGGCCAAAAATTGTTTTTTGATTGGTGTGTACTGCTTCTCATAATCTATCAAAGTTTTGCTTATGTAATACATAGGATGTTCTTTACCATTTTCATCTTGTTGAGCCAAAAATGCTGCAAGAGCATGAGCAAATGAAGCTATGTAAAGTATGAATGGTTTGTTTGGCATGGAAAGTTGTAAGATGGGTGGAGTTGCAAGGTATTCCTTTAGACTCTCAAAATCCTATTTACAATTGTCATTCCAATCAAAGCACACATCCTTCTTAAGAAGATTTGTGAATGGTAATGTGTGATTAGCGAAAGATGCAACAAAAGAACATATGGCTTAGATTCATCCCTGTAACATGTGCAATTGAGAAATGTTTTTGGGAGGTGGCATGTTGATTATGGCATCAATTTTCTATTTCCACTTCTATGCCTCTATGAGATATGATAAACCCTAAAAGTTTCCTACTATCTATACCAAAGACACAAATTTTTGGCTTTAACCTCATGTTGTACTTTCTCATTCGTTCAAAGATTTTTCTAAGGACACTCCCATTGTCTTGTCTTGTTAAAGATTTAGCTAGGATGTCATCAACATAATCTTCTAGAATCTTATGCATGTAGTCATGGAATATCAGTGTCATAGCTCATTGATATTTTGCACCCAAATTCTTTAATCAAAGAGGCATCATGATCCAACAAAATGTTCCCCAAACTGTCATAAATGTTGTCTTATATTGATCTTGAGGGATGATAAAGTTTTTATTATATCCAGAAAATCCATCCATGAATGAAAACAAAGCATGTCATGCAGTTTAATCTACTATTATTTCAATATTAGGAAGGGGAAAGTCATCTTTTAAAGATGCATTATTCAAATCACGAAAATCCATATACATTCTAATATGATTGTTAGGTTTTGCAACTGCAACAATGTTTGAGATCCATGGAGAATAATCTATGGGTCTTATGAAGCCATCATCAAGGATTTTTTCAAGTTCACCTTTAACCAATAATGCTATCTTGGGATTCATTTTTTGTGTCTTTTGTCAAATAGGCTTAGCATTTTCAATAATGACAATGTTATGTGTGACTATCTTTGGATCTATTCCTAGCGTATCAGAGTATTTCCAAGCAAAAAGTTTGGGAAAGTCATGGAGAAAGATTGTAGTGTCTTCTTGTTCTTCATCATCGAGGCACTTCCCTATTATGTCCATTGGTATATCAATTGTATCACCTAAGGGAAGTGTATGAGACATTGGAAATTCAAGGTCATATTGGTCCATTCTTGTGTCTTTCTCATTACTTTCACCTACCACATCTTTTTGTTTGGTACTAATCATAGCACATGTAACCTTTTTCTTTGGAGGAGTAGGAGATGACACATCATAAAATCCTAACATTTTTTTCAAGGCTTCATCACTTTCAAAGTACTCCCATGATGGTGGGGAAGTCATGTCAAGTAATTTAGGATGTTTCATAGTAAGATTAGTTTGTGGCTTGCACATGATAATGTTAATGTTTAATGATGGTCTCTTGTTTTCTTTCGTTTCCTTAGAAAAAGAATACCCTAAACCAGTCTTTGTCTCTTGTGTGTTAGGTTCTATAGGAACGTGAATGCCTTGTTCTTTCTTTCCACATCCTTTACCACTGTATCCTAATTATTTCACAAGCTCATAACCTCTCCCATAAATTTTTTCCATTTCTTTGAGGTTTGAAGGCTATTGGTAATCTATCTCATCAAAATTAGTTGTGTAACTTGTAGTTTCTTCCAAAGGAGACAAGGTGGATACTTGTGAAGGTTCTTTTGAATTATGAGTTGAAATAACTAGTGGTTGTTCTTGTTTTCCATCCTCCTTTCTTGTGATTATATACTCTCCCATAAATGAAGGTGTGAATTCCAAGGAACCTCAATCATCACCTAATAATTTGAACACTGTGTATTTGTTTTGTTTGTCAGATTCTATAGGTTCTATGTGGGATATTGGAATTAATGTATTCAGAGGACTTATTGTTCCTGTTTCAAGTTGTAAGCAACTTTCAAGCTCGGGGTCTATTTCAACTTGGTAGACCTTGTTGTTATAGATGTATTTCATGATATGATGGAGGGTGGAAGGCACCACATGCATCTCATGAATCCAGGGTCTTCCCAAAAGAATATTATATGAAAGGTCATGAGGCATGACATGAATAGGAGTTTGTAGGGTAGCCTTTCCAACTGTAATAGGTAAGGTAATTACATCGAGAGGTTGCTTGCTGACATTGTCAAATCCTCTTACTGATAAGGAGTTAGACTTGATTTTGTATTTTCCTACACGCAATCTGTCTAAGAGTTTCACACTACACACATTAAGGGTTGAGCCATTATCAACACGGGTCCTTTTGATACCTATTTGATTGAATTGGGCTATGATCATAAAAGCACCATTTTTATTGCTCAATTCCAAGGGAGGGAGATCATGTTGATAAAAGATAATGTCTACATTACTTGTATTCATTCCTTGTTTTAGAGCTGATGTCATTTGTATTTGTACCAAGGGGAACCACTATTTGTTGTAAGGCTATTTGGAGCATAGTGTGATAGTTTCGTGAATTCTAAATTAGGTCCCAAAGGGATATTTTTGTAGGAGTATTCTTAAGTTGTTCAACAAGATCATACTCCTTCCCACTATGTGAAGGAAAATGAGGAGCACTAGGAAATATGGGGTTAGGAAATAGTAAGGGTGTTGGGGTTGGTTGTTGTAGTTGTGGATTGTTTCTAGTGTTATATGTGTGAGCAATAGTATCTGACTTGGTTGCTTCAAAACATTATTCATAGGTGGATAAAGGATGAACTCGAGTTTGTTTGTAGGTTGAGATTTGTGCAAAGGTGGGTAAATGATAAGTTGAGGTCGAATCACATTGACTTCTTTTGTTTTTGGTTTCTCACTACAAGCCTTAGTGGATGGGATCTGTGAGATGAAGCCTTCAAGGGCTGCATCTAACATATCAAATTCATCACTACTAAAAGGCTTGGGGGGAAAGTTAACTTCGGGTGGGTTGGGTTTTTCTTGACAAGCTCTAGTGGATGATCTTAGTGAAAGGAAGTCCTGAAGGGATTCATCTAACATGTCTAAGTCATCGCTACTAAAAGGCTTGGATGATATACTTTTCCTAAATTGAAGAATTTTTTGAATTGTTTCTTTTGATTTTTTTAGTTTTTGGTTTTCATTTACTGATGATTCTATTCTAAATGATCGAGAAACTAATGCTAAAAATGAAATTTGCAAAAAATTAATGCTATCCATAATTTCCATGAATGTAAATAACGCTATTTCAAATGACTTAAATGTAACAAAAAGAAATTGAACTGAAATAGAAAAGTAACAAGAGAAAAAAAAACTTAAAAATTGGAAATTTAATTTTGAAAACAATAGTGCCAAACTTGCACTAGGATTGATTCACCCAAGGTGGCGAATGAGTCCCAGGAGGGATTTTTTTGAGATTTTTTTGGTTGATTTTTATGTAATATATTCTATACGATGCAAATCTAAGGTGCAAGTACACAATTTTAATAATTTTCACTAGATTGAAATGCAATAATGTAAACTATATGAGCCTTTCACTAATGCAAATTTTGAAACTCTAGAATGCAAATTAACTAATGCAAAATGCAATGCAATGTTAATACCAGCTAAATCTAGGATGTAAATGCACTCCAAAGTAGAATTATGATGTTCAAAAGTCAGGTTCACCAAAATGTGGACAATGGAAATGGATGCACAACTTCCTTGTTCACACAAAAGGGGAATGAAGGAATAGGGATCCGATTTCACAATGCTCACATCCAAGAATATATTAGATACCTCAAACCAATGAAGGATATGAGAGATTTGACTGTAAGATATCCTTGGAAATGAATGAAAACAAGAAATGGGTTCACCACCAAGTGTAAACTTGGAAAATGCAAGATGTTTGAAAACATAGTGTGATATGCAAAAAGATAGATTGAATGCAATATAAAAAAATAGAGAAGCCAAACAAAAAGAGTGCACTTGGAAACTTGTAGAGGCTGGAGTGAAGATTGGAAATGCCTCTGAAATTAAAAAAAAACTAACTTTTTGACCAACTGGGACTGATTCACCAACTTGGGCGAAACAGTCCCAGATTATGGTTTCTTCCCAAAAAGTTGTTTCAGAGAAAAGGGTACTGGAATTTGAAAACTAATTTGGAAAATAAATTTAGTGGTAATCATTTGCCATTAATGGAGAATTAGTCTACTTTTTTAGAAACTAGAAACTTCGATCTATACTCCAACACCTGCACTTTCTTTTCAAGTTGGGTTCCGTGTCCAAATCTACGAAAACACATGCAAAAGAGAATATAATTGGATTTTCTAATGAGGATTTTTCCTTGTTAAAACCCCTAGCTTGGTAATTAAACCTTGAAAGAGATAATAAAATGTGCATGCAACCCCTAGCCTCAAGTGTGTCTAAGACTAGGAAAACTAAAACATAATGCAATCCTATTCTAATATGCAAGAACAAGATGCATAAATGAAACTTGAATGATGCAAGACTCACTTTAGGAGATCCTAAATCAACTCAAATGAATCTTAATGGTATGCAAACCTTCCTTAGTGTGAAATTAGAGAGGCAATGAAAGATGGAATCACTTGGAAAACAAGTCCTTAGGCTTGACTTGATGGCTAGTTGCATCTCCCCAATCTAAAATTCCTCATGATTCACTATAGACATCCATGATCAACCCTTGAAAATGCTAGATCTTGATCAAAAGTGAGCTTGAAGACCTACAAAAATCCTTGAATTCTTCTCCAAAGCTTCAACTTTGTTTCAAATAGACTTGTAAATCTTCTTGTGAAAGATTCTCAATATTTTTCTCTTGAATTTGCTTTCTTAGGTTGCTTAGATTCTTGAAAATGACCTAAAAAATTATATTTATAGGAATTAACACCTAATTGATCATTATTTAGACCTCAAAGGCTGGCATCCATTGGAAATTTGAATTAATTCACTGAATTTCCCGCTCAAACCTAAAAAATGTCCCAAAAGGGACTCATTCACCACTCTTGGTGAATGGGTCCCACTAAAGGGGGCTCATTCATCCAATATGGTGAATGGGTCCCACTTAAGGTTTTTGAGGTGGCTTTTAGGATTTAAATGCGTTTTGTCAGGATTTTATATGATTTTTAAGTGGAATAAGCCTCAAGGTCTGAAATAATGGGTCTTAGGGGCCTATAAATGCTAATTTAAAGGATAATAAATGTAGGGGTGCCCAAGATAGGTCCAAATTAGAGCAAGGATTGTACTATCTCAAAGAAGGGAGTACAATTTTGGTGTCTACACATGCATTGAACATAAACATAAGATATAGTGAACAATATAAGCAATGCTCAACCCTTGCATTTATTAGGTATGAGTCACCACCCTTATCACAACATTTGGTGGGTGCGACATGTTGCATGTCGCTCATCAAATATGAAATATCAAATGATAAACATCGTGACTTGATGCTCATAGAGTGCTGGTAACAAATAAGCTGTAATCAATGAAATATAATTACATCAGTTGGGTGGAATTGCCACAACCATGAAGGAATGAATAACATACAGGTGAAAATCCCCATCTGGGGTGTGTAACCTAATTACTTATATAAGGTATATCAAAAGAAATAAGTTTTCATGGTGGCTCGACCCCTAATGAATAGATTGACCTAGGTCTCAATCAACTAGGAAAAACATGATCTTACCAAAAGAAAACACAAATTTGCATGACACAACACATAAAAGTATAGGGATATTTCCATCATTTCACATAGAATGCAACTCATTCGATTCAAAGAGGAAACAATTTGAAACTAGGTTTGAAATACCTTAGCTGGTGTGGATTTTGAGTGATTTTTCCCTCTCCAATAATGTCAATAGCTACTCAAACCCTGTCATCCTCTTCTTCTATTGATCTTTTTCCTTGAATTACCTACTTTTTCTAGATTGCTTCAATCCTCTTTTTGACCATGATTCTGCCTTACCAATTTTGGAGATAGTGGTCTTAATTCCCTATCTCCATTTCCTCATTACTTGGCCACCCACTCCCTCTATTTTTTGGCATTGGCTATTACTTCCCAACATAGATGGGTTAGCCCTTATCCCTTTCATTATTGGGGGTTATGTGTTGATGTTGTTTTCTGTACAACAACAACTCAGATAGAATATAATATCCTATCTCTTGAAAGGTAAATCTCTATCAACAAGCCTCAAGAGATAACCCCAAGGTCTCTAATGTCAGGTCTTGACAATGCATGAACAACTCAATGATAAATGTGAAAATATTGGTAATCACAATGGGACCTCATTACAAGCAAATGCTGAATCTTTAATTTATTAGATCTAGCAATACGATGATACTTCAATCCTAAATCTAACCCAAATGACAAAATAAATAACAAAATATAAGGGTTTCAAAGATATTTCCAAATTTAACACTACTCCTAAGATTAAAAATGCAAATGATGAAACACTTAAAATGGACCAATCCTTCAGAAACCGATTTCTACTTGACCTAGATGGATCTGCAATCTTATAGAAATAGTGCAATCTTCTAAGGTGTTAAAGATTTCCAAATCATGAATGTTCATTCAAAACAACCCTATTGCAATTGAAATGAATAAACCTTCACAATTGAACTAAGCACAATGAATATAAAAGTCTAGGCTAACTTTGCAAAGCAACTAAAAATCAGTTGGTTGCAAAAAGTATGGACTAGGGATTGCTGCAAACACTTCAAGTACTAAATCATAAACACTATCAATTTATCTAACATTAAACCTAATGCATTTATCAAATAACTTAAGCAATTCCAAAGATAGAATCACAAGAACCATGTAAGATAAATCAACACAAGAGAATTCACCAAAAGCACAATGTTTCCAATTGTATTGAATCACCCAAAATAGCAACAATTCCAGTATTCTGTTACAACACTTGCTCAAAATGAACTAACTTCTAACTCTTGCTCTACTGCTTAATTTGCTCTAGCATCAAAACTATCTATCTAGCTCTTACAAATGAGGCAGAATGCCATATTAATAGAAACCCCCCAAATCATGTCAGCCTAAGAAGAATTTACAATAATAATAAATGGCCATAAAACAAGTCAGCCAAGAGGAATTCAAAATAAGATAAAAATGCATTAAATGCATGAACTCCATCTAGGTCGGCCTGGGATCTCCAATGTAGCTTAGACCAATGAATGAAAAATAATAGGGAAGCACAAATTCTGATGTGACCTTGCATTAACTGCTTTCCCCTTTGTCTTTATTTTGATACACCCTATCATGCACCATCAAAAGTACCTTGTCCAAGTCGGCTATAGGTGGCAAAGGTAAAACCTTAATTCTCCTTTCAATAGATTTAATATTTTCTCTTGATTGCTCCATCGACTTATCCCACTCAACCCTACTGGTTTGATATTTCTCAATGACTACAATATAAGTGGCTGCATCATCCAACTGATGCTCAAGTAGTTGGATCTTCAATGACTGGAGAATATACATCTCACCACCATTTCTTCAACTATTCAAAGCTCAAATGCTTTGGTGCGAACTTCCTTCTCCCTGTCATTAATTCAAAGAATGAGATGCATCTATCGTAGATATTAGTTAGGGCATCCTCAATTTGCCTCCTGTGCTTATATATCTTCTTCAAAACCTTTTTCCTTATTTGCAAAGCTTCAAACCATTCCCAAGGTTCTGCAACTCTAGAGGAAGGGAGAATTCCATCACTCACCAGCTTATCCTTAGTGTTCTCCATGATGGTCCCGGTTTTCTGCAATAGGACATCTACATCCTCTTTATCTTGAGCCAATACATCTTTCAACCAATCTATTGCCTTCATTGCATCTCCTTCGGTTGAAATGATGTCTTTGATAGCATCATCTCCTTTAGTCTGCACCCCTTGTAACCAGTTTACTATGGCAAGAGTGGTGGCCTTCATTCTTTCCAGCTAAGATATAATATCTTGGGGCAAGAAACTTGCAGTAGAAGATGAAGAACTAATGGACTGTAGGGGTTTCATCAAATCTTCCAAATATTTCTTAAGTCTTTCATTCTCTTTCTTCAACTCCTGTTTAGCTTGTGCTTCTTTCTTCAATCTTCCTAGGATCACAACACTTGAACCCTCATATTCTTCAATATCCTGTTCCATGGAAGTGGGTCCTAGGTTGATGGTTTGCATGTTGTAATCACTCCCAGTAACCTCATCTCTATTCTTTTCGGTGGTAGGAGTAGCAATGTGGACCACTTTGTTGTTCGCTTCATCCCTTTCAATATTGGAGATGACTCTGGCCTTCTTCTTTCCTTTTCCTTTTCTTATTTTTTCTAGTAGCTCATCCCAATTGGGAGGGGTATCATCCACAAAAAATTGTTTTCTCTTTATTTCTTTATCAAGCCAACCTGGAACAACAGACTCTGACTGTACTTCACTCTGTCCCACTTCTTCCTGCTGACCTTTGGGTGCATCTTCCTGCTTCTCAAGAAACTCTTCACCTTTATCCTATTCTTCTCCACCATACTCCTCTTCTTCATGTACTGGTGATGGAGTCTTAACAAGAATTTCCTCTATTTGAAGAGGTATGTATTCTTCACTTCTAGTAGGAGAATCTTCATAAGTTACCAAGGGAGTCTATAGAATTTTCTCCATTTCTGTAGCTGCACTATGAAGCTCACCTTCTTGAAATTCTTCTCCCCCTTCACTTGACAGGTGCTCCACATCTGCTGGTTGTTCTAATGCACCATGTGGCTCATGGGGTGGAGAAGCCTCTTTATGTTGTTCTGCAGCAAAGGTTGCTAGAGGAATATCCTTCTTTGGCACATTGTCCTTGGGAGAAGGAGTTCTTGATCTCCTTGTGTATACCTGTGTCTTCTCTCCAGAACTTTCTACATTTACCACTATTGAAGGATCAGTTCCACTTTTCTCCTTGGAAGTTCCACCCTTCTTTCTTAAAATTATTGTTGTTTTCCTCCTTTTAGGTGTTGGGGCACCGTCCTTTTCTTCTCCTTCACCGGGTTCTTCCTCTACAGATTTTTCTATCCTTGAAGTAGCAATCCTCTTTTTTTCTTTTGGTTTCCTCTGTTTCTCTTGTTCTTCTGCTTGGGGACCTTTGATCTTAATCTTAAAAGGAGAATATAGCTTGGTCTTGCCCTTAGGATCTTCCTCAGTCAACTCCTCAGAAGTGGAATGGGATTTTAGATCCCCCATCAGATTATAGGTGCATAGCACACCTTCACTTTCAAGCTCCCACACCTTGTGCTTGAGCCACAACTTGGTGTATCTTGTCACAGGGGTCATGAATTGTTCTAATTCAATTTTTTCTTCTTCTAGCCAGTCTACTCCAATTGGAATGTCCTTAATTGGCTCATAATCGTGACTTTGGATTAAGTCTCCATCATCTTCCACCTGATCAGGAACCATTTTCACACTATATATTCAGACCACATCAATTGGGAGTCTAGAGAATTTCTTCTTTCTTACCTCAAACTCATCCTTGCTATTGGCCCAATAGTCTTCTATGTCATCTCTGTGGTGGTATTCCCTACTGACTCTCTTTTGTGCTTCACCAGTGATATCAAAACCCAGCCTTTTGGAATGGTAGGACAACCCAAGAGTGCTCATTTCCTCCTCAGAAGCATAGGATGAATTAATTGAAGGGCATACCTCGCTAGTACCTATCTTTAGAGGAAAATCTCCACCAAATCCAGTTTTATGCTTATCTTTCTTTACAATGGTGTCAAAGTCACATATTTGCCTCGTAACCTCCAGAAGTATAACATGGTCTGTGGGATACCTTGGAAGCCTGTATGGAGCCCTCTGACAACCATCTATTCTTATGTAGGAGAAGGTGTGAAACTGTATGAACCAAGCTCCATACTTTTTGATTAGCTCCTTAGCATCATCTGATATTCTCATGTGCTCTACACCTTGGAGCAGTCTAGTGATGTGCATGGTGAATGCATCATTCACCCTCCTATAACTTGAGCTTCCTAAGTGCAATTGAGGATAAACTTCATAAATCACATCCTTTCCAAATATTCCTCTTGTGCTCAATCCTTTATAGGGATGGAATCTTGCAAGTGCATACACTAAATAGGAAGTCATGATGAATGTCTTAGTCTGTAGCACATTACACATTTGTTCATGAATCACCGTACTTATAACACCTGCCAAATGATAGTTAATATTCTCCTGCTCCATCCTTACAATAACATGGAACATCCAATTCTCAAACATACCTGCACTCTTTAGGCCTACCACCCGGCTAAGCAATGTGATGGCATCATAGAATTCTTGTTCAACCTTTTCCCTATGCAACTACTTAGGTAGTTTTGAGAAATGAGACTTTGGCTTCTCAAGCCAAGAATTGATAACCTGTTGTGACTTAATAGTCTCCTCCTCATAGTACCTTTTAGCTGCCTCCATATTGAATGCTACTACATGAGATCTATCTGGCATATCAAAAGTCTGTGCAATAGAGATAGGGTTAAGATTAGCCAATACTCTCCCTTGAGGACTGACTATCCTCTGTGAATCCCTGTCATAGTGCCGAGCACATTCCAATACCAACTCATATAACTGAACTGTGGGGGGAAATCCTGCTACATGAGATAATCCTGATTCCTTTAGTCTCCTAGCTAGCACTAGAAGATCTTCTTGTGCCATCCTTGTCTTAAACTCCTCATAGTCCCATCGACCCACATTTGTGTCTCAAACTTCAGACCAGACTGAGGCTATCTTACTTTTCGGGATCCTGCTCTTGATGTCCAATTTAACTCTTTCTGCTTCTGAGATAGAGGATCCCTCCATATCGCCCTTAGCCATTCCAACCACTGCCTTGCTAGCTTCAGCCTGCATCCATTGAATACCAACATGAAAATCCAATTGTTGATAGCATATTTTTCAAAGTGTTAGCTCAAAATCATAAGAGAACCATCAAATCAACTATAAACCACCGAACTGAGAAGTTCAAGATTCCAAGCTAACCAGGGAAAACTAGTCTGGGAGGAACTTCAAAAAATTCTAGACCAGGCAAATTTTCCTGAAGAAGGCATAAAAATCAACAATAGATCATCAAAACGAAGAAAGGATGCATAAAAAATTGTGTAATTTATCAGTTAAAAGCATGGAATGTTAAGCATTCATCATTACACTCATCCATCTCATCCAATCTCCAAGTTCCACAAAGCTTCCCAGAGAGTTCAAAAAAATCTGGCCGGACCGGAATTCCGTGAAAATAACAATAGCATATGAACTTCGGGGAAACGAAGGGACGAAGGAGAAACTGGGAAAATCCAGGATCGATGGAAATCCACGAAGAAGGCAAGATTCTGAATTTTCAACACATTCTGGGAAAATGGAGGGGACAAGGAAACTCAGGGAAATCCACCAGTGCAAGAAAATACCGAAACTGAAGGAAAACACGAATATTGACGTTCTCACATGATCTCGCTCAAATTGATTGAACGATCACAAATTTGAGGAATTTTGGCCTGCAACAAGTTTGACCTGAACCTTCTATTGATTTTAATTGAACTTAAAGCTCCTCTTAAAGCAAATCAAAAGGGAATGGTGATGCCCTAGGTATGAAACCCTAAAGATCCGCCATTGACACACATACAAGCTCAGGATTTAGGTTACTCAACTGCTAGGTTTCAAAGTATAATCATGGCCCACAAGCAAGCAAGATGAAAGTGAAAAGAAAGCATGAAACTCACTTGGGGAACCATCAATATAATCAACATCATGCAACCCTAGCTTCAGAATACCCAAACACACAGAAATTTGAACTTCGAGCATATCTAGAATGCCAAAGGACCACTCACATTCATCAATCAAAATATAGGCAATGTGTACATACCATTTGATGAAATGGAAATCGATTATAACAATGACAGACAACAATCCAGAACACCTGAGAAAGCTTTGACAACACTGACGCCCAGGAAACAACTACCAAATCCCACAATTCAGAGGTTCAACATGCTAAATTCAGCCAAGCACCACAAGATTGAACACCCCAACTCAATAGAACAAAAATGATAAAGCATAATGGCAAGAAAATCCCCAAAAATTGATTAAATACATCCCTCACAATTTGTACGAGTGATCATAAATGCAGTCGACAAGATTAGCTGAAGAAACTTAGAAGCCTAACGACAAGACAAAATTTTGAAAAAATCCGGTCCAAGCGGAATTCCGCGAAGTCCCAAATTTCCCGAATTGCAGTGTTAATCTCTTCACTGGGCTTTGAGTGAAATCCGAGAAAATTCGGATGGAGCAAAAAATCCCGAAATGGAGTAAAAACCCGAACTTCGTTCAAAACTTAGAACTTTCAATGTGCAACTTAGGGGAATCACTTAGGCAAGCAAGATAAAAATTTTAAGCTCATGCGAAGGCAAGGTAAATCCTTAAAATCAAAGGTCCAAAACACCAAGGACAAAAGCGAAAGAGGGTCCCTACTTTCAGTGAGGCGTGTGTGCGAAAACTGCACAACATTACGAATTCCTTATTATTTCCCCTATAATACATTTTATATGTAGACATTTATATATACTTATATATATATGGCTTTCACTCACATATATATGTATATATGTATATGGGTTTATGGTAATATTTTATTTATATGCAAGGATTCACAAGAAATTCCTATCATATATTTTCCATTTCCTTATTCAAGTACCTATTTTCAAATTTGTCAAAATGAACAAATAACACATTCATTTCCATATGGCATTTATATATGATAGAATGCATTTATGATATCATCAAACTTTGAGATTGATAGAGTAAGTCAAGGATGCATTGAGTTTCTTTCTTTCACAAGATTACTTATTCACCAAATTATGATTTCATGCAATATAAATGATATATATCAAGTGCAAACAATGTGGATGTCTAGTCTACTATGGCATGTGTAAGATTCTAGATTCCCTTCGTGCTTACTGTTGTCATTTGGCTAAGCATTCCTACCTCAATCAAGTTCTTGTCCTTCGATCTGCTCTTGCACACATATTCTTACACTTTTCCACTTATCAGTAACCTTCAACCAATAATCTTATGGAATAGTTCTCTTAAATCATAAAATTACAAGATATTCAAATTCAAATATAGCATCACATTTATCAAATCCATAAACATTAAATGATAATTTCCTTTTTTTTCCAATTTTTCAATTAACTCAACATTATTAAATGCAAGTAATGAAATTGAGATATGACATCCTTTCTCTCTTCCTCTGTCTATCTTTCTCTCATTTCTTCTCTCTGTCTATTTGCCTCTCCCTATCTTTCTCCCCTTACTATTTTTTTCCATCCCTATTTGTCTCTCTCTCTCTATCTCTTTGTCTCTCCATATTTATTCATGTATATCTATGCCTCTATTTTGTATCTCTGCCTCTCTTTTTATCTATGTATCTCTTTGTCTCTCTCTCTCTATTTCTCTCTCTTTATTTTCTCTCTTTCTCTCTCTATCTATTTTCTTCCTAAGTGTGCAATGGGTACAATGAAGAGGTTTTAAAGGTGAATTATCATATCTTTAACCAAATGACATGCTACCTTGAGCATAACTCCCTAGGACACCTATCCTTGGTTTGTTGACATGAAACAACTAATCAAAAGTTAATTTCTCTCTCACCCACTCTATAAATTTTAATTTATATTTTAAGTTTGAAATTCATTTTATTATATAAATTATGACAAAAATCTAAAATAGAATTATTCCACAATAATTAAAGCTTTAATAAGATAAAAAATTATAAATTAAATTAATTTTAATAATTTTTAATTATTATTTGTAATTTCATAAAAAGACATAAATAATAAAAATAAATTTCAAACTTAAATCTAAATTAAAAACTAAACTAAAATAAACTAAATGAAAAGCCAAAATATATCAAAATCCAAATTTTAATAAACATAATAATTTTAAGAAAATAGTAACAAATAATAAATTTATTAAGTTAATAAATGATTAAATGAAAAAGTAAAACTATTTTTTTAATTTATTAGAATTGAAATATTAATAAAATATGTACATAAAAATATAATTAATATATTACAAACAATATTAACATAAACTCAATATTAACAAATAAATAAATATTATTAAATAAATAAATTTTTAAAAATTAATATTGTATTTCAAATAAAATATTAAAAATAAATATAAACTATACTAAAATTGTTAAAAGTAAAATTATAACTTTATAAATTGGCAAAACTGAAAAAATGAAAATAAAATGCAAAAAAAAAGAAGAAGAAGGTCAATTTGTAATTTATTGATTTATTATTATTATTAATATTAGTATTTGAAATATATATATATATATATATATATATATATATTAAAAATTATTATTATTTATCTAAATATATAAGTTTAAAAATTTTAAAAGAAAAAAACAATTCTTATCGTATCTTTTCTTAATTTAAAGCTAATACTAGATAATAATGCACATAGTTTTTTTGTAATTATATATTATATTTTTTAATATTTTAGAAAATTTGGCGATTGAGATAATTTCAATCATCTTGCATCCTTCTCTACAATTTTCAACCATTGATTTTCAAAACCAAGTCGTACACTTCATATAAAGAACACCTTCTGTTTAATTATTCAAATGGCATGTTTTTGTGTGGACGACATCAACTTTTATCTTATATTTGTTATTTTTAGTCTTGTTAAAAATCATAGGTGTGGTCCTAAATCTAGTTCAAAGTCACACATGTAAACTGACTCACCTTTCGATAATCAAATTGAATCATGAACCCAAACCAACTAATCTTGAAGTAGTCATTACTTGTAGGCTCAAGTTCAAAATATTCAAATTTGCACTCTAGGGTGTTATATAAAAGGAAAAAGCCCTAGTTTATTCTAGTCATTGAATAATTCAATATTAATGCATTCACATATCACTAAATGTTAATTAGAGTATTGTATCAACATTTGAGTTCATAAGGAAAAACACAGGTATTTTGTTTTTGTACTTTGTGTGTCTTCAAACTTGTTTAAATCATCAAATCAATTTAAGAGCTAAGTTTCTAGATATAAGAGATGAATAAGATTCTAAAGATAAAAAGTGCAAAATTAAGGTCATAAAGAAAGTTCAAAACTAGAGAAACATGATCAAGGTCATAGTTATGAAGATCAAAACTATCTAGGTCATTTATTAGTATGTTGGAGTTTCATAGTTGTAAGTCTAATAGAAAAAATCAAAATTGAATGACAAAGAACCAATTAAAATTAAACATCCTATTTCACATATAAATCTAAGCACCCTTTTCTATCTTATCAATTTTATGTCATATTTTAAAACTATTTCTAGAGTCAACTACTTTATATAAGTTATACAAATCAGAAAATAGGAACAAAGGTCATGAAGTCATCAATAGCAACCACAACTATCTAAATCAAGCCCAAATACAATCCAAACTTACCTATGAAATACACACAACAAAGATAAAATCAAAATAAATCAAGCATTACATTTACCATGTTGACATGATATTACTTCTATAGTTCTTCTTCACTTTTCTTTTCTCTCAGATATTTGATATGCACCTTTTTTTCACCTTTAAGCTCAAAAGAATGAAGTATAGTAGCAATGATGGAAAAGCTCCAAAGTTTGTGGTTTGATTGGAGTTAATGTGATAGCTTTCTTTTATAAGAATCAAGATCAAATGAAGGATCTAGATTAAGAAGTGCTAGATTAAGATCAATAATCAAGATTGAATTCCATATGTGCATCAATTTGTTAACTCAATACATTATGAGTCAAGTGAACTAAATTTAGAGTTAACTGATTACATGATAAATGAAGTGGAAGAAAGATTGAGATAGAAGACGAGTTTGATTTTTGCTTTATAAGATAATTAATTAAAGCAATTAATTATTATTGAATGTGCAAGATGAGCTAAATAAACAAAATAAACAATTTCCTTTATTTAGAGAAGAGATAAATTTAGATAAATTAAATATTTGAAATAATTACTTTATTTAGGAGATGGTGCATGAATAATTAAATAATTAAAATATTTATTCAATTATAGGAGAAGAGTGAATCCTAAGGGGATGCAAGATGATGGATTAAGGGTAGATAAGAGGATATGGCTTAAGGGGTCCTAAGAGGATGGCTTAACGGGAGTTGAGAGAGTGACTTAAAGGGATGCAAGAGGATGGATTAAGGGTAGATATACAAGGATATGGATTAAGGGGTCCTAAGAGGTTGGCTTAAGGGGAATTAATAGAGAGACTTAAGGGGATGCAAGAGGATGGATTAAGGGTAGATATATGAAGATATGTCTTAAGGGGAATTAATAGAGAGACTTAAGGAGATGCAAGAGGATGTATTAAGGGATGATATACGAGGATATGGCTTAAGGGGTCCTAAGAGGATGACTTAAGGGGTGTTGAGAGAGTGACTTAAGGGGATGCAAGTGGATGGATTAAGGGTATATATATGAGGATACAGATTAAGGGGTCCTAAGAGGATGACTTAAGGGGAATTAATAGAGAGACTTAAGGGGATGCAAGTAGATGGATTAAGGGTAGATATATGAGGATATGGCTTAAGGGATCCTAATAGGATGGCTTAAGGGGAATTAATAGAGAGACTTAAGGGGATGCAAGTAGATGGATTAAGGGTAGATATATGAGGATATGGCTTAAGGGGTCCTAATAGGATGGCTTAAGGGGTGTTGAGAGAGTCACTTAAGGGGATGCAAGAGGATGGATTAAGGGTAGATATACAAGGATATGTATTAAGGGGTCCTAAGAGGATGGCTTAAGGGGTGTTGAGAGAGTGATTTAAGGGGATGCAAGAGGATGGATTAAGGGTAGATATACGAGGATATGGCTTAAGGGGTCCTAAGAGGATGGCTTAAGGGGTTTTCATAGAGTGACTTAAGATGCAAGATGATGGATTAAGGGTATATATACAAGGATATGGATTAAGGGGTCTTAAGAGATGGATTAAGGGGAATTAATAGAGAGACTTAAGGGGATGTAAGAGGATCGATTAATGGTACATAAGAGGATGGCTTAAGGGGTCCTAAGAGAATGGCTTAACGGGATATGAAATCAATTATAATTTTTTTATAAAATGACAATGAATTATTTAGTTTTATATTTATACTATCAATTAAATGTATCTAGAACTATATATAGTTACCCGTCTCTAGATTCAAATTCCATTGTAATATATATACATTTCCTCTCTTTTTTGTAATACATCTAGTTTTGGGAGACCTGAAACAAAAAATGATATAACTTTAATTAAGAAATGACTAAAGACAAATATATATATAGACATGCATATGTGATAAATTTTTAACTACATATCGACTATCAATTATATATATACAACTATATACTTACCAATATTTATTTACTCTATTGTACCATTTGCATCCTCTCTTTTTTGTGATGCATCTATGATTGTCTCATGATCATCCATTGAAAGTGTTCATAACACTTTATTAGTAGACCTCCCTTGATATCTAACTAGTTTTATATTGGTTTCCAAAATCAGATGTGAATAATGTATAATCTTCTTATTTCTTTCATAATCTTCAAATGTAGGCAAGCCATTCTTTCTTATCAAATATTTTCGAAGCCAGGTGCCAACAACAACCACCGAACTAGTTAGATAATCAAAGTTGTCATCATCCACTCTAGGATGTACCAACTTATGTTTTCTCTCAACACATCTAGCCAACCAATACTCTGTCTCCTCTTCATTCCCCTTAGGTGCAACAATAGCATACACATGTCTTGCAAAAATAAATAAAAATTTCAATAAAAGTGACTTATATTTAATTCACATATAAACATGCATACATATAAAATTAAATTCAATTTAATGTACCTTCTTGTACAAGATTTGAAACACGGTCATAATCATCTGATGTGAACACTTGATTATCTTCAATTTTCATTTCAAGTTGAACATGTTTCGATGTAGGTGTTAAGGCTCTTTGTTTCCATTGTTCGACCCATTTTGTATTTTCACATGCCTCCCAATCACTTGCAATACAAAATTGACAAAAGCATGCAAGCTCCCTTGTCCATATTGTCCATGTGTTTGCATTTGAACTCTTAAACGAATGCCATTTTGCAGATCCATTAATTGTTTCACAATCTTGTCGAGAAAAAATATCATTTTCTTCAACTAACCAAAAGAAGTGTCAAATTATTGAGATCTCACTTATTCTTGTAGATAATTTTGTATTGCACCAACAATTGCACATGCATCTTTGAATTTTGCAACATCCTCAAATTTTAGTTGCTCTCTAGCAAGAGCTCTTTTCACACATGCACTTGCTCCATCATGTTCTCCTTTACCATGTCCAGCTTAAAAATAACTCCACATGTGTTGGATATTATTTTCCTTATGAACTCTACATAACCAATAAAACATTCTAGCATTTTTGAATTGACCCATGCAAATATCCGACCATATGAGATGTTCTCTCATTTGAATTCCTCTCTCTTTTAATTTTTTATAAAATATATCAAAACAATATTGAACAAACTCAGATGAATGTAATCAATTATCACTTACATAAAAATGGTACTCTCTCAAAAAATTTATATTATATTCTCTACTATCATCTACATGTCTATAAACAATATGAACAACTATAGCTACTTGCATTGAATTATAATAGTGCACTATTGAAATTCTTCTTGTGGAACAAGAGTATAATTTTTCAGTAAAATCAACAACTGGCAATATAGTTCCAATTGGGAATGTGTTTTTACATAAACAAAATTGATTATCAAGCTAATGAGCATATTGAGAGTGTTTAACATATTTAGGTACAATCTTATCTTTAAATTATTTAATAAATGTATGCACATTGAATTTTTCCACAATTAGCTCACAACGTTTTCTAATTTTTCCATCTTTTAAAGAGTACTCAAAATTTTTAAATTTTTTTACATCCACTAATTGTTGTCCAAATTCATCTAAACTAATTTCATGCATACATTCTCCTAACAATGAAAAGTTACCAAATCTATCACATTCTCCAGAAATACATGCTTTTAAATAACATAAGTTTCCATTAGAGGGTTCACAAAACAAAACTGCTATAAAATCTTTGATTATTTCAGGTGGCATATTAATACCACAAATGTCCTCCATAATTTGGTTAGCATGTAAAGTATAATGTATATATCAAAAAAATATCATAATTTAATAATGAAATTGTACACGAGTCTTACAAAAGAAAGAGATTTGTTGTTTATTAATTCTAACATATCAAGGTTTACACTTTTCGAATGATCTTTGACTTATGCTAATATTAAATGGTAAGATTGAATCATCTAATTTTTTTTTATATAATTTAGTTTGAGTCATATCTAAGAGATGCTTTGGATGAGGTTCATGAATTTTGGAACCTACCCTTAATTTTAAGACATCTCTAATGTTAGGTGATATTCTTGTATTATCATGCCAATATTTTTTGATTAAATATTTGATTTCATTAGTTAATTTCATGTCCGATCTTGGGAGTCTACCACTAAAATTCCAACATTGATTAATTGCATCTTTTTCAATGCTTTCTCTTCTTTTAGTAGCTCTTATTAAAGTTTTATGATTTACTTTTATACATTTACTAATCTTACTTAACATTCTTTTATTTGAAGTTGCTTTATTAACTAGAGCAGTTGTTATTGCATGACGAGTTGCATTCTCATCTTTAGATCAAATTTTCTTATCTATAAAATCAATAACATTAGCAACACTAGATATGACTTGTTCTACCGATTCATCTTTCTTTTTTGGTTTTACAAAAATTCCTAATTTTTTCATCACTTTTCTCATTTTCAACATTCTCATCAATTGCACCATGAGTTGACATTGAAATCCTAATTTCTTTCTATAAAAAAAATTCTATATATTTCTATTTCCATAAGTTCTCATTTGTCTCCAAGAAACTTTACCAGGAAGGTTATCTAGCACATCTTTTTCAATTGTAATATTTTTTTTTTCATATTCATCCATACAAGGGGTTTCATTTTCATGCACACAAGGGGTTTCATTTTCATTTTCAAACATAAAAGGGATTTCATTCTCATTTTCATCAATATGAGGGATTTCATTCTTGTTTACATTCTTATAAGATATTTCATCATTTTTTTTGTTTTTGCATGATTTCAACCCTAGAATTATTGATATCATAAATGGTGTATCCAACTTCCTCTAAATAACTAAGGTCAATATTATCAAGAGTTGGGTTTGAAGACATACTTGGATAAATTGTTTGAATAGGTACATTTTTCATATCATTGGGAGGTGGATTTGAAGACATACCTGAAGTTGTTTGCATAGGTGCTTTTTCCATATCATTCAAAGTTGAAGTTGAAGACATAGTTGGGTTTGTATCCATAATTGCATTTTCTTCCATATTCACCATCTCCACATTTGTATCATCTACATTCATCTCATCCTTCATGGTTTCCTCTTCAACATTCATGGAACTAGATGCTTCCAAATTTTTCATTTGATGATTCCTTTCTCTTCTATCCCTTTGTCTTTGTGCCTCCATTTCTTTATTTCCTTGAATTTCTTTGGGTGTCATTAACTTTCTACATTTCTTTTTTTCCTTTGCTTTATTTTCACATTATTTCAACCCTAGAATTATTGATATCATCAATGGTGTATCCAACTTCCTCTAAATAACTAAGATCAATATTACCAAGAGGTGGTTTTGAAGACATACTTGGATAAATTGTTTGAATAGGTGCATTTTTCATATCATTGGGAGGTGGATTTGAAGACATACTTGAAGTTGTTTGCATAGGTGCTATTTCCAAATCATTCAAAGATGAAGTTGAAGGCATAGTTGGGTTTGTCTCCATAATTGCATTTTCTTCCATATTCACCATCTCCACATTTGCATCATCTACATTCATCTCATCCTTCATGGTTTCCTCTTCAAAATTCATGGAACTAGATGCTTCCAAATTTTTCATTTGATGAAATCTTTCTCTTCTTACCTTTGTCTTTGTGCCTCCATTTCTTTATTTGCTTGAATTTCTTCGGGTATCATTAACTTTCTACATTTTTTTACCTTTGATTTGATACCATGGTTACCAAACCCTCTTTGATAACAAAAGAAATGATTCTTAACCTATTTTCAAATTTCCTTCTCCTTCCAATATTCAAATAAAACTATGCAATATGAAGATCCTTTCTTCTACAAACTTTGAAGTACAAAAACATCATGAATACATCCAAAAGTTTTCTTTTTCCAAATCTTCTTGTACTTGATTCCGCTTTAGAAACTTCAACCTACACTTATCTCTTCCAACAATTTGAATACAATATGCCCTGTTATGAGATTGCACAAGACAACATTGCAATAAAAAATGCAGAAAATGGCACTTTCAGACCGTACTACAAAAAAAGAATGTTGTAGAAAAAATGTGCTCTATCAGTATTTTCCAAACTAGAAAAAATAGGCTAAATCAGAAACACGTACACATTATAAAACATGTACATGTTCTATTTTAGGAATGTGTACGCGTTATATAATGTGTACATGTTCCCTTTACCCAACGGGTAAATAGATAACACACACACGTTCTATTTAAATAACACATATGTGTTTTAATAATTTGAATCTCAAACCCACATGCAGCCTTGGTTTTAGTCTCAAGAAAGGCTTGGCAACATGACCCTTAGCCTTTGACATGCAACTAAAAAACTAAGGCAGATTCAAGAAGAATGTCCAACTTTGGCAATATGGTTGATGGACTATTTTTCTGAATCAATCTATGAAATTAAAACCCATTAGAGAACACAATGCCTAGTTTCCAAATATATATATTTTTATTAAGATTGGATTATATATTTGTTATTTTTTAATTAATTTCTAAGTAAACTAGTCTTTAAACTTGAAATATCAGGATTTTTTTTGTTTTCTAATAACTTTTTTTTGGTTAAGTTTCTTTTGAAAAAAAATATATGGCATCAATCTTCATACAACTCTCCACACAATGAAAAGAAAAAGATTCAAAAAATGTTTAGTTTAGGTCCAATTACTTTGTCCGTACATGTTGATTTTTAAAAACAACAATTAAGGCCAATAAAAATTCAATAAAAAAATATATTTTAAAAAAAATTACAAAAAATATCCTCATCAATCTTCATGTTGTTAGCTCTCTTTCCCAAAAAGGAATTAGTAAAATACTTTTATTTGGGTCAAAAAGTGGTGTATGTACACGTGCATGGTATGGTAAAAAAAATGACTTTTAAAAAGTGGTTTTTATACATCCCTATCAAAATTTAATTTCTATCATCTGGGTATTTGAATAAATTAGATATTTAGAAACTAGATTCAAAATTTTAATTTTTTTAAGATTCATTATGTAAGTGCCTCAATTTTTTTTGTCCAAGTGTGACAAATTCTGAAAAACAACAAAAACACTTCCACTTTTTGAGCTTTTTGTGGACCCAACTTCTTGCATCAACCCACAACTCATATCATTGCATTGTACGTGAGGAGGCATTCTTGCCACATGCAATTTGTAGCCTTCAATAGTATACATGTAGTTTTTTCTATCAGTGCTTTACTCTGCTAAAGACCAATGAGCCACATCATACATTTGAGCACCTTATTAGAATTCACACTCCATTCTCTTGATCACCCCCTCGATCCATATCTCCAATAGTAAACATCTCATTGCATAGAAAATACTTGACACATTTAATTATCCTCCTCTCATGTAGCCAACATTTAATTCTAAGAAATTGTTTAGACCCAAATTTTTTCAAACCCTAGATCTATAATAAACCCAACAAATCTAAGAACCCCAAAAGCCCAAATATACAAAACAACACCTACACAATGTGTTCATACCTTGTAATACCTTAGATCTTTCTTGCATTTCCATGGATTCAAATTTTTATGGGAGATCTACTCAAACAAGGGTTATAATATAGCTCTAATATCACTTGTTAGGAAAATGCATCAATGCCTAGTTCATTTAATCATTTTCCTACATAACCTCATGAGAAAAAATATGCATACAAACTTATAGAATAACCATATACAAATGTCAATTAGACAAACCACAAGATAACACAAATATACCTTGGTAAATCCCTCAAAAGGGAAAAAATTATCCTCTAAAAACATCCATACTCCATCTATTAGTCAACAATAAATAATACATGTACTTACATAGTTATAATGAATAATTTTGAAACACCAAGCCTCTCCAACACATCCTCCATGTGTCCAAACATGTATCCACACGTCTCATGCCATGTTTCATATATGCAGTCATGAAAGAAACTCAATAATATGATATCCCACTCACTCAACCAACCTTAACCACTAAATATGTGTTTGCTTTTATAGACAAAAGCTCACAAAAATACAACCAAGTGGTAAGATCAAATCGTTTGCCTCAAAATATGAGAAAACAAACCCCTCGTTTATTATTGGGTACTAAGTTTACACATAATTAAATATCTTTCCCCAAATATTAAATAATTATCCTATATCTCCCACACATAAAATGATTAACCCAAAGTTACAATACAACTTTACCAGTGGTCCCAAATAACTACCTAGTGTTGCTAACCACATCTTCTAGATGTATTAAAACTAAATAATCATTTAATTACAATATTATAATATATCAATTTATGCAAATGGTATACAATATCAAATTCTAACAAAAACTAGAGTGTTATGAAGGAACCAAAGACCATGTTTGGTAATGGTAGAACAATGCTACACATTAGAACATTTACATAGAAAATAACCTTGATTATTCTTTGGATTATCTGCAACTTGACTCCACAAGGTTGACAAGAAGCCTATTTCTAGCTCTTAAGAAAAAATTCAAATAAAATATATAAAATAAAATAAACAATGAGTTTATAATGCTCAAAGCATGCACAAGTATTTGTTTTTGGCAAAAGGCTAATAGCCTATATATTATATTAATAATAATAGTAAGTAATTACAAAAGTTCCCAAGAGGCCTAATTTATGTTTTTGATCCAACTGGAAGATTTACATGATAATATTTCCTACTACCCAACTACCAAACAAGATTACCTATTGAGGACTATCACCAAATTTGGTTATGAAGTTACTTGTATGTTGTTGGAAACTTTCCTCTAACTTTGTTTCGGGGGTCAGGCCTCACTCTTCCTTCTTACTATTTGCAAAAGTATTGTTAAATTAAAATAATTATAAAATATATCAAGTGAAGTGTCTTCAATACGATATTCATTAACCTATTTAACACCTTTGGCACAAAATCAAGATCTATTTTGGGAGCCACGTCCATCATTAGCAACTTTAGTAGCAAAAAATCCACTAATGAATGTGTCATTAAGGTGTCCATTATATATATAAAAAAACACATTATTTGAAGGGTGAGAGACATGATAGTTTATTGCAATTAACAAAAATATCCTATGAAGATTAAAAATAGTTTATGATGCAACACAGGGAGAAACTCAAAACCCTAGTAGAGCCCAAACACATGACTTCATAGATGCATCCTTTTCTATTATTAAAAAAAAAAAATAGTTTATATGTTTGGTGAACATAGAGAGGCAACTTGTTACATTTGAGTAGAAATGCAATTAATAGATGTCCTTAAATTTGAATGTTATCATATTCATTCACCAAGAATTGTATGCAATTATAAATTTAGGAAACGTCACAGTAAATGCCTTTTATTTTTGTCTCTTTTAAATATGTTGAGTCATTCTTACACTCCTTATTTTTCACCATACTTTCACAATCTCATAAACCAATTTTACACCATCTTAAACTATACATATTATTGTATGCAATTAGTAGATGCCCTTAAATTTTAATGCTATCATATTCATTCACCAAGAATTGTATGCAATTATAAATTTAGGAAACGCCATTAGTACACACTTTTTATTTCTCTCTTTTAAATTTGTTTGAGTCATGCTTACACTCCAATATCTTATTTTTTTTTCACCATACTTTCACAATCCCATAAACCAAATTTACACCATCTTAAACTATATGTACTGTCGTTGTCATTATTATAAAAATATTTTATATATTAATATTTAATTAATCCTTAACACTCCAATATCTTATTTTTCACCATACTTTCACAATCTCATAAACCAATTTTACACCATCTTAAACTATACATATTATCGTTGTCACTATTATAAATTAATATTTATTCGATCATTTTCAATACATTAATTCATGCCAACTTTATAACTACTTATTTTATTATAATTCAACATCATTCAATTTAAAAAAAAGTCACCATTCACTGTCATATCCTATCCTTAACTTTCTTAAAAGTAGCACCTTCCACAGAACCACAGGTCTAACCTTAAGAAAAAGCCACCTTTCACTGTCATATCCTATCCTTAACTTTCTTAAAAGTAGCACCTTCCACAGAACCACAGGTCTAACCTTACCATTGTGTTACAAAAATACTTTTCCTACAAACCTTTTTGAAACAACCAAGTTAAAAAATCAAATGAAACAACGTGATGTGAAAGAAATCTGCAGACTGTTTCCCCACCACCTCAGGATATGCTGACATCCTCGTAAACATTCACTGTATCTTTTTATCCTTGATCACTTTCAAGGAACCCCATTGATTCTTCTTATCATTAAAGAAAATAATTGTGTGGGCCTGCTACAGCAAATGGAATAAGATCTGGGACACCTCATGATCTTGAAGGAATTGCAGCCTCTTTTTGTATTCTAAATTTGGTTTCACAGCATGGAAAATCTGAAAGAATGTTGACAGTGTAAGATAAGCAAGGTCCCACTTCTTCTCAAGTCAACTTCAGTTGGTTTCAATGGTTGTCATGTCTTTTCTGTAGTGCTTGCAAGCCATGCAGAGTGTCGGCAGCTTTCAAGATTATGAAATTGTAGCCATGATTTCCCATCAACAGCATTAATGGTGACCTGCTACAGGTATGATTCGCCACCAAGCAAAATCAATGCTTTTCAATCATGTGGTAGTCTTTGGTGGAGCAAAATATTGCATGATTTGAGGAAGTGCATGTTACTCATCTTATGGTCTAAGTCAAAGCTTTGCTGTTGATTTAATAGTGTTTACAATTATAATAAAAAATAAATAGGTATGGAAGGTTGTGAAGACTAAAAAGGCTCTTGGGTATTGAGAAGTTTTTTTAAAATTTATTAAAATAAATAGTTATGAAATGATGTGAAGACTTACAAAATTTTTGGGTATTGTAAGTTTTTAAAAATTTATTAAAATAAATAGTTATGAAAGGTTGTGAAGATTCAAAGATTTTTGGGTATTGAGAAGTTTTTTAAAATTTATTTTTATATTATTAAATTTCGATTTGATTGTGTGCAAGTTTTTGAATCAATGTTTTGGATCACACTCGTGATCCATCATCGTGATAGATAGCTCAAGAAGATGTGTGTAAGAAAAGATTACATTAAGAATACTGTGTAAATTAAATGTTAACATATTATTTTCAAAAATATGTTGAAAACATACAACTTAAAATTAATTACTTTATCTTTTATATAATTTACATCAAAACATATTTAATCTTCAAACATACTTAATAATTATATTACTATTATATAAATATATTAATTAAATATATATAAAATGATAAATAATCATTCATTTAAATTTTAAGTGGTGTCTTTTTTTTAAAAATATATTAAAAAAATTCAAACTCCACTTTTCTTTAATTCTAGTCTAAGTTGTTGGAATCTCAATGTTCCAAATGTTTTCCACAATAGTGTCACATGTATGTTGAAGAGTTGGTTTTGACAAAAAAAAAAGTGTCACATGTATGTTGAAGATTTGGTTTTGACAAAATATTTAATTATCTACTATAAAAATGTGCATCCCCATATTTATTGAATTTTAGTCTAAGTTCTTGGAATCTCAATGTTCCAAATATTCTCTAGTCATAATAGTGCCACTTATGCATATGGTTTGAAAAAAATATTTAATTATCTACTATAAAAATGATGCATCCCCATATTTATTTAGTTGTAGTCCAAATTCTTGGAATCTCAATGTTCCAAATATTTTACACTCAAAATAGTGACACTTGTCTCTTGAAGATTTGGTTTTGACAGAAATATTTAATTATCCACTATAAAAATGGTGCATCCTTGAATTACTTGGGAACTAAAAATCTTTACCTCTCCTTGCAAATTAAAAATTATAAATAATGTGTAACTATTTAGCTTATAAATTAAATATAGAAATAAATTATTTAATAAGTGTTTAGTAGTGACTTTGACTTGTAAAGAACTTTTTTTTATCTATTTGTATCAACAAATAAAGATATATATATTTATAGTGAATATGTGATATTAGAATGAAATGAGGTTATTTTTTGTAATACTATGATAAATATTTTATTTGTTATTTTTATTTTGATAATAAATTATATAGTTAAAACTAAAAGAGGGGTAAAAATTTATTCAATCTAAAAAAGAGCAATACAAAGAAAGGGCATTACACATCCCTATTAATCTCCACTAATTGGTCCAACTTTTGTGACAAATCCAGGGGTAATTGACCCCTTTCCACAATATTCCAATCTTGCAAATGATTAGAAGCCCATTTAGCCAAACAATCTACAACCCCATTCCATTCAGGGTATGTGGAGGATCATGATGGGCCAAAAGTGGCAACTTATGATGGGTATGGGATCTACTATTTTTTACCCAAAATTGATGAACGAAAGGGTTTAAAGGAGATTCTCAACTTTCCAATCGATATAAATTATGCTTTATTTTGAATTTAATAAGTAATTATTATTCATTTTCTATTCAAATTATGACTAAAGTCTGATTGATAGGTTGATTGAAAAACATCTATAGCTTTCAAATGGTATCACATTTTTGAATCCAAACATACACATTCTATGCTTCTCATACTATAGGATTAAAAAGAAAAATTGAATTTCATGAAGTTTTGACCAAGGCTAAGGTGGTCGACATACAATTTTTATATTTTTAAAAAGTTGTAATAAAAGTATAATTAATTATTTACTTGGAAAAAATTACAAAAAAATATGCATCACATCGAGGGCATGAATCCTCTACTTATATCTAAAATCTTATAAAAAAATATTATCATTTTATTGTGGTTAGGGTGGTCAAGACAGACACCTACTTATTTTTTCCCGAAATTTAAGTACCACTACATTGAAATTTCAAATTTTCACCAAATAGATTTCTTTTTGTTTTAAACAAACCTAGTAGTTTAGAAACTACATTAAATTTTCTACAGATTCTATTCTTACATATTTTTGAAATAATATAGATAATTTATTCAAATTTTACATCAAGTTTCCTAACTCTAATTTTTTTGAATTTTTTGCCACTTAAGGGCCTATTTTTTCCATGATGATCCTGTACATACCCTCACGTGGAATATGACAGAAAGAAATAGAATCCAAGGAAGCACACAAATTAAGGATCTATTTTATAATAGCAACGAAATGCCAACTAACATCCTCTAACTGTTGCCTCTTCAACAAAGTCACTACCACCTAAGAATCAGATTCACAAATGATCTGTCTCCACCTAAGAGCACAACCACGCTCCACAACACATAAAATGGCAAGAGCCTCCATCAAATTATTAGTATACCAACCTTTATAAACATAAAAGATAAACTCAATAGTCCCAAAACTAGTCTGCCCAACACCTCCAATACCAACATGACCAGGATTTCCATGAGAAGAACCATCTGTGTTGATTTTCAACACACCCTGAGGAGGAGGACACCAACGCCCCTCCCTATTTATCTTCCAAAGAGGATGACAACATCTATTTCTCATGATCTGATCAACACTCTGAGCAGTCCCCCTTTGAAGATGAAGATTGAGACAAGTACAAAACGAAACCCCTCCTAGATCCACACCCCCAACCAAGTCATACTTAGTCATAGTAGTTTCTCCCAAAGAATGAAGAATCCTCCACCATAGATGTTGGACAACCAAATTCACATCTTGAAAAATCCTATGATTCCTCTATAGCTAGATATGCTAGATAATAAAATTTAGTACCATATCCCAAGTAACTTGAAGAAAAGAGGTCTTAACAGGGGGCTTCCCCTACCGGGCAAAGAACTCCACCAAAGAAGAGACATGCCAACAAGCATGGTTCCACAAAGCCCATCAAAGGTTCCAAAGACTCCTAGAAAAGGAACATTGGAAGAAGAGATGAGAGACAATCTCTTCACTTTTACAACACAAAACACACATTGAGGGACCCTGGAACCATCTCTGCACAAGCATCCCAAGTAAGACACCCATTTTGGACCACTAGCCATAGAAAAATTACACTTGGGGCCAAGAAAATTTATTCCACACTTCTACCAAGGGATCTCAATGTCCACAAACACCTCACAACCAACCTTCACCATAACCAACTAAAAATAGAGTACTTTACTAGATAAATCCTTTTACTCCAAGCTAGACATCCTACCACGCCATGGAATTGAATTCATGTGAAGCAAGAATCTAAGTTTTCAACTTTTCCTATCCCCCTCTAACCCTCATGCCAATCTGAGAGTGCTTTCCATATATGCTGCTAACAACCACCTAACATTCTCGGTTAATAGACTTATAATTCTCAACCGATTCCAATTGGTAATAGTAAAATGATCACAAAGAGACTGGAGGTGAGGGTAAGAAGAAAGAATAGGAGGATGACCATCCTATGAATCCCACCAAAAAAGAGCCCGAGAACCCATATGACATATCCAATAAATCCCCTTCTTAACCAACTGAGCCCTCGATTTGAGGGTATTCCAAATCATAGATCCCCTTCCTTCTAAAGGGAAATGAGCAACATCAAAAGTGTTAACATCATTAAGATACTTGTGGGTAAGAATACAAGCCCAAAGCTGATGTTGACTAGCACAAGAACGCCAATATAACTTGGTAGCAAGAGATTTCCCATTCAAAATAGTAGAACACAATCCAAGGCCCCCCTCCTTTTGTGGCCCACACACCATATCCCACTTAACAAGACTCCACTTAGCTAACTACAAATTACCACTCCAAAGAAATTGTCATGAGAGAGCATCAAATTCCCTCAGGAAGTACAAAGGAGTCGTTTGAACAAAACACCTGTAAATAGGGAGAGCCTGGATAATAGACTTCAGATGAATCACTCTTGCAACAATAGAAAGCCAACAATGAGTCCAATGATTGAATTTACTGTGCAACTTATCAAGCAAGCTTTGCCAAGAAGACCTGGGCTTCCTACAAACAACAAGAGGAATTCTGAGATAGACAAAGGGAAGAAAACCAATATGAAACCTCAAAATGTTAGCAATCCACCATTAAATAGCTTGAGGAGTATTAAAAAAGAAGATAAAAGACTTTTTCTCATTGACTTTCTGACCGGAAGTGACAAGGTAAATATCGAAAGCTTGCCTAAAAGAAATAACCTCTTGAAGGCGAGCCCTCCCCATAAGAGAAGTGTCATCCACAAATTGAAGATGAGAGAGCTGTGGTAGCCCATTTCCCAAACACCAACCTTGAATCCTACCCTGGGAAACCCATGAATTAAGAAATCTTCCCAAACCTCAGCCATAATAATAAATAGATAAGGGGAGAGAGGATCTCCTTGACGAAGGCCCCTGGAAGCCTCAAAAATCTCAGAAGGTTCCCCATTCATAAGAACAGAAAAAAAGGAAGAGGTAACACAACTCATGGTCCAATTGACCCAATCTAGACTAAAACCAAAGCCTAAGATATTTTTTTGCAAAAAACATCACTTAACTCAATCATAAGCTTTGGCCATATCCAATTTGATAAACATAGACTTGTCCTTAGAAGTCACCATAGAGTGAATGAATTCAGAGGCAACCACCACCCCATCTAGGATCTTTCTACTAGCCATAAAACCTCCTTTCTCCTCAAAGATTATAGAAGGAAGAAAAACTTTGAGCCTCTCTGCAATCAATTGAGTAATAATTTTGTACACCACATTACGAAGAGAAATAGGTTGAAAGAATTCAAACTGATCAACACCTTCCTTTTTAGAAATGAGAACTAGAAAAGTAGACTTCAAGGACGAAGCATCTTCTTACTACGAAGAGATTCTCGAGAAAAATTCAGCAAATCCAAACTTATAATATCCAAAAATTCTTGAAAAATTCTCAACAGAAAAACCATCTAGACTAGGAGTTTTACCTTTATTCATCCCCAAAAAAACCTCCTCCAATTCAAGAAAATAAATTGAGTGGATGAGGAAATCATTCATCTCCTTGGAGATCAGGGAAGGAATGCAAGAAAGGATCAAATTCTCCTCATTTTTTGTAGGGGGGAAAATCCTTAGAAAAAAGAGTAGAATAAAATTGTCTAGCCTCTTGAGATAAAGCCCGCAAAGAAGAGATGTGGATCCCATCTACAGTGACCAGAGAGGAGATACAACTTCTATTGTGATGAGCCTACACAAAATGATGGAATAAGGTTGTATTCCTATCCCCTTCCTAAAGCCAATCAATCTGAGCCTTTTACTTCCAAAAGATCTCCTCCTAAAGCTCCCACTCCTCCACTACTCTTGCAGTCTGAGATTCCACTTGAACCAAAGCATCTGAGAAACCAAAATATTGAATTTGGTGAGTAGTCACATCAAGGCACGCCTAGTCATTCCTCTTCATAACCTTAAAGTTACCAAAACTCATCCTATTCCATCTCTTAAGGTGAAATTTAACATACTGAAGTTTCTTAATAAATGTGTAGATAACTGTACTATAAGTAGGGCTGCCATCATGCCACCATTGGGCCATAAGATCATGCAAAGAAGAATCCTGAAGCCACATAAGATGAAACTTAAAGGGATGATTCTTGGGAGCTGTAAAATAGTTTACTAAAAGTTTAATTGGCCAATGATCATAACCCATCCGATCAAGAATCTCAGAACCAGTAACCAACCTACCTCCCATCCAAAAATAGGAAACAATAAATCTATCCAACCTTTCAGAGATCGCTTCCTCTCCACTCCATCTATTATCCAAGTAAAAACCCTAGTAGAAGGCTTAACATCAATTAAAGTTAGAAAATCCACATTCTCCCGAAAAAGATCAGAAGCAGGACCAAGTCGAGGCAGCCCACCTCTTTTCTCCTCCAAGCTCAACACAAAATTAAAATCACTAGCTAAAATCTAAGGAAGATATGGAGCACGTGATCTAACATACCTTATATGAGCCCAAAGATGAATTTTTACATTGATATCAATTAAGGCATAAACATTGGTAACCAAAATGGTATCACCAATTTCCAAGGAAGAGGAAATAATGGAAATAGTAGAGTGACTAGAAATCCACCAAAGTGGAGCAATCTTTCTTGGATCCCAAAAAATACCCAAACCCCTAGAACTCCCTTGAGAATCAATGCATTGACACTAACCAAAATACCAGATATGAGAAGCACACTAAAGCATGAAATCAACTAAAAGTTTAGTCTCCTAAACACAAAAAATATCTAGAGAACAAACAACAACTAGAACATGAATAGCCTTTTTATGGGAGGTTCTATTCAACCCCCTTACATTCCATGAGAGAAAAATCATGGGGGAGATGGAGAAAAGTGAGCATCAATGGGTTTAACAAACCTAGATTCCACTAGCAAATATCTAGTACACTTAATCTTCTCAAGATCCTTCTTACAACCACTTTTAGAAGAGTGCTCAGACAAAACCTTCGTAATCGTGCACTATTGCACCCCCAAGGATAGAGAAGACCCCTTGCTCTTGCCAGAAACTAGCCCCTCCTTTGCCAAATCTTCCAAAAAAATATCATCTTCATCCTGCATAGGGTCATTCAGAGATACCAGTGGATCCTGCATACCCTATGATAAATGAATATCCTGACCGAAACCCTATCCCTGCCCCACAACACAACCCATACCAATAACATAAGAAGGCACATCCAGTGGGATTCCCTCCTCCATGGTTGAGGTGTCCAACACCTCAAACTAATTAAAGTCATCTTCATTCTTCCTATCCTTGAATGATCTCTTCTAACCATGACCCTTAGCCTAAGGCTTAACCGACACAAAGCCATCTTTATCAGACTCACCCTCCATCATGGAAGATTTCCCTTTATCCACCTTAACTACTTTTGGAGCTGAAGATGAAGGGGAGGAATTAGAAGGAGGAGCCTTATTAATCCCAGGACATTGCTTCTAAAGATGTCCATACTCATGACAAACTCGACAAGGAAAAGGAAGGGACTCATAATCAAGCTACTGAATCCAAGACAAAGAACTAAGACAAATTTCCAAAGAATCTGGTAAGGGATTATTTAAATCAACCTCCACACAAATCCAAGCAAAGGAAATAAACTTTCTTTCAAGGGTTTGCTGAGCAACTACATCAGGCTTACCAAGAAGAGCTACAATCCATTGTAAAATATCTTCTCTCCAAAACTCCAGGGAAAGCTATGGTAGACGGACCCAGACCAGAACCCTTGATGGGAATTCTTCAACTGTATTAAAACCCATATGCTAGGGTTTAATAAACAACCCAACATGATTATAAAAGTAGGGTCCTCCCTCAAACACTAATTCCTATCAGCCATATTAAGAAAAAAAACCACAAAATAGCTGTTTGCAGCCACCATTAGCTCCATGTCACCCTCAACCTACCACGTACACCTGATCCAAGCATCCAAAGCTGACAGAGGAATATAGATCTCAATAAATTTTTAGATTAAAGCATGTCTACTCCAATAAGAAACATCATCAGCCATAGATTCTAGAGAAAGAACCAAGATCAAACGATCCTGACTCTCAGGAAAGCAACCATTCACCTTCTTCAATTTAGGGCCCTCCCCCACATAAAAAGACTTAGACTGCTAAGATTTCAACCTTGATGAAGATCCATTGTGAAACCCAACACAATTAGCCACCACCAAACTGTAAGAGACCTATTGGTCTACCATAATCCAAACAAAAGAACCCCCTAAAAGAAAAAAGAACCCAACCCTGAACACAAAGCAACACCGAGGAAACAAAATAGAATAACAAAAGCCCCTTGCAAGTTGGAACAACTCCCCACAAAAAAATGTAGCCAAAGGAAATAGTATTCACCACATTCAAAGGCCAATGAAGGAGTGAGAGGGAGAACCCATGGCTTGTTACAGGCCACGAGCCTCCAAAGCCATGCATCCACAACACTCCATCCTCTGCCCGATCATATTCAACACTTTTGATTACAACTCTCCACAATTAGATCAAGCTAATCGATAATAAATTATATAGTAATATTAGAAATGTTGATGTATTTTTTTTCAAGATGATGCTTAGAAGTATTCTTGATTGTTGATATAGACCATGGAAATATTACATGTCTCTTATAAATATTCTATTCATCCTTGTACTATGATAACAAGCTATAAGAATGGTTTATAATTTTAATGGTAAAATTTGCATATCCATGTCAATTCTCAATTTTGTGTGTTTATTTTGGTGGAATATTTTTAATGTAATTAGATATTGAGAGGTGACATAATTTTATCTCAAATTTGGCTTGTGGCTTGATCCTTATCCACACCCTATTAAATACATTTCATACATTACTCACTTATTACAACCTAGCCTCTTTCAATTTACACTTATTCCCATATATTTTCCACTCACACATCATTTACCAAACCAATATTCATACATATCCTCATGTATTCATTCCTTAATACAAGTTTTTCACTTTTATGCCAAGTGTCATTTCTAAGCCACTTGCAATTGATCTCAACGTGCTCAATTTTGACCCTTAAATATGAAAAATTTAATTTGAATTCCTAGATTCCCACCCTTTCCTACTAGTTTATTCCAAGGTGATTATGACATAACAAAAATTTAAAAAAATTGAATTCCTAATTTCCTGGTCTTTCCTACTAGTCATTTAATTATGGCTTGAAACACAATTTCATGACCTCTTGCCATGTGATTTTATTTTTTTAAAAATGATTCGTAATTAATTATATGTTTGATTAAGGATACATTATTAGTACACACTTCAATTTTGAAAGGGACAAATAATCATAATTTACATCAAAATCATCTAGGTCATATGCATTCTTGAGAATGCTATCTTTTATTGTTCAATAAAAATCATAAAGTCAATCGAAATATTTTTGAAAATTACTAGGTTGATCTAACCATTCCTAAATAATCTTAGGAGATGAAAATATGCATAGAAGCTTATAAAATAACCACAATAAAATTATCAAAGATACAAACAAGGTTACACAAGAAATTCCCTAGGAAAAAATTAGCCTCCAAAAGCATTAAAACTTAATGTATTATTAAACAATGAAAATATTGCAATGCACTTATAGAGTCTCCATGAATACTTAAATGAAACATTAAGCTCCTCCAATTAATTTTCCCTATGTCCAATCATGTAACTATACATCTCATAAAATGCCATGTATGAAATATTTGAAGTATCAAATGAGTAGAATATGTTGTGTTTCATCTCAGGATAAGAAAAATGTGTTTTTCATGTATAAAACCACTAAGATCCATCATTGCTACATATCTTGTCAAACTAGCTAGGTTTCCAAACCATCAATGCACTCACAATGTCACATTTGGTTATACACACTATCCTAATAAGATGCCATGTGTCTAGTTGAAGGTCATCCAACCATATGTTTCATAACCAACATCAATTCCTAATGATAAAGGAGTGTCACAACATTTGTATTAGAGAATAAGACTATACTTTTCATAACTAATGGTTAATCAAGTATTAGTAGTTTATGTTGATATTACTCACTCAACATTGATAGCTACTTGAAGTGCTCATGTCCACTGAAATTCCAAGTCTTAGTCTATGTGAGACCCCATTCCTATAAGAATTTTTTTCAAACAACTCATTACCTTGTCAATGCTATCACATTGACAAGCTAGTGAGCTCACTACCTTGTCTATGCTACCACATTGACAAGGTAGTGAGATGTTCGAAAAAACTCCTCATAGAAATGGGGTCTCACGGTGATGTACATCACCATGAGACCCCATTTCTATGAGGAATTTTTTTAAACAACTCACTATATTGTCAATTCTACTACATTCACAAGCTAGTGAGCTCGCTCACTAGCTTGTCAATGCTACCACATTTTGCATACATGTCTACCAGAACATTTTGTCAAACAATTTACATGCCTTGTCCATGTTTCCATTTTGTTCCTATCTTGCAATGATGGCATTTCATGAGACCACATTTCTTTAAGGAATTCCATCAAAAAATTCATGTGAGATTTGTCTATGCTAGAAATAATTAAAAAAAAGAAGCTTTTTCTACTAAGGCAATTGCAACCATAACACTCATGAAAATCCCTCCTTTTATGTTTTGATAGATTTCATACCCCATTCCAAGGTCACCATTACAAGGTAGTGATCTCACTATCTTGTCAATGTGGTAGAATTGACAAGGGAGCTATTTGAAAAATGCCTCATAGAAATGGGGTCTCATGGTACACCACCATGAGACCCCATTTCTATGATACATTTTTTCAAATAGCTCACTACCTTGTCAATTCTACTACATTGAAAGGTAGATATTTGAGGTCGCCTCATAGAAATGGGGGTCTCACTCATGAGGTTTCCTAGTGATGTACATCACCTTGAGACCCCAATTCTATGAGGTATTTTTTCAAACATCTCACTACCTTTTCAATGCATACATCACCATGAGACCCCATTTCTATGAGGCATTTTTTCAAATAGCTCACTACCTTGTCAATGCTACCACATTTTGCATACAGGTCTACCAAAACATTTTGTCAAACAATTCACATGCCTTGTCCATGCTCCCATTTTGTACCTATCTTGCAATCATGGAATTCCATGAGACCACATTTATTTAAGGCATTCCATCAAAAAATTCATGTGAGCTTTGTCTATGCTAGAAATAATTTTAAAAAATAGCTTTGTCTACTAAGGAAATTGCAACCATAACACTCATGAAAATCCCCCATTTTGATGTTTTGATAGATGTCATACCCCATTCCAAGGTCCCCATTACAAGGTAGTGAGATCACTACCCAAGCTAGTGAACTCACTAGCTTGTCAATGCGGTAAAATTGATAAGGTAGTGAGCTATTTGAAAAAGTGGCTCATAGAAATGAGGTCTCACAGTGATTGAAAAATTCCTCATAGAAATGGGGTCTCATGGTGATGTACATCATTTATATGAGGCATTTTTTCAAACAACTCACTACCTTGTCAATTCTACCACATTGACAAGCTAGTGATCTTGCTCACTACTTTGTCTATGCTACCACATTTTTCATACATGTCTACCAAAACATTTTGTCAAACAATTCACATGCCTTTTCCATGCTTCTGCATTTATCATAAATTTTTCCAAGGGAGTTGCAATTATAACTTTTGACAAAAATCCCCCTTTCTTTCAATGTTTTGATTGATGCCCATACCTTGTTTCAAAGTTAGGCTGTTAATAAAAGTTGTGGAATTTGGATTTATAGTCAAGAAAATTGTATTTTCTTGAAAGTTTGTAATGTCTTTTAAAAATCCATTTTGTGCCTATCTTGCAATCATGGAATTCCATGAGACCACATTTCTTTAAAGAATTCCATCAAAAAATTCATGTGAGTTTTGTCTATCCTAGAAATACTTAAAAAAAATTAGCTTTCCATTTTCCTTGTGTTCTTATTGCACTTGTTTATTCATCATGGTTGAGTGACATTTACTCTTCTACAAGATGATTGTAAGTATTTTGTATGAAGGGTTGAATGACATATATTTCATTTATTTGTATGGAAATTTTTTTAGGAACTAACATTCGTCTCTTTATCATGCTATAGATAAAATTATCCATCATGTTGAGGAAACAATCAAGGACTAAACCAACATAGGAAGACATAGAAGCTACTTGAATGTAAAGAAAGTAGCATGGATGAGGGAGCATCATGAGAAGAAAAAATTGGAAATGATTGATGAAGACATTCCAATTGAAGAGAAACCTCAACCACCAAGAAGAGACATGGAATTGGCAGCATAAAGGGAATAAATGTGAAACCTTTGTGCTCAGAGAGATTTGAATATTGTAGTTGGAGACACACCCTCTACCACAAGTGAATATGGAGGGACACCATCTACCACAAGTGAATATGGAGGGACACCATCTACCACATATCAAGTTGAGAGTACATCATCACTCACATTTGAGGAAGGAGGTACACCATCATTCCCATCTCAACCTCAAGGTATGTCATCTATTCCATCCTTGATCAATGGTACGCCATCTAGCCCATATCATTTAAATACTGATGAAATTACTAATGTTGAGATGAATATATCTTCGAGAAAATCACCTATAATGTTGCATAGAAATTCAAATTTTTTAATTAATATTGATGAGAATATTTTGCAGCCAATGGAAGGTAAGATTCCAAAACACACTTGTAGAAGATATGCTCATAAGATTTGGAGAGTGTTCAACTATTTGTTGAAATGATGTGAAGTATGAAGTGTAGACACTAAAAATTGTCCTAGGCCTATGACTCTTATTTTCTCCGTCATTTCCCCTTTCATTCTTTCATTCTTCATAATTAAATAATTTTAATTATTTAATTATTTTCTAATGTCATATTTCTTCTATTAATTAAATAATTTTAATTATTTAATT